>CM039505.1:50942644-50987499 GCA_022432975.1 Begonia masoniana
ACTATGAGTTTCTAGTGACACAAAGGTTTGGAATTGTCCTCTGGTTCGTTTTTTTAGCAAGAATGAGTTACTTGAAGTTTTCAAAAAGTAATCTTTAGTTTTTCTTGATTTAGTATTCTGTTGTTTTATTACGTATCTCTGTCAAGTAACGATTAAGTTTTGTTTTGCTCTCGTATCGCCAATGATGATATCTGTCGTAAATGTTCGTAATTCAAATTCTATCGGAATATGCTTCGAAAAGGCCATCGGAAGATGTTAAATTTAAAGTCTATATCAGTAGATGCTTTAAAGGAGTTACGTGAGTAGCACGTGTCGTCAGATTTACCATGCCATCGGAAGAGGGAAAACCCGTTTGTCGTGAGCGAATTCGTAAGGTCGGGAGTCATATTGTGTGTTATCGGACGTGTGTTTTGTCTATCAAAAAAAAACAAAAGAAAACAAAAGGAAAAAACAAATTTGAACTCCAATCTCGAGCATTACGATATATCTTTTTCGTTTTCGATTAGTTGCACTAACCCACAAAAATTTACAATTTGGTTTATTATTTTTGTCACATTACAAGTTTTCTGATCCGTTTTAAACAGAATCCGAGTTTCCAATTGGGCCGGCTCGAGGCCTACTTTTCCGGAAGTTTCTCCGATCATTTGTACAACACAGGAAACTTAAGGGAGAGAAGGGGGGGAATGTCTGTCTGATCACACCAAAAGGCAAAGCAGCCTTAGAAGAGGTGAAACTTCAATCATGTTGAGCATGTTTGTTTTTGAGGCAACAATGTTCACACTTCAAAAAATTAAAATATTAATAATAATAATAATAATAATTAAAATATAAAATCATAGATCTTGAAATTTTAATTCATGGATTATTCCACAAACATTTATTTGTGTAGGTGTGAATGCAACTCACGATCTTAGAACATTTTACTTGTGTGTTTTGTTGCAACATTGACAACTGGTGTTGGAATACTCCACTCTGTATGTTTTTTGTTTTTTTTGTTTTTTTTAATTTTTATTATCTAAATCTTCTTCCTCCTTATTTGAAAATTCTTCAATTGCCCGTAAGGGTAGATATAATTGAATAATTATACGATAGGCTGATATATCAAATAATAATTGTATATTTTTACTGTCGTTAAAGTCAATTTTAATTGAGTAATCAAATGAAAAATGGAGTTTAAAATTGAATTTAAGTATGAAGTCTCGTTTTGTAGAAACGAGTAGTTAGGTTTAATTTTGATAAAAGAACGAAATTAAACTCGACTCGGTTAATAAACACGTGTTTATGTTCAATATTGTCGGAGTTGGTTGTTTCTATTATCTAAATCTACCATATGCTTGGAGAACACAAAGATTACGATTTTCTCCGAGGAAAGTCGGTCTTACCTGGAAGATCACAACTACCAATTCTTGAATTCAGATATAAGCTAATTTCGAACGTGATTTTATGAATTCATATATGTTATGCAAATTATTTTATTTTGATGAATATAACAAAAAATTACAATTTTGAGTTTATGGATAGTAAAATTTTTTTAGAAAATCAAACCTCCACCTTGTAACCATCATCAAATTGGATCTTAATGTCCATTTATTCATTAAATTCAATACATGTATAACAAGTTTTCTATTTAATCAAAGTGTTTTTATCCTATTTCCAACTCTTCCAACGAGTTTTAATCTTGTTTTTCAAACTATATTGTCTTTCTCTCTTATGATTGTGAACTTTATTGATAGATCAACAGAGTTTAAAATCGAATTAGAAATCACCTTATGAATTAAAAATCAAGTAAACACACATGATTCAATGAAAAATGTAGTATACACAAACTGAGTTTTATAGATAAATTTACAGTAAAATCTAAATTATTGATTACCGAAAGTTAAATAACTTAATCAATAATTTTCTCATTCAACTGAAGATAATAAACTTTCTAAGCAATAAATGATGGGTCCAACTTATACTCTGGACTATAAATCGCGAAACAACGATAAACGTGTAACCGAAAATTCAATCAAACGATGAGAATTTCGGACAAATCAATCCAAATAGTAGACAAAAATACACAAATTTTCTACAACATAGCTTAAATCACAAAAAAAATAAAAAGAGAAAATTATGAAGATGATGATTCACTTGCCTCCCTCCATGTTTATTATCCCCGGCATAAACAAAATCAAAACAGATAGAAATAAACATGAACAAAAAATGGTGAAAATTGTGAAAGTGAAATTTGCCAAACCCCCTTTTCTTTCTGTATAACGTAGGTTCAGAGTAAAACTTCAAGCGATTAGAAGCATTTCCGGTGCACAATCGACGGCCCAGACTCGTCGTACTCCGCCTTTGAAATCCACATCTGCAATAAGAAGCAATCTCATTTACAAACAGTAAACATTATAATTTGAATAGGCTCTATTATGAACATATGCTGATTTTATTAAAAAAAAAAACTGATGTGGAAAACAATAATTATGTAAAAAGTGACCAAATTTGTGACAAAAACATGATGCAACTGTTGTCTGATTGATTAAGATTATGTACCTGTTGGAAAGTGCTTAGAGAAGCTAAAATGGAGCCTCCAATCCAGACACTGTACTTCCTCTCTGGTGGTGCTACCACCTTAATCTTCATGCTACTGGGAGCTAAGGCTGTAATCTCCTTGCTCATTCTATCAGCAATACCAGGGAACATAGTGGAACCGCCACTGAGCACGATGTTGCCATAAAGATCCTTCCTAATGTCAACATCACACTTCATGATAGAGTTGTACGTTGTTTCGTGTATTCCAGCAGCTTCCATTCCGATCATTGATGGCTGGAAGAGTACTTCAGGGCATCTGAATCTTTCAGCACCAATTGTGATCACTTGTCCATCTGGTAGCTCGTAGCTCTTCTCCACCGAAGAACTGGTTTTTGATGTTTCAAGCTCTTGCTCATAGTCGAGGGCAATGTAAGCTAATTTCTCTTTCACGTCTCTTACAATTTCACGTTCAGCAGTGGTGGTGAAAGAGTAACCACGTTCAGTCAAAATTTTCATTAGGGCGTCTGTGAGATCTCTGCCTGCAAGATCCAAACGAAGGATGGCATGTGGAAGGGCATATCCTTCATATATTGGAACTGTATGGCTGACACCATCTCCAGAATCCAGGACAATACCTAAACAACATAATATGATTTACATTTATTAAATGTGCTAATGTTATAAAATCAAAAACCTTTTTCTTCTCGAACAAAAAGAACGTTTAAACATTTGAGAAAGACATGTTTAATTGATCAAAACAGGCAACGTTGCGTATGAACTATGCAATCCTAAAACATTTCACAAGCACGCAAAAACTTATGAAAAGGAAAACAAAATAAGGAAAACAATGTTCATACCAGTTGTACGACCACTGGCATAAAGGGAAAGGACGGCCTGGATAGCAACATACATTGCCGGAGTATTGAAAGTCTCAAACATAATTTGTGTCATCTTTTCACGATTAGCCTTGGGGTTAAGAGGGGCTTCTGTGAGGAGAACTGGATGCTCTTCCGGAGCCACGCGAAGCTCATTATAGAATGTGTGGTGCCAAATTTTTTCCATGTCATCCCAATTGCTAACAATACCATGCTCGATTGGATATTTTAATGTCAAAATACCTCTCTTGGATTGAGCCTCGTCACCAACATAAGCATCCTTTTGACCCATACCAACCATTACACCAGTATGACGAGGACGTCCTACAATGCTAGGAAATACAGCCCTTGGAGCATCATCTCCAGCAAATCCAGCCTGAAAGTAGAAGCATAAAAAAATAACAAAGATTAGACTGAATTATGTAGTCTCAAGAAATTTGCCATTTTACAAGAAAAAAGTGGTTAAAGAGAGATAATAGTGTAAAGTGCATTTCAAATAAATACCTTAACCATTCCTGTTCCATTGTCGCATACAAGAGGCTGAATATCCTCAGTTTCTGCCATTTTTAATTCCCTGCAGCTGAAAAGCAGAACAGAATCACCTTAATTCTCATCTTTCATTAAAGGAATAACCAAATCGATTCTCATCTTTCATCAAAGGAATAATCACATCACGAAACAAATTTACATCTCGCTATCAATGGAATTTTACCTTCTGATTCAAATGCAAAAGGTTTTTTTTTATCTAGCTTCTATGTACCTATGACGAAAATCAGTTTTTCTTATCATAGAAAGCAATGCAGGAACTAAACATTGGACGATCCGATCAGCCAGATCGTCTCCCTAACAACAATGAACAACAATTTTCAAATGCACTAAATTGACCAGTTTCATTTAATCCATTGTATCGAATCTGACGGAATCAACATAAATCAATTACGATCAGCAAGGACCATAAGAATAAAAAAATTAATCGGAATTCACACAAATTCTCGGTAAAGTGAATTGAACCCACACGTTATTCACGTTAACAATATTCACAAGCTAACCAAACACAGATTAAGAAACAAAAAAGAGCCATGCAATTATTCGATAAAGTTAGCGGAGTAATGAAGCGCGAATCAGGATTCAGAGAACAGATCAATCGAATTCCCGCATCAAATGGAAAACTAATTTTCTCTTGAGCATTTAAATTTTTCATTTGATCAATGAATCACAAAAAAATCCTCGAATCGAAGAAAGACGGAAATGCAGATTCAAGAAAGACGTAAACAATACCTTCGCTAAGAAACTCCTCCCTCCCTCTCGCTCTCTCCCTCCCTCGTTCTGGTGTAGGAAAGGAACAGACTCGCGCTCTTAGATTTAAAAAAAGGAGACGGTGGGAGGAGAAATTCAAGTAAATAAAGCTCAAATAATATCCTCCACAAATCCCGACCGTCCATTTAGAATCTCTGATCTACGGACCCCATTAGGCCTCACTCTACGTTGGAAACAGCTGGCTTTTACTTTACTTCTTTTTTCACGTAATGACGGAAAACACCCTAGTAGTTCTCTTTATTTGCGAAACAATCTTCCCAATGGCAAAACTGGTAATCAGCAGCAATTTTAATTTTTTATTACAAAAATAATTAATTATTAAATATTTTTATTTAAAAAATTATATTCTCCGCATCTCCGAAGGATAAATAAAGGGATCATAGGACTTTATGATCGAAGGAATGGAAGGGGTGATTGGTGTGTCAGTGGGTCGATGAGAGAACCTCAGTGGGTCGATGGGAGAACCCGTACGAAGGATCGACACCTCGCTGAATTCACATAAAAAATTGTCAACGTGAATACAAAGTCAATATTGAGCTACGTATAGAAACAAAACGAACCACTTCTATTCTCGGAGCTGAGGTATACGAAGAATGGCTATTTTGTTTCCTTCGTCCGGTAATCAGGACACCGTTTTTTTGTGTCGGAGACTCGGTTCGATTCTTGTACTCTAGCAAATTAATGAGCTACATTTTATATTTAATCTTGTAATTAATTATAATTATCTTTTAACAAGGCATTTTCAGAAAAGTCCTTTTTATAGATTAGAGACAAAATGTAAATTGAATAAAAAAGCGAGGGTATATTCGTCAAGTTGAATGATCGAAGGATAAAAAAGGCAATTAAATTTCTTTTCTTTTACGGATTTTGTTTAGATGGTGGGGATTGGGTGGGAGTAATCATATACGGTACGGTGCAAAAGCAGTGGATCCAACTCACCATTCAGTTTCCAACTGTCCGGATATCATGTCGTGAGTGCCTCCTCAGATGCGGTAGTTTCCACGTACAACTGTCTCAACCAGCGGCTTCGTAGACGCAGAAATCGGAGTCTTCGTTGACCGTGGGAAATCGTCAAAGATCTAACGGCGGAGGAAGGATGTGGAGGTGGGAGTGAAAGTGGGACGCATGATGGGAGAGATTAGAAACTTTGAAGAAGCCCACAACGTGGGTGATTGGTCTCCCACTTTAGAACTTTCTTTTTGAAGTTGATAAGAACATCAGCCACATGATTTGATCCTTTTTATTATCACGTTATAAAGTTATGTACATGGAAACCACTTCTATGCCCATCCGACTTCGTCGTTTGGATCAACGTCGATACATCCTACCCAGTACCCAATTTTGAGCTATGTTTTTAATAATATGTTTAAGTTTTGGTTCGACCGTATTTTGAATCAGACGAACCTAATTCTAAAGAAATTGTCAACTCGATAACTTTAAATCTCGATGTTCCATTTTCATTTGAATCTTTTTCATTTGATATACAATCTCGATTATTCATATAATGTTTGAACGTTCGATTTTTAAATAAGACAATAGTTATTTTTCATGGACTTTTTGTAGAGTTGGACTTTATATCTATTGGGCCTTAATTAGGATTGGGCCTTCTAAAAAATGACCTAAATCTTCATTTAGATTTTCATTATTTTATTTTATTTTTATTTTTATGTCATTCTAGTTGTTACGAGCTCTCTCATTCTTTTTTACTACTTTAAAAAAAATAACAAGGCGAGTCTACCAAAATAAATATATTTAATTTTTTGTGATTATAAAGTATATTATATTTGTTTTATTTCACTAATCAATTCGATTAAACTCATTCATAACCAATCCCGACCAAACTTGCATGATCAAACAGTGAGTTCGGCATGACTCTTTTATTTTAATTTCGACGTTCTTGCATGTTCGCTTTCTAAATTTATCATAAATAAAATAATATATATATATATATATATATATATATATATATATTACTCTCTTATCTTGTGAATAAAATTCTACTTCATCTACTTCTCCTTTTGTTGTTTATCAATCCTTCCCTCTTTGGTATCAGAGCCATAAAAGTAATGGCAGACTAAAATTTAGTTGATTTATGGTTGGGTAAACGAAAGAGTTTTAAGAGTAATTTCTTTAATGTAAATTAGAATATTTAATCAACAAATAAGATTTTCAAATTTATGCCAATACAAAGAGTTGATTAATCAATAAGAGATTTTAAATTGTTCTGTGAGAAGTTGAGTTGAGAAGAAGTCTTAATGATTTGATAAAATTTTCGAGTTTGTTCTTTGTACATCACGTAGGGTTGTATGCCGTGATGCCGAGATGACTGTTGGTTGTTTTGCCCAGTTACGATAGCTTCAATAGAATTCTTGTCATTTTTTAACATAATAGGTTCAAATGGAAGATGAATAGATTTAATATGTTCTCCAGACTTAGTTATCCAGTTTTTACAATACATATTATATTCTTCTAATACATTAATGTGAAAAAGGAGTATAGAATTGACTCCAATACCATTGTTCAAAAGGTATAATCATATTTTTTAATTCTAAATAAGAATAATATAATTTTTTTAATTTAATAGCTTCATTGATAGGATATTTTTTATTGATCCAAGCCCTAAATATTTCATATTTAGGTAATTGATATTCAAGATTACATAATTTTCTTATATATGATCGCAGAGTTTTATATTCATTCGTCATAGTTTAAAATTCATTTCAGAAATAGTTGGTGACTCTCTTTTATAAGGTTGAGAGGTTTCTCCAGTTTCATATTTAGAATTAGGAAATTGAGAATAAATTTCATGAGGAATTTGTTGTTAAGATATTTTTAATCCTTCAACTTCTTCTTTACATTGAGGAGGAGAAGAAGGTTTTTCTGATATAGAATATCTAGAGCTAAATAGACTGTCTACTTTATAAGGTAAAACATTAGATCTAGAGGATAAACTTCTAGAAAACGATAATTTTCTAGTTTGATCATTATTAAATTTAATTTCAATATGACCTTAAGGAGTTTAAATAATTTGATCAACCTGACTATTGATAATGGGTTGAGGTAATACAGCTTGAGGAATAGATCATTGCTCGGGAAAAGTAACTTCATTCCAATCAATTAATCTTTGAATAACAATATTAGTTTTCATAAGATCACTTTCTATTAATAAAGTTTTTCCTGGATTATCTTTTAAAATAGCATTAGGACATAAAGTATTTATAACTTTATAATTCAAACGATATATTACTACTATAATTTCCGATCCTGGAAGGAAATTATAGCCATGGATTTGAATATTTAATGTTACTGATTCAAATAGATTTTTGTCAATAAAGGATAATATTAAATTGGGAAAAATATTAAAATAAATAGGACTGTGACATAAACTGGTTTGAATAACACTCATTAAGGATTCTTTATAATTTTGACTTCGCGCATCCCTAATAGTAGCAAAAATACTATCATTTAAACCTGAAATAGTTAAAGGTTTAAAAGCAACTTGGATAAGGCCAATATGAATATACTTATATTTATTTAAATATTTTTGAATATCTTTTAAGCATAAAAGCTTTATAGTTTTTTCATGAGCATCTAAACAAATAGTTTGTTCAGATATTTTCACTATACGATTGATTAAATTTTCAAACGCACATAATCTATAAATAGTTTTAGGTTCAATAACTAGAATAGTCCAGTGATTTAGTTGTTCTTCAGGAGATAATTCTAGAACTTCTTCATTTTTAATAGAGATATCAGAATTAAACATATTTGAAAGCAAATTCATCTTATAATTGTTGATTTACACTCAAATAAACACAGACACTTTCAAGCCCAATCTTTAAACTATAAGTAGAAATTACTGACTAAATCCTTATTGAGCTTCAATTCTTCTCGTATTGACTTGCGGATAACTTCGTATTGATCTTTTAACTCTTCCTATAATAAACATGGGAATTACAAAAACAATTGCAACTGTCAAAGACTAATTTCACAAAACTTCAAAATCTTTCTTCTACCATGCAATGGGCAATCTGCCTACAGCCTATCCATCGGCACAACGGCTACACCCCAACAAGGCCTACAAAAGAAAACTTTAAAGATGTGTGAAATTAAAGCAATCGTTCTTTGCGCATGATATCACTGGCAAAGTTAAAAGAATCTTATTGAAGAAATTACCTCATCGTATTGAGAAAAACAGAAGATCGTATTGGATTTAGCAATAAATTCGACTTACATTAAAAAGATTACTCTTGAAATTCTTTTGTTTACTTGAATGTAAAATAACAATTTAGCCAATCATTTGGCTCTAATACCAAATAGGGGGGAAGGATCGTTCAGACTAAAATAAATAAAAAAATTATAAACAAAAGTAGAGAAGAAAATATTATTCTTATTCACAAAGTAGTAGGAAACTTACAAAATAGGGGGGAATAATCGTTCAGACTAAAATTAAAAAAGATTATAAACAAAAGTAGAGAAGAAAATATTATTCTTATTCACAAAGTAGTAGGAAACTTACACAAAGAGAGCAAACAGAGAGCAAGATATTATAGTATTAATGAAGTTTTCTATCGTTTCGAAAATGAAATTACTTCCAAACCAGGAACAATTCAGGATCTTCGACGCGAAGTAATTGATTTAAAATCCAAGTTAATCCAACTTCGCAATAATTACAATCACTTCAAAAACACAATCCATGATCGATTAATTAAACTTGAAACAAACCACATATCCACACCTATTCACGAAACCGAAGAGCCTAATCTTCCTTCTTATTTAAACAGTTTAAGTCAAATCACTCTGCGTAAGTGGTTTATTAAAATTACACTTGTAATTAAACCAGATTTTACAATCACAAATGTAACTGCTCTTGTTGATGGTGGGGCAGATATTAACTATATTCAAGAAGGATTGATTCCTACTCGATATTTCGAAAAAACTGTTCAATCTTTCATTGCTGGTGGTGGAAGTCAAATAAAGATAAATTATAAATTATCCAATGTTTTAATCTGTAATTATGCAACCTGCTTGACAACAACCTTTTTGCTTGTCGAAAACCTTCAGCAACAGGTAATCTTAGGTACACCTTTGTAAATTTAATCATGCCGATTAAAATGATTAATCAAATTGGAATCTATGCAACTATTCAGGATCACGACATTATTTATCTTTTTGTCTCTAATCCCGAAACTCGTGCAATTCACGAGTTAAGAAGTTTTTATGAAATTAAATAAAAACAACTAAATTTTCTTAAAACCGAAATTAATTATTTAAATATTTCGCAACTACTTCAATCTCCTATTTTTCTAGAAAAAATTAAGGATATTGAAAATAAATTTTTATCTGAAGTTTGCAGTACTATGTCAAACGCCTTTTGGGAAAGAAAGCGACATATTATTTCTCTTCCGTATATTTCAAATTTTGACGAAAAATTAATTCCTACAAAAGCCCGTCCAAGTCAAATGAAACAGGAATATTTAGAACTCTATCAAAACAAAATTTAAATTCTTTTAGAGAAAAAACTCATCTGAAAGAGTTATTCCCCTTGGAGTTATACTGCTTTTTATGTCTTTAACAATAATGAAAAGGAACGAGGGGTTTCTCGTTTAGTTATAAATTATAAACCCCTAAATGATGTCTTACAATGGATTCGATATCCAATCCCAAATAAAAAAAAATTATTAGACAAATTTCATTTCGCTTTAATCTTTTCAAAATCTATTCTAAAATCAGGATATTGGTAGATACAAATAGCAGAAAAGGATAGGTATAAAACTGCTTTTAACGTCCCTTTCGAACATTACAAATGGAATATTATGCCCTTTGGTTTAAAAAATGCTTCTTCTAAATTTCAGAATATCATAAATAATATATTTTCTCCATTTACCGAATTTTGTATAGTTTACATTGATGATATTCTCATTTTTTCATCATCCCTCGATCAGCATCTAAAACATTTAAGAATTCTAAAAGATGTTATTAAACGTAATGGTTTAATAATTTATGCTCAAAAAATGCAGCTATTTCATACACCTGTACGATTTTTGGGCCATATAATTAATCAAGGAACTATCATTCCAATCAACCGTAGTATTGAATTTGCTTCAAAATTTCTTGATGAAATTCGTGATAAAACTCAATTACAACGTTTTCTTGGTAGTCTTAACTATCTAGGAGACTATTATCAGCATTTAGCCCCTGACACCTTCCTGCTATACAAACGTCTCCAGACAAATCCTTTACTATGGACTCAGGAACATACAAATGCTGTAAAAAGAATTAAACTCAAAGCAAGAACTTTACCATGTCTTTGTTTATCTATTTCTAATTGGAAAAAAATTGTAGAAACTGATGCTTCTAACATTGGTTATGGTGGTATATTAAAACAATTAAATTCTCATACTACAAAAGAAGAACTAGTTCGATTCACTTCTGGAACCTGGAAACCAGTTCAGCAAAATTATTCGACTGTTAAAAAAGAGATCCTTTCTATTGTTAAAAGTATTTCAAAATTTCAGGATGATTTATTAAATCAAAAATTTATTCTCTGCATTGATTGTAGCTCTGTAAAATATATTTTAACCAAGGATGTTAAAATATTAGTTTCTAAGCAAATTTTTGCCCGATGGCAATCCGAACTATCAGGTTTTGATTTTTCCATTGAATATATTCAATGTGAACATAATTCTTTATCCGATTTTTTAACTCGGGAATTTTTACAAAATGGAACCCTTTTTTCGAGGTAGAGGTCGCGGTCGCGGCCGTGGAAGAAAATCAGGATCTTATCAGTATGGAATCAACAACTCCTTTTCGAATTTTCCAGGTCTTGTAGCTTCATCCTTTCAATCAGTAAATTCTACCAACTTAAAAACAGCTAAAGAGGCTCTCGAACAAGGACCTCAATATATTAAAAAGAAATTTTTCGAACCTCTAATCACTTTATCACCAAATAATTTGAATCTAAATCTGAAAGATCCTTGGTATCTTAAAAAGAGGTATTTGCAAACTCAACAGTATACTGTTCCGGAAGAGAAACCTCGATATATTTATGAGGCTATCCTAACTGAAACTTCATCAGTACAATTATTTCATCACTATCTGAATGAAGGTAACATTAAACCCCAATAACACATCCAAAGTGTTATATAGTTCGAGCGCTCCATCCTAACGAATGAAGATTATCTACTTTTGCTACCAAGATATTAAAAATTGATGAAAAGAAATATAATTACTGGGATTATAAGAGGGCATGGATATTTGCTTTCTATTATCAGAATCTCGTTCGATCTCATTCCTAATTTTTTATCTTAAATCCAGAAATATTGAAATCCGAAACAAAATATCCAACTTAGTTCCTTCATTGGTGGGAATTACATTCTGCAGAATTAAGCTTATTCCCGGAACAATTTCAGCACAACTTTTCTTTATGGGTCAAATATCATCCAACTTTATCTATACAAAAGTCCTAGATTGGTCAGGATATATTATGGTTTTGTACCGAATTCCAGATTATGTGGATTTGGCAATAGAGCCTCGAACTTTTCGAAAACCATTTGAGAATTTTGGAGATTCAACGAACTTTCTTCGTTAAATGGTGGTCTCCTTTTGAATTTGAAAAATGTTTAACAAAAATGACGGAAATCATAAAATAGTATCAGGACAGTCAAAAGTCTTCAACAATTAATAGTTCAACAACAGACTCAATCAATTTTATTCAACAAATTAAAATAATGATTCAAAATCAAAATCCTGATTTAAATTCTCATGATCAGGAAATCAAGATTCTGGGAATAATTAAATATCAGTATTTATCTTTAGAAAAAGATAGAGTTCTCCCAGATGATAAAAGTGATACTTCTATGAATTCCTTAGAAGCAGATTATGGTCACTTTTCTGTTCTAGCTGGAGAATCTCAAAATTCAAACGATGACGACTATTCAACCAAAGCAGATCTGTGGGATTCACTAATAGAAATAAAAATGATGAAAGAAAAGGAAAAAAGAAAGAAAAAAGGACAACAACAATAATTGACAAAGGTAGTTTCGTCAGCCATGACGTCAGCAGCAATTATTCAGCAAACAGTTTCGTCAGCTATGACATCAGCAACAATTATTCAGCAAACAGTTTCCTCACTTCATTTAAATAGAGGAGTTTGAAGGTTGTAAGGGTAGGTTTTTGGACTCTCTCTCAGTTTGGTGAATTCTCTCCCTTATTCATTATTCTCTTGGTTTCTCTCTTGTATTTGTAAGTTCTCTTTCTCTGTATCTTTTTTGTTATTTGTAAGTTCTCTTTCTCTGTAGCTCTTTTGTTTTAGTTTATATGGTTTTTCTTTTGAAAAATTCGGACAATAGATTTTTGGAAAATGATTTGGTAGATCATAGACAAATTGCTGACAGAATTCACCAATCTCCTTTTTTCTAGTTAGATTCTGCTTCTTAAGCTGATATGACCAGAGAGAGAGAGAGAGAGAGAGAGAGAGAGAGAGAGAGAGAGAGAGAGAGAACTTACAAATAACAAAAGAGATACAAAGAAAGAGAACTTACAAATACAAGAGAGAAACCAAGAGAGTAGTGAATGAGGGAGAGAATTCACCAAACTTAGAAAGTGTCCAAAAACCTTCCCTTAAAACCTTCATACTCCTCTATTTAAATGAAGTGAGGAAGCTGTTTGCTGAATAATTGTTGCTGACGTCATGGCTGACTTTTGAGCTCCTACCTGAAAACACGATTCAAGAACTCGAAGAAGATCGTTAATTCCCTAGTGATGCAAAATCGAGAAATCCGAGAATGTAAAATGTAAGAGAAATATCAAACGTGTTCGGAATGTAACGAAATTTTAGGTGAGTATTGTAAAGTGAGTTGTTAGTGATTTTCTACACCCTAACGCAAGTGCACGTATCGCTAATTAAGTAATAAAGTAAGTAAAAGTCGATCCCACGAGGATAATTTTAATCAAATTAATCTTGCTCTAAATTTCTATAAAATAAAGATGAAAATATTGAAATTAAATAAATAGTAAAGAATGATGAAATAAAATTACTCAGAATTAAGTAAGAATAAAATTAGAAATGATTTGAAAAGGTAATTATGGAAAAAGCCTTGGTTAGAGTTGATTTCCTCTTTACATGTAATTTTTGTTGATGCTACAACATTAGTCACAGCACAGCAAGAATTCATAATATTTCTAGGGTTCCGTCGAATTGCCTAGGTAAATTCGTTTCAGAAATTTCTTGTTGACTTTGAAAAGATAAAAACTTCATCCGAATTTTCGTGTAAACCTATTCTTAACGCCAAATAAATTAATGTTAGCTACTTTGCAATAATTTTAATTTATTCAATTGCTCATGCATCTTAAATTCTTATTTACCTATCAATACAATAGGAATATGTGAAATCAAAATTGCTTATTGACACAAGTTGAATTATGCAATCAAAATCATGAGAAATTGTGCAATGAAAAATACGTAGCATTCATAGATCAGAATAAAAACATATAAAGAGTACTCTCTTTCCTAACCAAGATAAAAATAAACTAGCCTAAATTTATAATAAAATAACAAAAATTATTTCTGCCCAAAAATAAAGAAGAAAAATTAAAGAAGAAGAATAAGAAAAAGAATCTCTCTGCTGCTGCTTGCTTTAAGTCTTCTTCTCCAAAATTATCTTCTTTTTCTTCTAGTCCTCCGTGCTTCAATAATGTCCAGATCTCTTATGTTCTGCATATGTAATCTGTTTACTTCTTTTTAGCCTTTATTCTCTCTCTACAGATTCTCTTTTATTTTCTTCTCTTTCCTCCTTGTAGCCTCCTCTTTTTCCTCCAGATCTCACTCTTTTAATTATTCTGATTTTCCTTCCTTAATTTCGGTAGCAAAATCCTTTTTTTCTCGTGATCTTCCAGCAGAATAAAAATCACATCTCTTTTTATTTTCCTTTTCTTTTTTTATCAACCTCCCAAAAATCTTTTCTTTCCTTTATTCTAGGAAATTATTCAGCCAAATCCTTTTAAATTGCTTCTCTATTAAAACATCGATCTTCCCTTTTGTATTTTCCCACTAATAAATCTGCATTCAAATGAGAAAATATAAAATTTGAATTAGTGATAAAAATCTACTATTTTTCAAAAATATGCATGAAATACGTTAAATTCACCAAATCTCTTGATGTTGTAGCATCCTGCAACAATTATAGTAAATTCCACCAATTTCTTCTTACATTCACTCAAATCATATAAGTTTTATCAATTAAAAATAGTATAAAATAACTCTAATTTAAGAGTTATCATGAGTGTGGTGTGTGCTTGTGAAAATCGTGGTCCAAATTCGTTGATATGAAGGAGTTATTGACTGTTTTCCGAGAATCGGCCAATGAGTGCTAATATGAAGCTTTTGGCAAGAGTTTTCTTCCAAGGAAGATAACTCGATTCAATGATCGGTTAAGGCCACTTCTTGCTGTTTTCCACTCTAAAAAAAAATAGAGAAGAAGATGGCAAATCCGTTCTTACAAGCTACCAAGCTTGAAGATCGGTCTTGGGGGCACAACCCCTCGGTTGTTGTCAACCGAGCTTACCTTGGTGCCTCAAGCTCCAAGCTTCTTCTATTGAGAGAAGAAAATCCGAGTATGCTCATAAACATCAGCCAAAAAAGTTACAAACACCAATACCATGAATATATAGACCTATTGGTAGAAGGCTTGGGCTTTGAATGGGTTGGGCCTTCATTTGGGCCATCATTTGGGCTTGTCTTCAACTTTAAGTGGGTCAAAGCATAAACCAAACCACCAACTAATCCTAACATGCATCTAATTCTAAAATGTCTAATATGCATGCATATAAATAAGTTTAAACATGAAGGCCAACGTTTACCAATAAGTCTGAAATAAAAAATATTACAAATATCAAAGCTCAGGACGACAAATTCCCATGTGAGCATTAAGGTCGTCTCTCTTGTCCTTCCACATGATGAGGTGCTTTGGTTGGTGAACGTCCCTAGCTTTAATCTCCCACTTCAAGTCACCCACGGTGTCCTCCAAGTCTTCACACGAACCATGACCTGCAAAAGAGACAAGTGTGTTAGTGAAGTCGTGGACTCAAGTCTGGGATCATGTAATGGGCCTACGGGGCACAACACTGACGAAACTATTTGCTGAATAATTGTTGCTGACGTCATGATTGACGAAACTGCCTTTGTCAATTATTGCTGTTGTCCTTTTTTCTTTCTTTTTCCTTTCCTTTCATCATTTTTATTTCTATTAGTGAATCTCACAGATCTGCTTCGGTTGGATAGTCTTCGTCATTTAGATTTTGAGATTCTCCAGCTAGAACATAAAAGTGACCATAATCTAATTCTAAGAAAGTCATAGAAGTATCACTTTTATCATCCGGGAGAACTCTATCTTTTTCTAAAGATAAATACTGATCTTTAATTATTTCCAGAATCTTGATTTCTTGATCATGAGAATTTAAATCAGAATGCTGATTTTGAATCATTATTTTAATTTGCTAAATAAAATTGATTGAGTTTGTTGTTGAACTATTAATTGCTGAAGACTTCTAACTGTCCTGATATTGTTTTATGACTTCCGTTATTTTTGTTAAACATTTTTCAGATTCAAAACGAGACCACCATTTAACGAAGAAATTTTGTTGAATCTCCGGAATTCTCAAATGGTCTTCAGAAAGTTCGAGGCCCCATTGCCAAATCCACGTAAACTGGAATTCGGTACAGAACCATAATATATCCTGACCAATCCAAGACTTTTGTACAGATAAAGTTGGATGATATTTGACCCATAAAGAAAAGTTGTTCTGAAATTGTTCCGAGAATAAACTTAATTCCAAAGAATGTAATTCCCACCAATGAAGGAACCAAGTTGGATATTTTGTTTCGGATTTCAATATTTTCAGATTTAAGATAAAAAACCAGGAATGAGATCGAACAGGATTCTGATAATAGAAAGCAAATGTTCATGCCCTCGTATAATACCAGTAATTATATTTATGCTCATTAATTTTTAATGTCCTGGTAGCAAAAGCAGATAATCCTCATTCGTGAGGATGAAGCACTCAAACTATAGAACACTTTGAATGTATTATTGGGGTTTTACTGTTACTTTCATCCAGATAGTGATGGAATAATTGTACTGATGAAGTTTCAGTTAGGATAGCCTCATAAATATATCGAGGTTTCTCTTCCGGAACAGTATACTACTGAGTTTGCAAGTACCTCTCTTTAAGATACCAAGAATCTTTCAGATTTAGATTCAAATCATTTGGTGATAAAGTGATGAGAGGTTCGGAAAATTTCTTTTTAATATATTGAGGTCCTTGTTTGAGAGCTTCTTTAGCTGTTTTTGAGTTGGAAGAATTTATTGATTGAGAGGATGAAGCTACAAGAGCTGAAAAATTTGAAAAGGAGTTGTTGATTCCATACTGATAAGATCCTAATTTTCTTCCACGATCACGACCGCGACCTCTATCCCGAAAAAAGAGTTCCATTCTGCAAAAATTCTCGAGTTAAAAAATCAGGTAAAGAATTATGTTCACCTTTAATATATTCAATGGAAAAATCAAAAACTGATAGTTCGGGTTGTCATAGGGCAAAAATTTGCTTAGAAGCTAAAATTTTAACATCTTTGGTTAAAATATATTTTGCAGAGCTACAACCCTACCGGAGAAAGCTCGGGAACTGTAGTTGTGGATTACAGTCATATGAGTCAGTTTAGAGTGG
The DNA here is from genome assembly GCA_022432975.1 of Begonia masoniana. Taxonomy (NCBI): domain Eukaryota; kingdom Viridiplantae; phylum Streptophyta; class Magnoliopsida; order Cucurbitales; family Begoniaceae; genus Begonia; species Begonia masoniana. Next base: position 50,960,078 of record CM039505.1, read on the forward strand.
ATTGCATTTTTTTACATTTCAATTTGAATATTAAAAATAACATTGGATGTTTTGAGAAAATGTGATTTTAAATCGTGCATATTTAATATAATGCATTTGATTTATCCATTTGTGGAGAATGATTTTAAACTGTGTATTTAAGTAATGTAGATTTTCTTTAAAATTGTATTATATTGATTTAATCATTAAAATGAGTTTTAAACCGTGGTTGATGGATTTTAAATGGTTTAAATTACGAACCTGCATGCATTTTTATATAAATGACATGGATTTCAAATCAAACAAAAATTGATTTAAGTTGATTTAAAAAATAATCAATGATAGGTGGATGATGGTGCACGGGCCTGATAGCTTAGATAAGATTTGGGCTAGCTATTCTAGTTGCTAGATTTATTTGCTGGGTCAATTACTCATTATGTGAAACATCTCTATTTTTCAGATAGAGTGGGACGTTCATCGAGACGGTAAAAAAAACCAAGACAAGGTAAAGTATGCAATGACGCATAGATGACAAATCATAACGGTTAATGGTCTTTGGGTTTGGAAAGTCACCTATCGTGACTTATGTGTATTTATATTTTGTTTACGCTTCCTTTTGAGTATTTTGATAGGCTGATGTAAAGATTGATAAAAATGAGGATGTGGATATTGATGATGTCATGTAAATTGTTTCAATGTATAAAATGATTTTTAATATAAATGTATCTTGTTTATGGATGTTTTGATGAGATCCTAGTTTGGGATGCCATGTAGAAAATTGATGATGTATGTTGTTATGAAGTTCCCACTTAGGGAATGTATGTTTTGTTGTTGGTTACTTTTGGAAGCTTCCCAACTCGAGAATCCGTCCCACCCGTCGGGGCCCCGGGTCGGGTCCTGACAGCTGCGTACGACCTGTTGACTTAGAGAGTGTTTAAGTCATAATTTGTTTTTGATGATGTCTGTGTGTATTAAATATTCAATTTGATTATGTGTACTTAATGAGAATTATAAATATGAGTTTATTTGGAAATATCCTTGAAAAGGGTATTTTAGTTGACTAATGAATCGGTTTGAGTATACAGAGCTAAATAGTAAAACAGGCTTGGATATACCGATAGCTACACGACAAAGAACAGAAGGCTTCTGCCGATTGAGTTTTCAAGCCACATCTGCCGATGATGTACTCAGCGCCTATATGTTTCATCTGCCGATGACGTGTCAAGCTGTTCTTATGCCGATCGCTACACGACAGAGAAGAGAAGTTCCTTGTACCGATGGCGTTTGAAGCTACTTGTTCCGATGACGTGTCAATATGCTTCTACCGATGACTATATATATAATAAAATAGAAGCTTCTGCCGATAGCTGTTTCTGAAGACAGATGCCGATGACGTGTCAAAGCATTTATATGCTGCAACTGCCGATCGTGTCTGAAGATACATCTGCCGATGATATTTGTAGCAGCTCCTGCCGATTGACTAAACGACAAAAGGAGATGCTGACTAAAGCATGCACATGCCGATGAAAATTTAAGAATGCATCTGCCGATGGAATTTATGAAATTCAACGCCTACACCTGCCGATAGCTTTTGAGCTGCACATGCCGATGGACTTCGATGCATCTGCCGATGAATTTTCACGTTGCACCTGCCGATGAAGTTTCAAGACACATATGCCGGTGACGTCTGAAGCTTACTCATTCCGATGACGTGTCAAGTGTTTTGAAGCTACATCTTCCGGTAATCTTCCGCCAGAATTCTAAGTTAGCCGCGAAGCTACAGTGACGTCGTTTTCAGCATTAACTCCAGACCTTTAATGGCGACGACGAACAGCGACTCTAAATGCAACGGATATCTGCTTCAGTACGGATGCTTCCCAACGGTAACTTTTATCCATTTGAAGAAAGAAGCATTCAATTCTGTGAAGCAAAATATACAGAGTATTTAAGCCGAGCTCAGAGCACGAAGAAGAACTTTGCGAATTTTCAATTGATAGCCCTAAGCTGCAAAAGTTTTCATACTCTGTAACCACTATACATCTCTCTAAACTCGAACTTGAGATTTCTGCTGTGAGAGTGTAGTCTGTGATCTATTTCACAAATACAAATCATTTGTAAAGGCAGTGGATTGACGCCCGGCAAGTTCAATCCAGAATTGTAAAGGCAATTGATCGGAGCCCGAATCCCGATCTAGTTATTCTCGTGAGGAGAAGGTTAAGGATCTTCAAGGGGTGAGCCTTGAAGCGTGGACGTAGGCAGTCTGGCCGAACCATGTAAAAAGTACTGGTGTCGAATTTCTCTCTTTCTCTCTTTACATTATTTGAGTACTTGTGTTAAATCTAAGTTTTAATCAAGAAGAGAAATTTAGGTTAACTCTTATTAAAATTAAAAAGTCTAATTCACCCCCCCTCTTAGACAATTACGGTCCTACAATTGGTATCAGAGCGAGGTTAAATATTGTCTAAGTATTTTATCTTGAAAATACTGTGATATTCGTAATGGCATTCAACACACACTCTTCACAAATAGAAGGTCAGTCTACCACCAGACCTCCATTCTTCGATGGTAGTGATTATGTGTACTGGAAATCTAGGATGAGAATCTATGTTCAGGCTATGGACTATGATTTATGGAATAATATAGAAAATGGTCCATACATAGCTTTTAAAACAGAAAATGGTATTAGATTACCCAAAGCTTCACACGAATTAAATGATACTGATAAGAAGAACCTGAGCCTGAATGCCAAGGCAATAAACACCTTATACTGTGCTCTGAATAGAGACGAGTTTAATAGAGTACAAGGGTGTGAGAGTGCTTAAGAAATTTGGCACTTATTAGAGGTCACACACGAAGGCACAAACCAGGTCAAAGAGAGTAAATTGAGCATGTTAGTTCATGAATATGAACTGTTTTCCATGGAAAAAGGAGAAACCATTAGTTCCATGTTTACTCGATTTACTAACATTACTAATGGTCTTAAAGCTCTTGGTAAGATTTACTCAGGAGAAGAACAGGTAAGGAAACTTCTGAGATGCCTACCGAGAGCATGGCAACCAAAGGTGACTGCCATTCAGGAAGCTAAGGATCTCAAAACTTTGAAGCTTGAGGAGCTCATTGGATCTCTCATGACGCATGAGATCACAATGAGGGCAAATGAAAAGGAGGACCTCAAAGAGAAAGAGGTCTCAAAGAGAAAAGACATTGCCCTGAAGGCCTCCTCTGCCTCATCCAGTAAACATGAAGAATCTGATGAGGAAGAAGTAGATGAAGATGATGAGGATATAGCTCTCATCACTAGGAGGTTCAGCAAATTCCTCCAAAGGAAGAGAATGCAGGGAAGAAGATTTCAAAAGGGTGAAAAACCTCAAAAGGAGAAGGAAATCACCTGCTTTGGTTGCGGCAAGCCTGGCCATATGAAGGCAGATTGTCATCAGGCAAAGAAACATCCCAAAAAGTTCAAGAAGAAGGCCATGAAGGCAACCTGGGATGAATGTGAAAGTGACACTTCTTCTTCAGAAGATGAGGAAGTTGCTAACCTCTGTTTTATGGCTCACGAAGATAAGGTAGTTCTATATCTCCTTGTACCTTAAGTGACAGTGAAATTGATGACGATGATGAGATATAGTAGATGCTTTTAATGATCTAGTAAACAATTCAGCATGTTAAAGACTAAGTACAATGCATTGAAAAAGGAAAATGCAAGCTTAAATTTGAAGCAAGAAAATGAAAACAATCAGCTTGAAAAAGAAGTGTATGAACTGAAAAAGAAAAATGAATTTTAAACTGGTTTGTTCAGAAATTGACTCTTAGTAGTAATAAACTGAACATGTTGATAAGTGATCAAAGAATGCAATTCGATAAAACTGGCTTAGGGTATGACAGGTTTTGCAGAAAGAAATCTTATAAGAATTACTTTGTTAAGTCAACTGTCTGCCATATGTGTAATGAAGTAGGACATAAGTCTTTGTATGTCCTTTAAAAAACAAACAGTGTGAAATCAGGTAGCAAATTACAATGGGTTCCTAAGGGAACCAGGCCTAACACTAGGACCCACAAGATTTGGGTACCTAAGAAGACAACCTGATTTCTGTTTTGCAGGTTGAGTGTTCTCCTGGAAAGAACCAGTGGTACCTCGACAGTGGATGCTCGAGGCATATGACAGGAGACTCAACCATGTTTGCCTCTGTCAACAAAAAGAAAGGAAGTGTTACTTTTGGTGGAAACCAAAAGGGCAAAATTGTTGGCATCGGCAATATAGATAACAGTTTTAATCCGTCTATTGAAAAAGTGCTTTTAGTTGAAGGTTTAAAGCATAATCTGCTTAGTATTAGTCAGTTATGTGATAAAGGATATGAAGTGATTTTTAAATCAAACTCATGTATAATTAAGGATGCATCTAATGATAACATTCTGTTCACTGGCTATAGAAAAGATAATATCTATATTATTGACATGGATGTTTTGAGCATGTTAATGAAAAATGCTTAGCAGTTAATTCTTCTCATGACTCTTGGATCTGGCATAGGAGACTAGGTCACGTAGGGATGGAGACCTTAGCTAAGATTACTAAGAAGAATTTAGTTAGAGGGCTTCCTAAGATATCCTTTGAAAAGGATAGATCTGTGAGGCTTGTCAAATGGGCAAGCAGATCAAATCATCGTTTAAATCTAAGAGTGCAGTTTCTACATCTAAGCCTCTCCAACTTCTCCACATGGACCTTTTCGGTCCTTCCAATATAGCAAGTCTAGGTGGCAAATTCTATGCCTTTGTCATTGTTGATGATTTTTCTAGATTCACCTGGGTTCATTTTCTAAAGTCTAAGGATGAGACTTTTGAAACCTTTTCTAGTTTAGGAAAGAGTTCAAAATGAAAAGGAGCTCACCATAATTGCTATTCGTAGTGATCATGGTGGAGAATTTGAAAATGAAAGATTCGAACTCTTGTGTCTCAAACATGGGATTGAACACAACTTCTCTTCTCCTAGAACCCCTCAGCAAAATGGTGTTGTTGAGAGGAAAAATAGGTCTCTCCAAGAGCTTGCTCGGACTATGCTTAATGAAAATTCCCTTCCAAAATATTTCTGGGCAGAAGCTGTTTCAACAGCTTGTTATGTGCTTAATCGGGTCTCCATAAGACCTATCCTAGAGAAAACTCCATACGAGCTCTGGAGTGGAAAAAACCCCTTCTGTCAAATACTTTAGAGCGTTTGGCAGTAAATGCTTCATTCTAAATACCAAGATAACTTAGGAAAATTCGATTCTAAATCAGATATTGGAATTTTTCTCGCGTTTTCTCTGTCAAGTTAATAGCTATAGAGTCTACAATAGGAGAACTTAGTTGTAGAAGAAATTCTGTTCATGTCAATTCGATAATACTGTCTTGGTATGCAGTTTTGCAGAAAGAATCTTATAAGAATTACTTTGTTAATCAACTGTCTGCCATATTGTATGAAGTAGGCACATAATTCTTTTGTATGTCCTTTAAAACAACATTGTAATCAGGAGGTCAAATGACAATTGGTTCCTAAGGGAACCAGGCCTAACACATGACCCAACAGATTTGGTACCTACGAAGACACCTTAATTGCTGTTTTGCAGGTTGAGTGTTCTCCTGGAAAGGAACCAGTGGTACCTCGACAGTGGATGCTCGAGGCATAGGACAGAACTCAACCCTGTTTGCCTCTGTCAACAAAAAGAAAGGATGTTACTTTTGTGGTAAACCAAAAGGGCAAAATGTTTGGCCATCGGCACTATAGATAACAGTTATTTAAATAAATCTATTGAAAAAGTGCTTTTAGTTGAAGGTTTAAAGCATAATCTGCTTAGTATTAGTCAGTTATGTGATAAAGGATATGAAGTGATTTTTAAATCAAACTCATGATAATTAAGGATGCATCTAATGATAACATTCTGTTCACTGGCTATAGAAAAGATAATATCTATATTATTGACATGGATGTTTTTGAGCATGTTAATGAAAAATGCTTAGCAGTTAATTCTTCTCATGACTCTTGGATCTGGCATAGGAGACTAGGTCACGTAGGGATGGAGACCTTAGCTAAGATTACTAAGAAGAATTTAGTTAGAGGGCTTCCTAAGATATCCTTTGAAAAGGATAAGATCTGTGAGGCTTGTCAAATGGGCAAGCAGATCAAATCATCGTTTAAATCTAAGAGTGCAGTTTCTACATCTAAGCCTCTCCAACTTCTCCACATGGACCTTTTCGGTCCTTCCAATATAGCAAGTCTAGGTGGCAAATTCTATGCCTTTGTCATTGTTGATGATTTTTCTAGATTCACCTGGGTTCATTTTCTAAAGTCTAAGGATGAGACTTTTGAAACCTTTTCTAGTTTAGGAAAAGAGTTCAAAATGAAAAGGAGCTCACCATAATTGCTATTCGTAGTGATCATGGTGGAGAATTTGAAAATGAAAGATTCGAACTCTTGTGTCTCAAACATGGGATTGAACACAACTTCTCTTCTCCTAGAACCCCTCAGCAAAATGGTGTTGTTGAGAGGAAAAATAGGTCTCTCCAAGAGCTTGCTCGGACTATGCTTAATGAAAATTCCCTTCCAAAATATTTCTGGGCAGAAGCTGTTTCAACAGCTTGTTATGTGCTAATCGGGTCTCCATAAGACCTATCCTAGAGAAAACTCCATACGAGCTCTGGAGTGGAAAAACCCCTTCTGTCAAATACTTTAGAGCGTTTGGCAGTAAATGCTTCATTCTAAATACCAAAGATAACTTAGGAAAATTCGATTCTAAATCAGATATTGGAATTTTTCTCGGTTATTCTCTGTCAAGTAAAGCATATAGAGTCTACAATAGGAGAACTTTAGTTGTAGAAGAATCTGTTCATGTCAATTTTGATGAGACCCCTCAACCCACAATCAATGTGGATGAGGATGATGTTTTGGACAATCAACTTGATTCTCTTTCTTTTGAAAAATCTACTGATCCCTCCCTATAGAACCATCTTCTAGTTCTCTAGAAATTGTTCCTGTCAAAGCCGAATCTGCAGATCTTCCTAGAGATTGGAAATATATTAGAAGTCATCCAATAGAGGAAATTTTAGGTGATCCTTCTTTAGGAGTTAAGACTAGATCCTCTCTTAGGAATCTCTGTGCCAATGTGGCATTTATCTCTCAAATAGAACCTAAGAAGTTTGAAGAGGCCGAGAGTGATGAAAATTGGATTATGGCCATGCAAGAAGAGTTAAACCAGTTTGAAAGGAGCAAGGTATCGGAACTTGTTCCACGCCTAAGGATCATCCCATTATAGGAACTAAATGGGTTTTCAAGAACAAATTGGATGAAAGTGGGTTTGTGGTTAGAAACAAGGCTAGACTAGTTGCTAAGGGATACTCTCAGGAAGAGGGTATTGATTTTGAGGAATCTTTTGCACCTGTAGCTAGACTAGAGTCCATTAGAATGCTTTTAGCCTATGCCTGCTACAAAAACTTCACACTCTTTCAAATGGATGTAAAGAGTGCCTTTTTAAATGGATATATTATGGAAGAAGTTTATGTAGAGCAGCCTTTAGGTTTTGAATCATTTGATAACCCCAACCACGTCTACAAACTTAGAAAAGCTCTTTATGGTCTTAAACAGGCTCCTAGAGCTTGGTATGACAGGTTGAAGAATTTCCTTGAAGAAAGAAATTTCAAAAAGGGTAACTCTGATTCAACCCTGTTTACCATGCAAAAGGACAAAGATATTTTGCTGGTTCAAATTTATGTCGATGACATCATTTTTGGATCAACCAATGTCAACTTGTGTAATGAGTTTTCCTCCCTCATGCAAAGTGAATTTGAAATGAGTATGATGGGGGAGTTAAAGTTTTTCTTAGGATTCCAGATTAGTCAGTCTCTTGATGGAATCTTCTTCTGTCAAGAAAAGTATATTAAGGAACTCCTTAAGAAATTTGGTTTAGAATCTGTCAAACCTTCTCGAACTCCCATGAGTACCACAACCAAATTGGATAAAGATGAAAATGGGATAAATGTGGATATAAAGAAATATCGTGGTATGATTGGATCTTTGCTATACCTAACTGCCAGTAGACCAGATATTCTGTTTAGCGTATGTCTCTGTGCTAGGTTTCAAGCTGCCCCTAAGGAGTCTCACTTATCTGCTGTTAAACGGATTTTTAAATATCTAAGTGGGACAGTTGATTTAGGACTCTGGTATCCGAAAGGTACCTCTTTTGATCTTATAGGATATTCTGATTCTGACTATGCTGGTAGTCTTATTGATAGAAAAAGCACTAGTGGCACTTGTCAGTTCCTAGGAGAATCTCTAGTGTCTTGGTATTCGAAGAAACAGAATTCTGTTGCATTGTCAACTGCTGAGAGTGAATATATTGCTGCAGGTAGTTGTTGTGCACAAATGCTTTGGATGAAACAGACTTTGGAAGATTACAATCTGTTTTATGATAGGATTCCTATTCGGTGTGATAACACCAGTGCGATTAACATCTCAAAAAATCCTATTCAACACTCTAGAACAAAGCACATAGATGTCAGATATCATTTCATTCGTGATCATGTTCAAAGAGGTGATATATCTTTAGAGTTTGTTAATTCCGTAGATCAACTTGCAGACATCTTCACCAAGCCTTTAGATGAAAAGACTTTCAATAATATTAGGATAAGGCTAGGTCTCATTCGGGTTGAGAAAAACTAAGACTATTTCTTTGTCGGAAAAATTTCTAAGTATTGGAGTGTTTTTTTTTTTTTTTTCTTCTGTGTTGGCATCGGCAGATGCCGTGTTTTTCTTTAGGCATCGGAAGATGCATTTCTATCGGAAGGAGAATTGCTGTTCTTTAGGCATCGGAAGATGCATGTCTATCGGTAGATGAAATGTTTTTCTTAATCTGCCGCCACGTGTTTTCCATCGGAAGATCTCGGTATTACACGTGTGACTTCTTAGTCGGGCAACTCTTTATGTCTTTTAAATTCGTCTTTCTTTGCCGACTCACTTCATCTTTCGCGCTCTTTCTGAAAACCCCTGCCCTACCAAACCCTCTCTGTTGAATCCTCTACAAGAAATGGAATCTCAAGGTCAATCATCTCGCGCTGTTTCCAAACCAGCAAAGAAGAGGGTCAATGTTTATGCTCGAGAGATTCCTCGTGGAACAGAGTGGCCATCTTTCTACTTTGTTTCCGAAGCTGCTGAGGTAAAGTACCTCAATGATTATCAGTACAGATCGTTGATTCTTAGTAAAGGAATTTTCTTTGAAAAGCTAGCTGATTTGGACATTATTGAACCCTTGACGGAACTGGGGTTAATAGGTTTATTCGAAACCGAATCTTTCTACTACCCGGAAGCAATTAAGATGTTTTATGCAAACCTTAGCTTTGCCTCTGATCACCCTTCCATTTCGAGTTATGTTTATAATAAACACATTGAGATCACTCCTCAGTCCATCAATGCCCTTCTGGGTGCTCCTCATTTGGACAACTGCCCTTACAAGTATGTGACAGGGCCTGAGCTCCCTTTCTTTGGAACGTCTGATGGAGATCAGTTTCTTAGAGAAATTGCCGTGGACCCCAACCAAACCTATGATCAATTACAAGGCAAACATCTGCTTCCTAGAGCCAAACTATTTCGTCATATGATTGATTTCAATATTGTTCCCAAGGGTGGACATTATAACGAGGTGAGCGCATTGGAACTATTTGTTCTGTTTGCACTCTATTTCAAAAGACCCTTCAACATTGGCTACATAGTTGTTAGAAGGATGATTCTTGCCGTTTCCTCCAAGGTTTCTTCCTTACCGTATAATTTGCTTCTCATGCGGTTATTTGTCAAGCTTGAAATTGCTTTTCCTGAGGAGATTGCACCTGTGGTACTTAAGGACGGAAATTTTTATTCCCAAATCACTCTAAGCAAAATGGGAATTAATTTTGTCAGCAAGGAAAAGTCCATCATGACCAAGCCGAAGCAAAAGGCTACTAAGGCAGTTCCTGTCAGGCGCGGTAAGAGGAAACTTATCCTGCCAGAGGTATCTGCTGAAGAAGGTGGTGTTTCAGGTCTTCCTGACTCTGCCATTTCCCCTTCTCATTCTAGGGAGTCTAGCTTAGAACCTCCTCCTCTGAAACGTAAGCGCAAGCCTGATTCTTCTTCTACAGCTTCTCTCTCAGAGGCAACCTCTGTTCCCTCACCTGTGCCTTCTCAAATTCCAGAGAATCCTTCATCACCTCCACCCTCTCTCATCCTGCCTTCTCAACCTGCTCTTCCATCTTTTTCACCTGTCCTTCGGGCCATTTCTTCCATTATCAGATATGGTCCTCCAGCTTCATTCTCAGTCCAATCACCAATTCACCTGTCTCAATCAGCACCTCCCTCTCCAATCCACCTGCCCTCACCAACACCTTCATCTCCAATCCATGAGTTTCTAGCTCCTCACTCACCAGTTCAACCTCCTTCACCTCTTTCATCACCAGTCAACCTGCCTTCGCCAGCCCCTTCATCTCCAGTCCCGGCCACTCCCACTAGTACACCTCCCTCTACTCCTCCACCTCCATCACCAATCCGATTGCCTTCACCAGCTCCACCATCTCCAGTTCAACAACCACCAGCTCCACTCTCTCCAATCCATCATGATCTCACAGTTCTACCAGTCTCAACTGTCCTAGTTCCAACAGTTACTCCTTCACCTCCCCTAACATATCATAGGAGATCCTCCTTAACTGAGGCCCAATACACTGAGCTGAAGGCCTCTATTGACCACATTGAGTCTGCTATCAGTACCATTGAAAGTCGGGTTGAACAGTCTCTGGATGCCAAACTTCTCAAAAATCACAAAGACTTGTCCACTGACTTAGATACTGGTCTTGGTTTGGTGACTCAGAAAGTGGATGCTAATAGGCGCATGGTTATCAGGGAAATTGAGAAACTCCAATCCTCCATTGATGCATTAACCCCTGAACCTGAACCTGAACCTGAACCTGAACCCGATTCTTCATGCTCTGTCAGTGTCTCAGAGGCTTGTTTTGAGGATTTGTTTCTACCTTTCTTCCGACCTGCAGTGGTTGAAGATGTGCGCTTCATGTCCCTGGATATTCATGAAGCTGAGCTCCAGTTCACACTTCCTACAGTTTCTACTGCTCCTGCTCCTCTGTCTCTTGATGCACCAATCAGTCCAATGGTTGTTGATGACCCTGTGCCTCATTCTACGTGTATGGAGTTGGTCATGCTACCCAGCCCCATCGAGCCACCTCCTTGTTTGTCCATGGAGGAACTTCTCCGGCTCATTCAGCTCCATTATATTCCTCCTCCTTCCCGGTTGGCTCTCCCGGCTCCTCCAGTTCCTTCAGCTTCTACTTCCACACAGGCTACTGATGTCCCGACCTCACTTATCTTTGAGTTGTGGAAGTGGTTTAGGACTCTTAAATGAATTCGCTAGTCTTTTGTACCTATTTTTTTTGTGCACACTTTCTCTTAAATGGATAGTAATTTTTGGTTCGTCCTTCACTGTTATTATTGTCTACTTGCTTCTTTTGCTGTCTCACTGAGTGTTTTTGATAATGTCAATGGGGGAGAATAGTGTATTTGATGATTGAATCTGACTTAGTTAGCATTCTGGATATTTTTTTTTGGGTACATGTTTGCTCTGTATGGTTAAATGAATAAAATGCATATACTATGGGGGAGCAGCTAGAATTATGGGGGAGTATTTTAAATTAATCAAATTCAGATTGTCATCATCAAAAAGGGGGAGATTGTTGACTTAGAGAGTGTTTAAGTCATAATTTGTTTTTGATGATGTCTGTGTGTATTAAATATTCAATTTGATTATGTGTACTTAATGAGAATTATAAATATGAGTTTATTTGGAAATACCCTTGAAAAGGGTATTTTAGTTGACTAATGAATCGGTTTGAGTATACAGAGCTAAATAGTAAAACAGGCTTGGATATACCGATAGCTACACGACAAAGAACAGAAGGCTTCTGCCGATTGAGTTTTCAAGCCACATCTGCCGATGATGTACTCAGCGCCTATATGTTTCATCTGCCGATGACGTGTCAAGCTGTTCTTATGCCGATCGCTACACGACAGAGAAGAGAAGTTCCTTGTACCGATGGCGTTTGAAGCTACTTGTTCCGATGACGTGTCAATATGCTTCTACCGATGACTATATATATAATAAAATAGAAGCTTCTGCCGATAGCTGTTTCTGAAGACAGATGCCGATGACGTGTCAAAGCATTTATATGCTGCAACTGCCGATCGTGTCTGAAGATACATCTGCCGATGATATTTGTAGCAGCTCCTGCCGATTGACTAAACGACAAAAGGAGATGCTGACTAAAGCATGCACATGCCGATGAAAATTTAAGAATGCATCTGCCGATGGAATTTATGAAATTCAACGCCTACACCTGCCGATAGCTTTTGAGCTGCACATGCCGATGGACTTCGATGCATCTGCCGATGAATTTTCACGTTGCACCTGCCGATGAAGTTTCAAGACACATATGCCGGTGACGTCTGAAGCTTACTCATTCCGATGACGTGTCAAGTGTTTTGAAGCTACATCTTCCGGTAATCTTCCGCCAGAATTCTAAGTTAGCCGCGAAGCTACAGTGACGTCGTTTTCAGCATTAACTCCAGACCTTTAATGGCGACGACGAACAGCGACTCTAAATGCAACGGATATCTGCTTCAGTACGGATGCTTCCCAACGGTAACTTTTATCCATTTGAAGAAAGAAGCATTCAATTCTGTGAAGCAAAATATACAGAGTATTTAAGCCGAGCTCAGAGCACGAAGAAAGAACTTTTGCGAATTTTCAATTGATAGCCCTAAGCTGCAAAAGTTTTCATACTCTGTAACCACTATACATCTCTCTAAACTCGAACTTGAGATTTCTGCTGTGAGAGTGTAGTCTGTGATCTATTTCACAAATACAAATCATTTGTAAAGGCAGTGGATTGACGCCCGGCAAGTTCAATCCAGAATTGTAAAGGCAATTGATCGGAGCCCGGAATCCCGATCTAGTTATTCTCGTGAGGAGAAGGTTAAGGATCTTCAAGGGGTGAGCCTTGAAGCGTGGACGTAGGCAGTCTGGCCGAACCACGTAAAAAGTACTGGTGTCGAATTTCTCTCTTTCTCTCTTTACATTATTTGAGTACTTGTGTTAAATCTAAGTTTTAATCAAGAAGAGAAATTTAGGTTAACTCTTATTAAAATTAAAAAGTCTAATTCACCCTCCCTCTTAGACAATTACGGTCCTACACGACCGCATTAGTTTGTTTTGTTCATCGCCCAGGCCTTCATTATTTTCGAGGTTCGCTCATTGCTTTTCTGGCAAGACTGGATGTAATATTGACATTCAAATCAATCTTCACTGTCTCGATAATGGAAGAAATTTTCCACACAGGTTGACTTTTAAACCTATCTAAATAATGATTTATCACCTATTTTGCTGTAGCGTGTTGATTTTCAATTTTCCTTAAACAGATGTGTGAATCGATCTAACTCTTATTTGAAACGTACGCTCGTTTTGCATATTCGAACCATGTAGTCGCCACTCATAACCATCTTCACACACGATTGTCAGTCGTCGAGAGTCATTTTTGGTTCATAACCAATTCTGACCGAACTTGAATGATCAAAAAATGAGTTCGGCTTGACTCGTTTATTTTAATTTCAACTGTCTTACATGTTCGCTTTTCTAAATTTATCATAAATAAACTAATATATTGGTAATGATGCTAGATGTAGCTTATATTACTCTCATAAAAAATTTGTTAATTTATTTATTTATATTAGTTAGATTTATATGATGTTAAGAGAATCCAGGTTCAGATCCAATGTTGATAACCAGAAAATACCAATCTTCACAAGAATCACATCGGCAAAGCTTCTGCCCAACTCATTTTAGCCGAGTTCCATCGTCATCTCTGATTGTGGGTTCTTCATCGATGCAAGTTCCAGTCCAGTTCCTGCTTTCCCTGACTAATTTCGGACCAATTTCGATGAACTTTTTTCTCGTTTGATTCTCCATTTGAGTTTGGGGAAGAACTCGAAGACAATGCTGAAAGTCATTCAGCTTTTCGGTTGCTCATCTGGGTCGGTCTCAAATTTCTTCAAACCATTTAGCGGCGGTGGCCTTTCTTTCGTTTCTATTTCTACGTTATCATTTTCGTATTCTTCGTCAACGTCGCGGTCTTCTCCGGCTTCGTTCTCGCCGGCAATTTCTTCCCGTAAGTGCCGTTCTGTGAGAATCTTTTGTGGGTCATCTGCTCGTTCTGAATCGATTTCCGACAGTGCTTCTTCTTCTTCTTCTTCTTCTTCTTCGTCGGGACCGGCGCAGCCTGCATCTTCAGCTGTTGTTCAGTCTGCTGTGAGTTCTCCACTCCTGGTAGCTTAATTGTTTTCAATTTGATGAAATTGAATAGGAATTGATGATATACTGGGTCTCCCTTACCATTAATCTTTATCAGAAGTGCACAATTTTTTTGAAATTTGGTCACTTATTGTAGTTGGTTTTAGCTGTTTGATGGTTTGTTCCATAAATTTGTACCGTTCAATTCATGTCTTAGAGTAGGTTTTTGGTTTATTGGTTTAAGTTATTTGGTATTCATTGTTTTACTCTCGTAAATTGGCAGTGGAGTAATTTACTTTTTCCGATTATTGGCTGATGTAACTTAAGCAAAAGCCAGGGGAAATCGTCCTATATTCTCTAATGGGTTAAGAGACTTTCTAAATTCAGCTGTTACTCTCACATTTGGGGTTTTCTTGCATTGCCGTATTCTCGGTGTTACTTCTTTCGTCTTCAGTCCGATAATTTTGAACGCTTCATATCTATATCGATACGTGTACATTTTTCAAGACATGTTTGAGCTGTTAGATATGCATGTATTAGACATATATGCATGCAATTATGCGTGGGCTGAAATATCAATGCAATCAATAGAAATTGGCAAGAATAGTGTATTTATATCGAATACTTCCAAAAAAAAATTGTCAAATGACAAGAACGGAATCGTAGAATCGATTAGGCTTTCGAGAAGCCAATACTCTCCCGAGAAGTCTAGCTCCATACGAGTCACTCTTCGATCCTTCTATTACCTCTGTTCCTCTATATTCAAGCGAGGGGTTTAATATTCATTATTTCTTAGTCGTCGTTATTGATTAGCAGTCACTAATTATGTATGGATAAGAGAGATGCAGATGAGTCTAAACGTCGTTTTTCTTCTTTTGATAAAAGTTTTTACAATTCATTCAGTTTCTTTTGAAAATAGTTGAGTTTTAAACCTTATACGACACGAATCAATTTAAATTGCAAGTATTGTAATGCAAGCTCGATCTTTAAATAGATTGTGAATAAATAAATCAGGAATCCTATGTATGATTAATAGAAATCATATACTTATATGAGGATTCGCTGTTGAAATTCGGGATTTTCTTATGAACTTTATGCAGGGAAATGTTCGGAATGTGAATTTCTGTCAGTGGTGTGGAGGCCCAGCAAAGCATAGTATACCTGATGGTGAAGAGAAGTTGAGAGCCATTTGCACAGTTTGTGGGAAGATAACCTATCAGAACCCGAAAATGGTATTTTTTTTTTTTCGTTTCATAATCTTTATTACGATATATTTTCAGGTGATGTCTCGAATTGTCGACGACTAAATTTATCTTGAAATAATGATCTTAGTACCGTTGCAATATAGCTGGCTACGAAAAACTGAATTACGCACCACTTTCACGGCTGATACTGATGAATATAGACTGATCCGATGAATTATCTGTCACGGAAAAGATTGTAAAAGAAGATTACGAAAAAGAACGATGAGATCAATTTCGTTTTTGTCAAAGTTATATATCGCGAATTTAGGTACCTAAAGGACTTTATATGTTGTTGGTAATCCATTGTTTCGATGTATCCCGCTCCCGGAAGTATTAATGTTAGTCATTATTCGTAAAATAGTCGTAAAATTTGATTCATATCTCGGAAAAAATTAACTAAATTGCCTCTGAACTTGCTGTGATTTTTCTTTTGATTCGTGGGTTTTTCTCGTCAGGTCGTAGGCTGTCTTATCGAGCATGACAACAAGATTCTACTTTGCAAGCGAAAGATTCAGCCGTCTTACGGTCTCTGGTATTTATTCACGGGTGGTATCCGTATCTGATTTAAATTATTCTTAATCCATAAGTTTAAGCTTTCGAAATTGTTATTGGTAATTTGTAATCTATATTGCCATTGCTAATTTTGTCAAGTGGTTGGTGTTGGACAGGACTCTACCGGCCGGTTATTTGGAAATCGGGGAATCAGCTGCAGAGGGTGCGATTAGGGAGACGTGGGAAGAAGCGTGCGCGGAAGTTCAAGTGCTCTCACCCTTTGCTCAACTCGATATTCCTCTTATCGGTCAAGTGAGGGAGAATTGTCTTTTTTTTTTTTTATCAAAGTCGATTGCTCTTACACTCGTCAAATATGTTATATATAATACGATTCTCGTTTGAAGCAGACTTATATAATCTTTTTGGCAAAGTTGAAGAATCCCCATTTCTCACCGGGCCCCGAATCATCCGAATGCCGCCTTTTTTCTCTGGACAACATTCCATTTGATTCTCTTGCGTTTTCGTCCATGTTGGTCACCTTAACGTTGGTATGTGTTCGCTTAGCTAAGTAAGATTCACTAATTCCCGCTCAAATTATCGAAAATATATCGATTTTCATAGCTCATCTTGCTCATGGATGCAGTACATAGAAGATGTGAAGACCGGAAGAATCAAGTTCCATTATGGTACAATCAATAAAAGGTACTAGACCAGAAACAACACTTTTAATTTGAATTTGGGCGTTTATTTATACAAACTTTACGTAAAATTGTCTACAATCCCGGTTTTTTATCATCGTTCGTGATTATTGTCAGACCCGGCACGAGTCCTTCGGATATCCACGCATATACTCTCGATTATCATCTGTTGTCATAACAAAAAGGTGGAACTACTCTTTTCCACTCCTTTTTCACCAATCTTTTATGATTATCGACGAAACTTGATCCGTGCTGCAGTTGGAACTAGTGGGTCATGGGATTTGCATAAATCCCAATTTTAGCCATCAGAATGGAGCTTCAATAGTTGGAATTCCAGTGTCTTCCCAAGATATATATTGTGTTCTAATTGAGAGGTGTGGGGCCATTTGTATGAACTTTCCATCTTACTGATTTCTTGAGATTAGAGATTTTACCGTTGAATGTTGAGAGTGGAAATTGAAATGAAGGTTTCGATCCGAATCTTCGGATGGTTATGACAATTTCGAGTCTCGGGATAGACGATCGACACGTAGAGTATACAAATTAGAAGTTTTATTTAAAGTCATTGTTTGACACGTCAGTGAATATTTTAATATAGAATAAGAAAGTAAACATAATATAGCTGTAATCGGGACCCATAAGTACAAACAATAGACACGAACATCACCTTCCTCTAGAATTTCTTGGAGAAGAGTAAGCGAAGAAATCTTGTTATCTTCTCCAATGGCGGCCTGGGTATGCATAGGAAGAATAGCCATTAAAATAGAGAGAATTGGTTGTCAATATCTTGACTTTCATCACAAGGAACAGATGTGAAGAATAAAAAAAGAAGATCAGATCAAAAACAATTCCAACTTGTTCTTAGAATCTCAAAAAATCAGTCAATGATAGAGAAATTCCTATTATTTTTTTGGGTTTAGAAAGGATGAGGATGGAAACTAGTAATGGCGGATGTAGAACAGTAGAAGTGACACCATTTTAAGACAGACTTTCTGGCCGCTGACAGCAGCGAAGTTGACGATGAAGATTGATTGTGATGACGTCCAACAAAAATCGGGAAAATACGAGGAAATTTCAATCATGTCAATATATAAACTCTGCAACAACTGCAGAAACTTCATTTCGGTTTCCGATCGGCATCTCTCGTGCTTATCCAGCAACGATGGCTCTACTCTTTGTCTTCGCCGTGTTATTCGGCTTCGCTCTCCGTCGCGCCGACTGCCTCGAATTCAACTTCTCAGATTTCAAAAACGACAACCGATCTCTGCTCATAATGAATGAAGGCAAATCCAACATTGCTTACGACGCGATCCAAGTTACCAAAGAAGCTCGGGGAGATCCGATCACGAATTTATCCGGCAGGGTCTTTTACCGTGAGCGGCTCCGGCTAAGAAGAAAGGGTGTCAAAGCAATTTTCAACACCACTTTTGTGATCAATGTGAGCAACCAGACGTTTCCGGGCGGTGAAGGACTGGCTTTCGTAGTCGCCGCCGATACGTCGCTGCCGATGAACAGCGAAGGAGAATGGCTGGGAATCGTAAACGAGACGACTAACGGGACTGTTCAGGCGCAGATAGTTGCAGTCGAATTCGACACCAGAAAGAGCTTTGAAGATGATATCGACGATAACCACGTCGGTTTGAACGTCAACGGCATAAACTCCATTAAACAAGTTCCTCTGAGCAGCTATGGAGTTGAGATTTCGAGCGGTAAGGACGTCCGAGGAATCGTTAAATACGACGGTGAAAATATCTCGATCTTCGTTTCGATGGCGAATGATACGGGAGAGAAGAAGAAAAATCCGATCATTTCTATGCCTCTCAATCTCTCCGATTTTCCCGATGAGGTATACGTCGGATTTTCAGCTTCTACGAGCGATCACACCGAACTAAACTGTGTAAAATCATGGCAATTCTACAGCACCGAGTTTGATAAAGACAAGAACCTGAGCAGGTGGATTTTGATCGGAGTTGCCATCTTCATCGCCGCGATTCTGCTGATTTCGCCGGCCGTGTTCTTCTATTGGAGAAACGATACGCGAAGCCCGATAAAGGAGAGTTGTACGTCGGGATTGAGGACGAGATAAAAGGGTCTTCGACAGCTCCGCGAAAGTTCCGACTATCGGAGCTAAAACAGGCGACCGGAAATTTCCACCAGAAGAACAAGCTCGGAACAGGCGGGTTCGGAACCGTCTATCGAGGAGTTTTAACGAACAGAGATGTCGCCGTCAAACGAATCTCGAAGGATTCCCGGCAAGGGAAGCAAGAGTTCATCACGGAAATAACTGTAATCGGCAGCCTCCATCACAAAAACTTGGTCAAATTGATCGGATGGTGCTACGAAAAGAGAGATCTTCTTCTCGTCTACGAGTTCATGCCGAACGGAAGCTTAGACAGATTCATCTACGAAGAAGACGAAGCCGCCATGGGAGAGTCAAGCTTGAAATGGGAGAAAAGATTCAACGTGATCTGCCACGTCGCCGAAGCTCTGGATTATCTGCACAACAAATGCGAAAAGATAATTCTTCATCGAGACATCAAAGCCAGCAACATAATGTTGGATTCAGATTTCAACGCCAAACTCGGCGATTTCGGCCTGGCTCGAATGATTCAGGAACGGAAGAAAGCCCATCACTCGACGAGAGAAATCGCCGGAACTCCAGGATATATGGCGCCGGAGAGTTTTCTCACCGGAAGAGCAACCGTCGAAACAGATGTATACGCTTATGGAGTTCTTCTTTTGGAGGTCGTCTGTGGAAGAAAGCCTGGACTTCCGTTCAAGACTGATGATTATAACAACAGCATAGTTCATTGGCTATGGGGATTTCACAACGAAGGCCGGATTCTTGACGCCGTCGATAAGAAAATAGTCGGAGAGTATCGAGAGGAAGAAATGGAGATTCTGATGATTCTGGGATTGGCTTGCTGCCATCCGAATCCGCAGAAGAGGCCATCGATGACCAAAGTTTTACAGGTTCTAACCGGAGAAGCAGCTCCGCCTGAAGTTCCGCCGGTTAGACCGCCGTTTGTGTGGCCTCCCATGCCGCCTTCGTTCAAAGAGGATTTGGAGAATTCCTTTGGAGGAAATCATCGTTCTCTGTTTACTGAAATTAGTGGAAGATGATGATGATGAAACCAGATTGTGGATTTTGGTATTTCTTTTTCTATGTCTGATGTTTGTTCTTGTGGATTACAGGTTGGCTCGCGAGTCTGAGTCGTATTGAAATATTTTCTTGACTCGTAAACTAGTTAGTATGTGTATAATTTGTAAAGATATAACTGTCAAATATTTGTAATGATATCTGTGTGATACTTGTTATTAGATCATCTCAAATAATTTTTTTACTAAATTCATATTAATTTATAAATTAATTAAACAATTAATTATTATATTTTAATATAATGATAAATAATTATTATAATTTTAATAATAAATTTTTTTTAGAAAGACATAGAAAAAGAGAAACGTGTGATACCCGAGTTAAGCTGCGACATAATAGGAATAATGTCGTAGACTTTGTGAGCTTACCTTTAAAGGATAATCAGTTCGCAATGGTTAAATATACAATTGTAGCGGATTCGATACCTTAGTGTGCGAAAATAGAGCCTACATTATCAACCAAATCAAAATCCAAATTTTTGAAATAAATTCATCAAATTCTCAAACCCAATTAGATGATAAAATTCCCCGCCTTCGATCGAAATCTTAATTCAACTCCAACTTGCCTCAATTTCCCACACCAAAACCTTAATTCCTAACAAAAATCGCTTCCTAACTATAAAGAATAGGTTGGCTTAAGATCCGCAGGTCGGTTCGGTTCCCTCCCTTCTTAGCCTAAGATGCCATAAAAATTAATGAGGGTAAAAATCAATTTAAACTCCAAAGTATGGGTTTCATTTGAAATAATCCTTAAACTAAAAATTTTAACAACTAAAACCTTAAACTATTCAAAATGTAACAAATCAAACCCTAGCAGGGAATCAATCACCCCCCGTTCTCAATTTACGCCAAGATCGGGGTAGGACGATCTAAATGGAACAGCTCCCCGATTTATCCAGTGCTTACGTGGCGCTGGACATATTGGGTCAGATGGTCAATGTGGGGAGTGGAGAGACCCACCGTTCAACATGCACCGCACGTGACTCGAGACCAGGGGACACCGTCCTGAATCGGCCTCTCATTCCATGCCTCTTCATTTTCAAGGTTCTCGGAACAAGAGGCTAATCTGGAGCGGTGACCACCGTTCTCATACCTCATTTTGAGAACGGGGCCGATTCGAGATGGTGATCCTCTGTTGTCAAAATTAGTGCTGAGAACGGAGAGTCACTACCTCAGATCGGGGGACCGATCTCCGATTTTATATAAAGAACTATATCATTTTATACATTAATTAAACAATTCACTATTATATTTTAACATTATAATTATAAATAATTATTATAATTTTAATAATAAAATTCGTTTAGAAATATATAATTTGTAACACCCGAAAATTTATCGTACACCTTAAAATAGATTACGATATTTTAATGGAATTAAAGACTAGTAGCTGAAATTTAATTTAGTCTACAATTTGAGTTATCATGGTTGTTTTAGAGATGGGATTATGAGAGATCACGTTGAAAATGAATATTTGGAATAGAAGAAATGATGTAGAGAAAAGAAGCGTAAAGGAAAAGTTTGAAAAGTAAAAGAATTTAAATATAAAAATGAACAAAATAATGAAGAGGTAGAGGAAGTGGTGTCTGACGTTGAAGAGAAAAGTGGAAGGAAGAAATAGGTGGTGAAGGGCGATTCTGTAACTCCCCCATAGGTAGGTTGGTAACGTTTATCCTCTAAGCGTGTTGATCCATTTCTTTATTCTCCTTTCCCCACGTTTCTTCCCCTCCCTTCCAGCAGCTTTCCACACCCTTCTCCTCCTCTTCTCTCAAGTTTCTTCTTCGAGAACTCAAAGTTAGATTTTAAGCTATATTTATACGAGATGTTAGTTATAGGTTGCTAAAGTTGGAGTTCTGTTGAGTTATTTGAGATGTGGTGAACCCTATCATGTAATGCACGAAAACTGGTTCTAAATTCCTTCATATCTTACTGGTTTGAAGGTTTAAATGGGATATAATAGATGTTTATGGAATGAAATGGGGAAAGATAACAAAATGGTGCATGAATATTCAAAAGTGGTTGAGGATGACGTTTTAATGAACATATTTGGTTTCATATGTTTTAGGTTTACGAGTCAACACGAAAGTTGAGTAAAGTGCCGAAACCAAGCTCAAGACTCGAGTTAAGTGCATGTTTGCACGTGTTTTGGTCGATTGGCCTACACCACAAAGGTTAGGACGTTGATGGCTAGAATGTGAAATTTGGAGATTTTAGTTTGAGTGTAATGACCTCTTTTTCCAGCAAGATATTGTCCGTTCTAGGGATTGGGCCGCAACCCAATATCCTCCTCTCACGGCTTTGTTTGGCAAGGACTTCTCAGTCGGTCACCCAACTTGGTACTACTCTCGCCGAAGCACTTTTAACTTCGGAGTTCTTATGGGATCCGTTGTCAATTGTGCTCTAAAACACGTCTTACTATTTTGGGAGGATCTCTTTACATATGTTTCAGTTCCACATACTTCCCCAAACGATGTGGGATTGTGACGATCCCCACATTATGACCTACCCCCTTCACTGGCCTTTTTCCCGTGCGGACGCACCGCCATCCGGGTCCGGATCTAGTATACGGGCCAGTTGTGCACATATAGGTCATCACAATCACCCCCCTTCGGAAGCCCAACGTCCTCGTTGGCCACATTTCTGGTTGGATACAGACTCTAATACCATTTGTAACGACCCCTTTTCCCAGCAAAATATTGTCCGCTCTGGGATTGGGCCGCAACCCAATATCTTCCCCTCACGGCTTTGTTTGGCGAGAACTTACTCAGTCGGTCACCCAACCTGGTACTACTCTCGCCGAAGCACTTTTAACTTCAGAGTTCTTATGGGATCCGTTGTCAATTGTGCTCCAAAATGCGTCTTACTATTTTGGGAGGGTCTCTTTACATATGTTTCATTTCCACATACTTCCCAAGCGATGTGGGATTGTGACGACCCCCACATTATGACCTACCCCCTTCACCGGCCTTTTTCCCGTGCGGACGCACCGCCATCCGGGTCCGGATCTAGTATCCGGCCGCCAGTGTGACATATAGGTTTTTTTTGGCGCATCACAATCACCCCTCTCGGGGGCCCAACGTCCTCGTGGCCAATTTTGGTAGATACAGACTCTAATACCATTTGTAACGACCGCTTTTCCCAGCAAGATATTGTCCGTTCTAGGGATTGGGCCGCAACCCAATATCTTCCCCTCACGGCTTTGTTTGGCGAGAACTTACCAGTCGGTCACCCAACCTGGTACTACTCTCGCCGAAACACTTTTAACTTCAGAGTTCTTATGGGATCCGTTGTCAATTGTGCTCCAAAACGCGTCTTACTATTTTGGGAGGGTCTCTTTACATATGTTTCATTTCCACATACTTCCCCAAGCGATGTGGGATTGTGACGACCCCCACATTACGACCTACCCCCTTCACCGGCCTTTTTCCCGTGCGGACGCACCGCCATCCGGGTCCGGATCCAGTATACGGGCCAGTCGTGCACATATGGGTCATCACAATCACCCCTCTCGGGGGCCCAACGTCCTAGTTGACCACATTTTCGGTTGGGTACAGGCTCTGATACCATTTGTAACGACCCCTTTTCCCAGCAAGATATTGTCCGCTCTGAGGATTAGGCTGCAACCTAATATCTTTCCCTCACCGCTTTGTTTGGCGAGGACTTCCCAGTCGGTCACTCAACCTAGTACTACTCTCGCCGAAACACTTTTAACTTCGGAGTTCTTATGGGATCCGTTGTCAATTGTGCTCCAAAACGCGTCTTACTATTTTGGGAGGGTCTCTTTACATATGTTTCATTTCCACATACTTCCCCAAGCGATGTGGGATTGTTGCGAAAAATCGTGATACGCAAGTGCACGTGTCGCAAAAGTAATAAAGTGTGTGTAAGTACGAATGTCGATCCCACGAGGAATAAATATGTTAAATATTGAATATCTAAATTTCAGTTTAATTTGAAAAGAAATAATATGTTTGATGGTTTTGGATTTTTAAACTAAAATAATTCAAATGAAAATCAATCAACAATTCAAATAAAAGATTCGAATGTAAAAGAGCAAGATTATATGATGAGAAAATCCAGGGTTCCGATTTCACTTAGCTAATCCTATTTAGTAAACCTAATTCAAGTAATTGAATCCTATTCCGTCGTGTTGATGGTTATTTCACTATGTTGTTTATTAAACTCTCTCAAGTATTAATCAACTTATTCAATTGATGTGTTATTACCTCTCGGTCTCTAACCCTACAATCAATTGAATACATGAAGAGCAAGAAATTATATTACCACTCAAACGCCCTAACTATCTCTAACCTAAGGTCCTTTTTAAGGTAATCTATTCAGTGCACAGTTAAATTCTCCGCTCTCGCATCCCGAATTAACCCTAATATTCTTAGTTTTGGTGATCAAGCAAACCTAAGTATTACGTTCAAAATAGATTACTCAACACAGAAAAGAAACAGGAAATTAAATACTTGAATTAAGAAAAATAAATAATCATAGCAAAGTTAAATCGAAACCCTAGAACAGAAAGTTTAGTTCATGATAAAGGCTAAACAAATAACAGTACAGAAGTATTGCATAATTAAATCAAGAAATAAGAAGAAAAATTATGAAAATAGCTGATCGCTCCTAAATCGCCCTTCAGTGCTACTCTCTGCCTCTTCTCTCTCTGTCGTCGAATCAGAAGCTGCCGACCCCAGCATCCCCCTACAATTTAGGTCTGCTTTAGGTTTTATTGTTTTCTTTCAGCCGATCAATGGTTGAGATTAAGTCTGTCTTCAGGTGAACGGCTCTGATTAAAACAAATCATCTTTCCAAATTTGTAGATTGATAAGCGATCGATCGCTGATATGTGTAGAGATCGATCGCTGCATCTCTTTTCTTTACTGGCATATGTAGCGATCGATCGCTGCATCTCTTCAGAGATCGATCGCTGCTTTTTGTAATTGTTTGGAGATCGCTTATTCTTCTTGCTGTTTAGCGATCGATCGCTGGCATGCATGGAGATCGATCGCTCATTCTTTTGTTTCTAAAATCCATGGTCTTCAGCGATCGATTACAAGATATGGTGGTTATCGATCGCTGCTTGTCCTCTGCCTTCTACTGGTTCTCATTTGCTTCTGCTTCTTCTTTTCAGCTTCAGTTTGTTTCTTCTTTCCTTTTCTCTTCAACTTCTTTAGTTCTATCTGATTCCTGTTGTAATTAAAATTTCTGCACACTTGCACAAAATATATCAAATTCGTTCAAATATTTGAGAAAAACTTATCAAATCAAATATAGAAAGTATAAATAAGTGTGTAAAATACACACTTATCACCTTTTTTTCCGCGTGGACGCACCGCCATCCGGGTCCGGATCCAGTATACGAGCTAGTCGTGCACATATGGGTCATCACATTGAGAGTTTTGGATTGGGTAGAAGTTTTAGGTTGTGAGTTTATTTATGATAAATTCTTGTTTATTGATGGATTTGTTTATCAGTTTATTTTATATTACGATTACAGCATTTGAGGATATGTATGTGACATGTATTCATGCATCATGATTTTTCAAAGCATAGAAAACGGTTTTATTCATACATTTTCACGTAAACAAGAGCAAAAGAATACAGTACAGTAAAATACGTAATAGTTATTGTGGGTAGGGAATTGAGTTTGGTAGTTCCGCCAGAGGAACCGGTTCCGTCAGAGGGACTGTTAGATATGCCACTTCACTTCCCCTAGAGTGAGATAGTCGTTCCGCCAGAGGGACAATCAGTTTGGTTATCTCTCCTCTAGAATCAGTACCTCAATAACTCATATCATGCAAGAAAATAAAAAATAGATCCAGTTGCATATTTTACAAACAACATAGCATATTCATGAGCATGTATGCATTCTTCTTTACTGACATCACTTGCTGGGCAAGTTTATTTTGTGGTGTAGGTGATATTATCACAGGTGAGAACATTGATCCTTAGGTGGATTGATAGTGCAGCTGACGGAGATTGTCCATGGCATGAGCTTGTAGCTGTTAGGGCGATTTTGACCTGTGGGCAAGTTTGTAGGTATTTTGGCAGATGTGGTTTAAACTTTTGTAAAACACAGATTTGTTTTAAGCGGCAAAGCTAAAAAAATAGTATTTTTAAGAACATTTTACGCACGTTTTCCACGATGATTTCTAAAAGAAGTTTACACATTTTGATCATTTTTATATAAAGTCTCACGAACAATCAGGTTAGTAACGTTTGGATTACGGGGCGTTACAACAACCATTATCAATTCCAGAATGGAAGTGGAAGCAGATTTCTATGGATTTCATTGTGAGACTACCAAGGACAACGAAAAGATATGATGGCATCTGGGTGATTGTGGATCGATTAACTAAGTCAGCCTACTTTCTACAAATAAAAATGACTTTCAATTTTTTGGTTCGTTAGATACACCGAGTGTGTACCTTCTAATTTGACACTTAAGTGTTAACTTTCATGTATAACTTAATTGATATAATAATGAGTATAAATTATTAAAATAAGTCATTAATCAATTAATTATTGAACACCGTATCACAATTTACAATATAAAATTAGAAGTAAACTTAATATAAATCTATTAGAAAAAATTGAACAAGAAAACCTTAACAACAATAATCGCTTCCCAACTGTAAAGAATGGGTCGGCTCGAGATACGCGGGTCAGTTCTGTTCGGTCCCATCTTAGCCTAAGATGCCATAAAAATTAATCAGTATTTACATTTTTCTGACATAGAGTTTCCATTTTTCAACTTTTTCCCCACTTCTCGTTCTATTTAATTTTATTTAATATTTTCTGTTTTATTTAATTTTATTAGAATTTCCTTAATCGTCAGTATTTATTTGGGATGTAACTCAAAATTAAGAATCTTTTGACATTATTGAAATTTCGTTTTGAAAAACTAGGGTTTTTGGTTTCTCTATGGAGATTGTTTGTTTGTTCTTTCTACGTCCCGCTGCGTCACAATTTAAACCAAATGATATTGAACTAATTGATGAAAATTAGAACATTGCAAGTGTTTTAGTTTTAGAATAAAACACGAGAAGAATTCTTTACGACATCGGCTTAAAATGAACAATATGTTGCTGGTGTGAGCAAGACGATTCACAATCAATTCTAGTTCGTTGACTACAATATCAAGTGTCAATTGACCCAACTTCTTAAGTTTTGCCCTAAAAATTTTATTGCGAGGACTACTCCGCTCAATCAAAGACGATTACTATGAATTTTACACAAAACGAAACAAACATTTATCGAGCATAATACCATTTTCGAGGGCATAATTTTTACTCTACCCCAAAAGAAAACTACAAAATTGATCAAA
This sequence comes from Begonia masoniana, assembly GCA_022432975.1. Classification (NCBI taxonomy): domain Eukaryota; kingdom Viridiplantae; phylum Streptophyta; class Magnoliopsida; order Cucurbitales; family Begoniaceae; genus Begonia; species Begonia masoniana. The sequence continues at coordinate 50,987,322 of CM039505.1, forward strand.
ATTTCTTATTTCCAAATTATTATTTTTTATAAATAATAATAATAATTCAAAAGGGTGCATCATATTACTCTTAGTTTATAATAAACTTCATTATAAAACACACATTATTACAACGTTTTTACAATAATCAAACCATATAAAAAAAATACTTTATAATTTCTCTTTTTTTTTTTTTTTT
>CM039505.1:51732474-51747548 GCA_022432975.1 Begonia masoniana
GTAGTGTCATATTGGGTGACAATGGGAAGTCCCCTTCTATTTTGGGACAATCTCGTAACATTTTGGGCATACTTTCAATACTTGCTTCTTCGTCACTTCATCATATGATGGCCGATTGCACATCCTTTTTTTTTGATGATCTCCCCTTTTTTTTTTTTTATTGGATGTCTTTGATTAAAAATGTGTAGCTTTTTTTGTTGATTTTTTTAATCTCGACATTGTCCTCCTATGTTCATCAATGGAGCTTGGTTCTTAATGCTTCTGATTGTCCTTGGTGTCCTTTGCCTACGTCGCCTCCTCTTCGCAAAGGATTCGTCCTGACTCTGATCAACAAAGATAAGTCCCAAAATTAACAGTAGCGTTACATAACCATATTCATCCGGTAAGTCAATTGTCAGATTGTTTTTTTTTTTTTTTTTTTTTTTTTTTTTTTTTTGCTAAATTTTCAAACTTCATTTCATACTCTCAGCGCTTGCCAACATCAAGTACGTAGAGTTCCAACGAGTAAGAACGTCGAGCGACAAAGTATTTGTACATGTAATCTTAACCACATCAACGCAAGCTTTGAACTGTTGCAATCGTGCCAGAGAAGACATTATGTACTTGACCACTTTTCGTACTCTTGCTATGGACTCAACATGTTCTTTCAAACCATCAGAAACGATTAAATTCAGAACATGTGCAAAACGCCTCATGTGCATATAATCGCCTTTTAAAATCAACTCCTTCCAATTTCTGATTGTCTTCGTCAAATAAGAAATAGCAACATCGTTGAAAGATGCATTATCAACGGTTACTGTTGTAACTTTTTCAATCTCCCAATTAAGCAGATATTTCTCAACTTCCTTACTAATAGATTCACCCTTATGGTTCAGAATCAAACAAAAATTCAGTATCTTCTTTTGCAATTTCCACTCTTCATCTATATAATGACCTGTCAGCACCATGTAATTCAAATTTTGAACAGATGTCCATGTGTCAGTGGTCAGACATATTCTTTGTGATGTTGAAAAAAAATACTCTTTCAACTTGGTTTTTTCGCTCTGAATTATCTTGTGAATATGTCGTGCAACTGTTCTTCGAGATGACATAATAAATTTGAGATTTAGACACATACAAAATGTCTTAAAACCGACTCTTTCAACCACTTTCAATGGTAATTCATCTAAGATAATCATCTTCGTAAGAAATTTTCGAGCAGCCATCATTGTAAATGTGGGTACACTAGCAATCTTGCTCTCAATATGTCTAAAGATCATAGGTGATTGCTTACTGTCCAAATTTTGGAGAAACTTTTTACATATCTTAATATGCTTTATTAAACTTGACGTCCAATTTTTCGTCGGGTGTGCATCATAAAGTTGTCCACAATAATTACATTTAGCTGAATCACTGTTGGGCACCCTACTGTAGAGAATCCATACATGTGACTTAATTCTTTTCACTTCCACCTGCGAATTTTCACTAGGACTATCCATCTTTCCATAATCCATAGAGCAAAAAACTATTTTCAGCAATCATCATTTAACAACCAAAATAGTACAATATATAAAATGCAAATCAGAAACATAACCGAAGTCAGATGTTACAAGAACCAAGAAAAATGCAAACTCATAGGCAAGAACCGAAACAAAATCCAACCGGGCCATAATCATACAAGCAAGAACCGACTAGGGGAAATTCGTCAAAGTATAGAGATTTTCTAACAATAATTCTAGTGTTTATTTTGTAGATGATCATAGAAGAAAAAGTATCTAACATATCAAATACAATCAAATATCTTCCAAATATATTATGAAGTTCTTCAAGATGAAGAATAAGATGAAAAGAAAGAACAATTTTAGAAGATTTATTAAACAGTTTGAACCTACCAAGAATCTGAACCTAGAGAAGCATTTGCCAAATTCAGCATTCTTTATTATCAAATACTAATGAGCGTATTTCATAAATATGGTAGCTAACATCTTGAGCTTTTTAGAATGGGTCTTTCATTAAAATTAGATATTGTTTGCTATGCCAAAAAGGCCCAAATCACATAGCAATAATAATTCTATGAAATACGGTTAATCAATTAGGTCTGAAACAGTGAAACTTGGTGGGATTATATGATTTCCCCTAGCCGATTTTCGATTATTGCTTAATGCTTACTGTTCTCCATATATAATTGATTAAGCAATGATCATAAAGCATTATATAACACAAATTTCAGACGAATGACTTATTCGGCTATGGCAAATTTCAGACAAAATGCACTTATCTAGCTAGAGGAAGGAAGATAAGTAAAGGCAAAATGAACTTACTTATTCGTGTGACGGTGTGAGAGAGTCGAGAACCAGAAGAATGCAGAATTGATTCCGACCTTTCAAACTGGACTTGTTCAGTTGAGAATGCAGAATCGGGAGAGATTGTCACTGCCCACTGGTCGGGTCACTAGGTCGGAACTGGGAAAGTCGCTGGATGAGGTCGCTGGTCGACGGATGACAGTCGGAGCCGCGTGAGACGTGAGGTCGCTAGGTCGGGGTCGGGTCGTTGATGCTGAGGAGTGAACTGAACTGAGGGGCAAGGGTAGATGGTTTTACTTTTTAGTTTTTTTTTGTTTTTAATTTTTTTAAAGTTATCCGACCCATTGGTCGGATAACCCACCGGGCCGACCCATGGGTCGGTTCTCCCGTGAGAATTTCTGGTTCCGACACGGGGAATCGAGGACCGAACCACGGTTCCCGGTTCTCCAATCCATGGAAACGGGACCGGTTCCATGGCAGGTAGAACTGACCAAGAACCGGCCTAGACCGCCGATCCGGTCCGATTTTGCGGTTCTGGGTCGGTTCTGCCCACCCCTACTCTCATGTGAAGGCTTGGACGAACTATTGAGATAGTCTAGTCCATACCAGCACATCGTTTTGGAGAGTGGAAAAATGTATGTTTTATAAGTTGAGTCTCCCTCTCTACATAGTACAATACGTTATGGACTAACCCCATTAAGAAAGCTATGCAAGCTCCGACCAAAAAGCAGAAAATATTGTATTGGAAGTACTGATGGACGTTACAAATGGTATCAGAGCTATTGCCCAATCGGAAGTGTGCCTGACAAAGATGTCTGACTCCGAAGGGGAGAGATTGTGACAACCCGACATGTGAAGGCTAAGATAACCTAGTGTGAGGGTTCAATCCATACCAGTGGGGTGCACAATCCCACATCGTTTTGAAGAAAGAAAATTGCATGGTTTATAAATAGAGTTTCTCGTTTCACCTACTACAACGCGTTTTGGGTTAACGTCAAAAACAAATCCGTGCGAGTTCCAGTCTAAAGTGAACAATATTGTACTTGAAACACTGTAAGACATTATATATGAACTTTTCAAGCATCCACGAAGAAAAACTCTTACTAAAAACAAATTTTTTAGTAAAATATCAAACCAAAATCCATTTTTCTATAATCGTAAAATTGTAATTGACCTGTCAAAATAAAATAACTGGGGAACATAATTGAATCGATGAAATTACCATATAAATTAGTTTGTGGAAGTTGTCTCTTAATAGGGAACCAATTATCGTAGTCCTCTAAGCCTACAGGAAATTGAGAGAACGAAAACTAGCAACCGTTTGATCAAATAAGCATAACCATGTATTTATAAACTGTGTCGAACTTAATTTCGTTCGACATATCATCAAACTAAAATTATTTATCAGTATTTACACAATGAGACACCATCCTATAATTAAATGCTACAACTCTTTAAAGGCAAATTTCGAGATAGAGCCTACCGAGATGTGATGTGGAATGCTGCTGGAGCAACCACAAGGTGACATTTCGAAACAGAAATGCAGAAATTACACCAGCTTAGCCCGGAGGCCCACACATGGTTTTGAGCAGAAGAGCCTAGATATTGGGTTAGTCGTGCATTTTTTTCGAATATCAAGTGCGACATGAGATTAAATAATTTGTGCGAGTCATTCAATACACTTCTATTGCCGGTCAGGGACAAACCGGTCATGACCATGTTTGAGATGATCCGAAAGTGCATGATGACTCGCATTGTGAAAAAAATTGAGAAGCTAGCTGAATCAACAGGCCTCGTGTGTCCTAAGATAAAAAAAAAGTTTAAAAAGCTAGAAAGTGCAGTTTGAAATTGGAGTGCTCAGCTTGGGGGAGGTGCACGATTTGAGGTCAGCAATGGCTACGAACAATACGTGGTCGACATGAATACAAGTGTGTTCAACAAGTGGGAGGGAGTTTACTGGATTCCTGTGTGTCCATTCCATTCCATGCATGCATTTCAGGAGAGTGGCACCAGAAAATTACGTGCATCCATGCTATCACCGGGCAACTTACATGCAAATGTACTAACAGTTTATAAAACCCGTGAGCGGTCCCCAAATGTGGCCGCAAATACTAGATCGACAGAAATTGTTCCCACTCAGAAGATATCGCCAACCCAGTAGGCCGAAGAAGACAAGAGTACGAGATGTCGATGAGGTGTCAAGTTCGACAATGAGTAGGTAGAACTCAAAGATGTCTTGCGATATATGTTGGCAGAAGGGGCACAATAGTCACATTTGTCCTCACCAAGGATCCACTTCAGACACTGCTTCTCAAAACACATTTTTGAGTTTCAACACATTTGACGGGTCGCAAGTACAGTTCAACACATTTCCCTCGTAAACACAGTCATTCTTTTTTAATATAGTTTCCATTATGTATAGGAATTGAGAACGCGCGGCCGAGGCAGCAATTATTGACTGTTGTAATTTCAGTGCTGGGTCCATTATTTCAATTTTATTAGACCAACCTAAAATAATTTTTTATTTAAATAAACAAAAAATAATAATTACAATTTGAAATATCTTCGGGATGTAATTTGTTATATCAGCTTCTTCGGTCCAGAAGAATATCGCAAGGCTTAATGCTTCTAAGGTAGGTTTGAGTACTCCACTCATTTCATAATCTAACGATTTTTCCACAAGTTTATTGCGTCTTTCTCTTGGAACAAGACTCATTTAATATATGTTTCGCTCCATCAATCTTGAAACATTGATGGATCTTCCGAAATTGATTGAGGGAAACAAATATTAAATGAGTCTTGTTCCAAGAGAAAGACATGGTGAACTTGCGGTAAAATCGTTAGATTATGAAATGAGTGGAGTACTCAAACCTGCATTTCAAGCATTAAGCTTTGTGATGTCCTTCTGAGCCGAAGAAGCCGATATAACAAATTACATCCCGAAGATATTTCAAATTGTAATTTTTTTTAAATAATTTTTTTTTATTTTCGTTTATGTTCAGAATACTTATTTATTAAAGGTTATTCAAATTAGAATTATTTATTTGTTTCAGTTTATTTAGACAAAAAAATGAAAAAAATGGACAGAGTTTCGTTTGTTTTATGACTTCTCCATAGTTATCTTCAAACAGTTCCTGCAAATTCAAATTACAAATATATACCCAACAACCAGATTCTATTACATATAATAAACATCAAGACATAAAATAAAAATTAAAGTACATCAAAATACAAAAAAGTAAAGTATATCATATTTATAGACGAAAAGTAAAGTACATAAAATGAAATACAAAATCTAAAATATCCTAATTCGTTGGGACATCGTCGTTTCCGTCCACCATCCAATCCGTCAGCCTGTCAGTGAGCTCTCTAAGGGATTCACTGAGATAGTCTTGTGATTCAACCAGATTTTCTTGACTCGCGGTGATCTCCTCGACCCTGCCTATGAGGGACTCCATCCTCTGGTCCCTCTGCTGCATTTGCTTATGCATCTGCTGCTGCATCTCATACATCTGGTGCATATGCTGCCTCGATGGTTGGGGTCCTCGATGGTTGGGGCGTCCTCCATTGGAACATCCCGCGATATGGAGGCTCCTTGATCTCCCTTGACCATCCAAGATTCGTGGACTTCGACTAGGCCCATCCGAGTCAATGGATCCTGTTAAATAGATCGATAGATCTTTGTGATCTGATTTGCTCTCCACTGGGCACCAGAATCTGAAAATGCTAGACGATCTTCCAAATCAAAGTCCCAAACGACAGATTTTTATATTTGGTTAGCCCGACCTCAAGCATGTGATCTATAATCATGTATCTCGGGTTGAACAGCGTGCCACTGTAAAGCTTCTCCATGATGTATAAATTCATCCACCTGACGAGATCTCTATGACCATCCCTCGGCAGGATGATGTGACTGATCAGGATGTGTACCACCAAAGCTTTGACGTTCAGAGCCTTCGATCTTGGCTTCACGAACCATGCAATGCCCGAATTGCGTTGGATTTACCTAAGGAACTCTAGTCCCTCTATTGTTCTGGAGAAATCACACTCTCGGGAATTATGATAATATCTCTCTACCTCATCGTCCGTAAATCTCAGCAATTCGTTGATAACATCTAGAGCAATGACAACTTCTGTACCGAATAGGTACGTCTTCACCCACCCAGACCTCTCGGTACTAACCAAGTTGACATAAAACAGGCGAACAATTCTGTCTCAGCCGTCGCCCTTCATGTTGTATACCCCGTGCAAGGAGATATTGTTAAACATCTCCTTGACCTTCAAAGACTCCTAACCGCTAAAGTTAGCAATCTTCCCATAAATAATCGAGCAGATTCCCGTATCCCACTTGTACTGCTATTGACACTCCTCGTTACGAAATTCCATGGAAAAATAACCAAGAGGCGGTTGCGGCACTTGATCCGGTGCTCGGTTTGATGGGCCACCTTGTGACATCCGAGAGTCTTTCGGCTAATAAACATTCTTAGGGGGGCCATTTTTGGGTTTGACGGTTTTTTTTTATTTTCAAATTTTCGGGTTGTTTGGGATTTTCAGCGAGAAAATAGATCAGATTTGGAGATTTTCATTGCGAAAAAACCCCAAATTTTGTGATTTTCTTGAAAAACCCTCGGTTTTTTAGGATTTTCCGCGCGGGCTAAGGGTTTTGTCTCGGTTTTGGGATTTCCTTGAAGGTTTTTCATAGATTTCGGCGAGAAAGGGTCATATTTGATGATTTCACTAGCAAAACGCACGGACCTGAGGGTTTGGACGAGAGAAAACTCAGGTTTTCTGAAGAAAACTGATATGTTTCCTTATATATTAACGCAGAACGAGGGACTGTGTGAGGGTGCACACCCCCCGCCGCTCTTAGAACATTTATCATACGGGCACGTGTGGATCACGTTGACGCAGGGGGTGCGTTTGAGGGTGGAGACCCCCTATTCTAGCGCACACGTGCGGGGCATGGGGAGAACGGGGGGCGTGGTTGGGGGTGGAGACCCCCCGCGCGCACGTGCGGGGCACATTCTAGCGCGCAGGGGGAATTCCACCACTAAACGTACCTCCCGTTCTCCCATGCGTTGATAGATTTTTGATAGAGTTATTGGTTAACCCCATGGGTTTTTGATAGTTTAAAATTTATTTTTAGCATAAAGATACTTTGAGAATTTTTTTAATCCAAAGCCAAACTTCAAAGGTTAAAATCTTTATTTATATTCAGTGGACTCCAATTTGGAGACTAGCTTCGGTCTATTTAGGTGAGTGACCGGCTATGGCTATAAGAAAGGCTTTCATTTAGCAAAGAGACCAAGCTATTCTCTTCATCTTATTAACATCTCTCTCCTCTCTCTCTCTGCACACATTCTCTCTCTCTCTTTCTTAGTTTCTCTCTCTCACGATGGGAAGCAGCTCCTACATAGCAGAAATTGGAAGAAGGTACGAGAAATATATTTAGGTTTTGTGTTGTTTCTTTTTATTTTTGTTGGAGAATGTGATCATCAATCCGATTTTGATTCTTCCATTTGTACAGATAAATTTAGCAAAAATGGTACCTAGATTAAAAACATCATAAACTAGATTCAAATTTTTGATCCTTCAATCGATGGCATGGACAAGAGCGACAAAGAAAAATTCAACTTTATTTAGTTTAACACAAAGTTTAGATTTGATTAGTAGTCTAGTTTTCGCATCTAAAGATATAACAAATGATTCGGTCTGAACCTAATCCAAATTTAATAAAATGGGTCTAAAATCAACGTTAAATACGTGCATTTGGTTACAATTATCTACTTCCTATCCCAGTTTTAGTTAGAACGTTGTTTTTGGAATACTTACTGCGTTTCAAAACTTCAAATTTGAATGTAGCTTTGCAAATCCAATGACAAAAATGGCAGGCTAGTTGGAAGGGTAGCTTTAATAACCGGCGGAGCCAGTGGGATAGGTGAGAGCACAGCCAGAGTCTTCGCCCACCACGGTGCAAAGGTCTTAATCGCCGACGTCCAGGACGAACTCGGCCAGGCCGTCTCCCAGTCCATCGGACCGGACTCCCTTTACATCCACTGCAACGTCGCTGACGAAGAGCAAGTGAAAAACGCCGTTAAAACAGCCGTCGAAAAGTTCGGAAAACTGGATATAATGTTCAACAACGCCGGAATAATCGATCCACATAAACCTCGGTTGATCGACAACGAGAAGGCCGACTTCGACCGTGTTTTGAGCGTCAACATCACCGGCGTTTTTCTCGGCATAAAACACGCATCCCAAGCAATGATTCCGGCCAGGAAAGGCAGCATTATATCGACGGCCAGTGTTGCCTCCTACACTGGAGGTGGAGGCCCCCACGCTTACACTGGCTCCAAGCACGCCGTCGTAGGGCTCACCAAAAGTGCGGCAGGCGAACTGGGTAAGTACGGGATAAGGGTCAACTGCGTGTCGCCGTACGCCGTCGCGACTCCGCTGGCTAACAACTTCCTGGGGGTGGACGGTGAGACTATTGAGAAAATGATAGGGTCTTTCCCAGCCCTGAAGGGGGTGGCTCTGAAAGCAGAAGACATAGCTAATTCTGCACTGTTTTTGGCCTCCGATGAATCAAGGTATGTAGTGGACAGAATCTTATCATAGATGGAGGATTCTGCGCTTTCAATCTTTACTGGCCTGTTTAAATAATTGTCATTGTACTTCAAGGAATCCTCCTTTTATGGTTATGTTATGTCATGGAGGATGTTTGTGTGTTTAAGTTGTAACTCATAATAATTGTTTGAATACAAAAGTTTCCTCGAAGGCTAATTAAATAAAAGTTGATAGGAACATGGTAATGTTTACTGGCATTACGTTTGAGAAAGATCACTGAAGCTTCTTGAGCCCCAGAACCCATTGCATAATTTTGCAAACCCTTGTTCTATGTATTGTCATTACTTGTAAGTTAAATTAGATATTTTTTTATTCAACTCTTCTATTGGCTTTAGGGTTTGGTTTGGGCCGAGAGAGAGAGAGGAGAGCCTTCAACTCAATTAAATTCTCATTGAGGTTTACGTTTTAAATTCTCATTTCTTGAAATTTTCTCTCTGTAACCCAGAAAGAAAGCTCCAAAGAGCTTTGATGGAGTCTAAACAGGTGCTCTAACCCAGGTCAATTTCGTCTTCGGTGGGGTCCATTTGGGGAGAACCAGTCTACAGTTTTGACTTATAATATTTGTTTTTGTATAACACGTGTCCAAGTAGATTATGCTTGGAGTGCATAAATAATATATAATCAAGACTTTGTCTAAATTGTAAACTTAGATTTGGGTCCAGAAAATTGTGAGACAAGTTCAGATCTTCGACACATTAAACAACCAATAATCAAACCCATCTGCTAAGAACGGGTATTAGTCAATATATTCATAATTAATCAAGTTTCGTGTAAAAGGGATAGTTGTTATTTTGTAGTTACTTGGCATCTTGTTTGACAATCAATTTATTATTCTTCATTTTATAAAACGTTACCAAGTATGATGTACAACCTCTCATGTGAAGGCTTGGAACGAACTAGTGTGATGGTCCAGTCCATACCAGCACATCGTTTGAAGAGTGAAAAAATGTATACTTTATAAGTAGAGTTTTCCTCTTTATATAGTACAATACGTTATGGACTAACTCTATTAAGAAATCTATGCAGACTCCTACCAAAAAAAGCAAAAATATTGTATTGAAGTACTGAGGACGTTACAAATGGTATTAAGAGCTACTGGCTAATCGGATGTGTGCCTGACAAAGACGTCTGATTCCGAGGGAGAGATTGTGACAAACCCGACATGTGAAGGCTAGGACAACCTACTGTAGGCTCCAATCCATTCTAGTGGGAAACACAATCTCACATCGTTTTGAATAAATGAAATTGCATGGTTTATAAATAGAATTTCTCTCTTCTCACATAGTACAACGCGTTTTGGCTAACGTCAGAACACATCTTTACGAGTTCCAACCTAAAGCAAGCAATATTGTACTTGGAACACTGTAAAGCATTATATATAGGAACTTTTAAGCATCTACGAAGAAAAACTCTCATTAAAAAACAAAATTTTAGTAAATAACAAACCCAAAATCCATAAACTTCATTTCTATAATCGTAAAATAGTAATCAACCTGTCAAAATAAAATAACTGGGGAACATAATTGAATCGATGAAATTACCATATAAATTAGCTTTTGGAAGTTGTCTCTTAATAGGGAACCAATTATCGTAGTCCTCTAAGCCTACCGGAAATTGAGAGAACGAAACTACCAACCGTTCGATCAAATAAGCATAACCATGTATTTATAAAACTGTGTCGAACTTAATTTCGTTCGCATATCATCAAACTTAAATTATTTACCAGTATTACACAATGAGACTGCATACTATAATAAAATGCTACTAACTCTTTAGTTGATCACTCATGTAGTTTTGATTTTATGATACCTAGCAATATAACTTATATTGTCAATTGTCCAACAAAATAGTGAGTGACAAACCAATTTTTATTGGTCTAACATTTTAACAAACATTGAATAAAAGTTTGACACTTAATTGAAAATACGCACTGCTTCAAATTGATCTTTTCGAACATCATCGGACCATCACGATTCTCAGATCATGAACTGAGCATCCAAATGGTAAGAATTACTTAAGTTTATGAGCTTTAATGGCGTTGATGAAGGTTGGGTTGACGACGCTAAAAAAACCCAGCCCCATCTCAACTAGGTTAAGCCCACGCACGTAGCCACTTCATCACTGCCAGGTACAGAGCCGCCATTGCTATATCTCGACTTTTCGAATCGACCCCTGCAAATTCCCCATCGAACTCACCATTTCCTCCATTCTCCGAGCTTGTTCGCGATCTGGCCCAAGCAGACCGGTCGCACCTGTAAGGTTAAACGCATTGACCCCTGATTCCATGCTCTCCGAGCTCTGGCCGTTATACTTTTAGCCAACCCTGACACGGCGTGTTTCGACGCTGCATATGCATGAGTTGACAGCCCGGTGATCACCGTCGCTACGCTCGTCGTGAAACAGAATGCAATCCGGTTTTTTCGCAGGAATCATGACCCGGGGCGTGTTTGGCTCCCCAGAAGGCTCCGACCACGTTGATTCCAAAACCTTGTCGAGATCGGCTCTTGTGGTGTCGAGTTTGCCGCCCGATTGGCCTTGTCGTGACGCCGGCGTTGTTGTACATGACGTCGAGCTTTCCGTATTTGGCGACGGCGGCGTCAACGAGAGGCTACTCTCCGTCTTCTTCTTTTTAAAACGTTGCAGTGGACGTAGGTCGCGCCGTCGCCGAGGTCGTCGGTCTATTTCTCTTCCATGGTCGTCTTGAATATCCGCGATGACGACCTGCGCGCGCATGTTTCTTGGAACAGCGGACGGGCGCTTTCTCCGATCCCACTTGCTTCCTCCGGTGATGCATCACTACCTTCCCTTCCAGCCTGAAATTTTTAATCCGGACGGACCCATATTAATTTTTTTTTATCCCGAGAAAAACAAACAGAAATTCAAGAACAAAAATGGCAAAAAAAGAATTAATACCTTTTTTGTAAGGAACTCCGGAGCCATTACCGAAACTCATCTTTTGTGCAAATACAGGAGACAAAAACCAGAACCAGAAGGTGAAGAAGATGAAGAGAATAGCTTGTTTCATCTCCTAAATGAAAGCCTTTTTTATAGACACCAGTCAAGTCCACCAACTCGACCGGAGCTACTCTGCCAACATTTTCTCCTGAACTGCGTCGTGTACGAAACATATAATATACATGTTAATTTGTTATTTTATTCTTTTAAAATATTTACTGACGTATCAAACAATAATTCGTACAATTAACGTAATAAATTATAAATGTTAATTTATAACATTCGTTGCACTATTAATTGTTTTGACACGTCAACGAATATTTTAAAGACATTAAATAAGAGATTAAAACGTATTATTATGAATCTTCCGTAAATTACAATTATATTCTTTTCAACAAATGTAAATTTTCAAACCATTGTAAACTGGTTTACATATGAACACCCTTTAAATACACCTTCTATCACAGTTATGTGTGTAAACCAGAATAGTTGCCTTTTCTAACAAATATTATCAATGTCTTTCAAAATTCCTTTGGACTTTTGTTTGTATTTGTTTCGTATAAACATCCAACATAGTTTAAAAAAAAAAAACTTTTGTCCCCACCTGCTATAAGTTTTTTTTTCGGCTTTTTAATTTTTAGAGCTCTAAATGATAAAAATCATGTGTGTAGTCACGCCCCTGGGACACGTCGGAGCAAGAATGCCAGGTCAGACGGTTAGATTCCAATACTAGGTGTTCGGATTCCAATTTCGAGAATCGAGTCGCACGACTCCAGCTTAAATGCTCCAAAAATCATAGCAGGAATGCTAGGTCGTTGGCCAAATTTCAAAACTAGGTGATTAGGTTCCAATCTCAGGAATCGGATCGCACGACTCAGAGTTTTTGCTCCAACTCGTCACCGGGTCTTGACATGTATGAATATATTTGAGGACTTTGGTTTGGTCAAAATGTCCATTTTTACGTGTCCCAAAAAAGAGCAAAGCTGTTGATGCTAAAATAATATTTGAAAAATGAGGGAAAATACCAAACACATTATAAAAGTAGTAATTTTTACGTAAACGGGAGAATTTCGCCGTCTGACCAGTTCTTGCAAATATGGATCATGCAGTCTTTGACTTCGACATATTATTATTTCGCTATAATATCCGAATTTTTTTGTAGGATAATTTGGACATTGATTGAATTATATATATTGTTTAAACAATTCTTTTTTTACCTACTAAATCTGCATTATACTCAAGTCTTTAGTGAAACGGCTAATGCGTCGATAAAAGTAGTCAAATGTCTCTCAACTATTCACTTGTGATGCATCGTTTCGATCTATTGTGATTAACTTGACTCTTCTGATTTTCCAGACACTTGATTATGACTAGAATACAGTGCGATTGAGATCGACTGCATGCAAGGAATCGAGTGAATAAATCAACTATGTTAGGTTCAAATTGTCATTACTTGGAAAAAAACGATAACTTTAATACATATAATCACGACATAGACCGTTTTGTGTTAATAATATAATCATTCTTCGCTGACTTTTAAACAAATGTTAATATTTACTATACCCCCTATATTTTAAAATAGAGCCTTCTCTCTCTCTCTAATCTTCTCTCTGCGGTATGAACTGAGGTGATAGAAAATTATTAATTTACAGCTAGTTGCATCAATGACACAAGAGGCTAAGCAGGTTAAAAAACCATAGCAGCTGTTAATTATGATCTGATTATGCCAAACCAACTAGTTCTTAGATACTAATCTAAAAGAGGTTCCTTACTGGTTGTTGTATGGCAGAAATAAGAGAAAATTGGGTATGTTCAGTAACATTTGAACAGGCAAAAGATAAATTGCAAAGAGGTTATATCGATAGTTAAACAAAAAGATAATCAAGATTAAGTACCTTAGGACATAATTATAATATCATATATGGCTAACATCGTCCCCGCAAACTCACGCTGCCACACCTATAAGCATTGAAAGTTTGTCAAAACAAAAATTAACTCGCGAACAGAGGTGCCTGGTAAACACCTCAGCAATCTGCAGAGAAAAGATACAAAACGACAAAGTGATGGTGTCAACTAAAGATGATGCGGGTGACAGACAATCAATCTCGATAAGTTTGGTTCACTAATGAAAACCTACTTACAGCGAATCTAAATAGCACTCTTATTGTCATAAGGAATGAAGTAGATGACGAAGATAACAAACTCATATCTCAAGCAACCACTGTAGAACCAAACAATCTCACAAGTATCAAGGCCATTAAACGATACTCAGCTTCAGTAGAAGACCGAGAAATACTCTTGTTTTCTTAATTTTTCCCACGAAATAAGTGAATCACACCGGGAACATACAAAATGCAGTGGTGGAAACGTGCGATCTGTATTATCACAGCCCAGTAGAAGATGAGAATAACACATCTTGTATATTACTCTTCCCGAATAATGAATCCCGAGAAACATACAAATCCAGTGGACTTGCGATCTTTAGGAGCCTAGCCCAACAGCATCGGTAAAAAAAGAAGGAGTATCACGTCATTCGAGAGATTACTTCTGAGGGACAAGAGACTCTGTAACTGAGTGCCTCGCAAGGTACCTGAGAATACGAAGAACAGCGCCCAATGAACAGTAGTAGAAGCAGTAACAAACTGACTACCACATGAACACATTCCAATACTGGACGATCACAAAAATAAAAAACCAATATGTCAACACCGTACAATAAATCAGGATCCGACAAAGAAGGCCATCCAACAGAGATACCGAGCATTAGTCTCAAGAGGAGTATCACAATCCTATTGTCAGTGAGACGTGCGAGCTCAAATAGACTTCCAGAATGTATGGTGACTTTGACTTAATAAATATAATCTTTTGGGAAATATCGACCTCAAGGCCCAGAAGTAACTTAGCAACCCAAGTTTTTCTAGAAAACAACTGGCCAACTCAACTTTAAATTCAATCTATTACAATCATCCACCATTATCATCTGTCATTAAACATACACGATAACAAAATATGACGAAAACCAAGCAAAGTGATCATTGTGGAGAAATTCTCAACCAAACACGAGGTGCTTATTTGAGACCATAGAGAGCCTTACGAAGCCGACAACTTCACTACTTTTGGAAGACCCAGGAAGGGGCATCATATAGACTTCTTCATGAGAATCACCTCAAGAAAGCATTCTTCACATCCATTTGAGATATTCTCCATCGA
>CM039505.1:51755748-52053248 GCA_022432975.1 Begonia masoniana
AAAAAAAAAAAAAAAACGTCGCCGTCGCCGTCGCCGTCGCCGTCGCCGTCGCCGTCGCCGTCGCCGTCGCCGTCGCCGTCGCCGTCGCCGTCGCCGTCGCCGTCGCCGTCGCCGTCGCCGTCGCCGTCGCCGTCGCCGTCGCCGTCGCCGTCGCCGTCGCCGTCGCCGTCGCCGTCGCCGTCGCCGTCGCCGTCGCCGTCGCCGTCGCCGTCGCCGTCGCCGTCGCCGTCGCCGTCGCCGTCGCCGTCGCCGTCGCCGTCGCCGTCGCCGTCGCCGTCGCCGTCGCCGTCGCCGTCGCCGTCGCCGTCGCCGTCGCCGTCGCCGTCGCCGTCGCCGTCGCCGTCGCCGTCGCCGTCGCCGTCGCCGTCGCCGTCGCCGTCGCCGTCGCCGTCGCCGTCGCCGTCGCCGTCGCCGTCGCCGTCGCCGTCGCCGTCGCCGTCGCCGTCGCCGTCGCCGTCGCCGTCGCCGTCGCCGTCGCCGTCGCCGTCGCCGTCGCCGTCGCCGTCGCCGTCGCCGTCGCCGTCGCCGTCGCCGTCGCCGTCGCCGTCGCCGTCGCCGTCGCCGTCGCCGTCGCCGTCGCCGTCGCCGTCGCCGTCGCCGTCGCCGTCGCCGTCGCCGTCGCCGTCGCCGTCGCCGTCGCCGTCGCCGTCGCCGTCGCCGTCGCCGTCGCCGTCGCCGTCGCCGTCGCCGTCGCCGTCGCCGTCGCCGTCGCCGTCGCCGTCGCCGTCGCCGTCGCCGTCGCCGTCGCCGTCGCCGTCGCCGTCGCCGTCGCCGTCGCCGTCGCCGTCGCCGTCGCCGTCGCCGTCGCCGTCGCCGTCGCCGTCGCCGTCGCCGTCGCCGTCGCCGTCGCCGTCGCCGTCGCCGTCGCCGTCGCCGTCGCCGTCGCCGTCGCCGTCGCCGTCGCCGTCGCCGTCGCCGTCGCCGTCGCCGTCGCCGTCGCCGTCGCCGTCGCCGTCGCCGTCGCCGTCGCCGTCGCCGTCGCCGTCGCCGTCGCCGTCGCCCTCGCACCCACCTCCATCTTATCGTTCGTATCATTACACGTTGTCATCTATTTTACGTTCATTGTGCTTCTGTTTGTAGGTGTTTTTCTCAAAACCAGACCCTACCTGACCACGTGCACCCCCTACATTTAATTACTCATATTTTTTTCTTACTCTCTCAATTCTAATATACTTTTACGTAATTTAATTATCAAATATCATAATATATTACGTAATTACCTAACAAATAATACTATATAGAAATATTTACAAATGTCGTGACTCGTGTGGACAAAGTGAGTGGGACCAGGATGATGGGTCAACAAAGTACACGTCACTCTTTTCGGTCTGGGTCCTACAACAAGGTGTGAGCCACTCACGTTGACTTGACGACGGTAGTAAGCGTTATTGACAGGTGGCCAGTAACCTACATTTTTGATGGTAACACTACTCTTGTCCGGTGTCCCTTTGCGTGCAATTGGGTTTTTATTTAATATTTATTTTTATTAAATAATTTTTAAATCATAATAATATTAATTCTTTTTATTTTGAATGCTATTAAAATTACAATGTACAAGTGAAAATATTACTTTATAATTAATATAAATAATGGGTATCAATGATTTAAATTTAAACATTTAGCATGTGGTTTTTGTGGGTAACATGTCCTATCAAATTAGGAAATTATTGGCTAATCGTATTATAAGATATGATTGGATTTATATTGTTTTTATGTTATATTTTCAAAATATATGACATGTTCTGTGACATAATTCAATAACCATTATATTTATGTCTAGTATATGCAGGTATTACGTGACATGACAATGTCTCAAGTTCTTAATTTCATTATCTAAGGGTGTTCAAAGTCTCATTGAAAAAGTAACACTTAATAAAAAAAGTAACACTCAATAATATTTGTTGGTTGGAATGTGTCCTGTTAGACAAGAAACGCTCTAATCAAATCTGCTTTGAAACGAATAATAATGCGAAAAATCGAAACACACAGATTTATAGTAGTTCGCTCTTAAGCGAGAGCTACATCAACTTGCCGCTACCAGATTTCACTAAGTTCAAAAAAAAAAAAAAAACGAGTTACAATCTTGTCTCTACCTTTCACGCTCTCTACAGCAATTCAAAACCCTAAAATACATCTTTTGTACTCAACGAAATAAGAGGATAAAATTATCAAAATACCCCCAACACTAAAGACCCTCGTAAAAAGAAATAGGTCGATCTGCAGATTTCTCTGTGTAAGGTCTTCCATCAGCGTAAACTCCACGACTCAACAATGTATTGGTTAAAAAAAATAGTAAATTACTAATTAAACACTAAGTTTTACTAGTTTGTATCTTCTTCCCAAGTGTTATCTAAAAATTAATTAACAAGGTATTTGGTTTGGTTAAGGAGGTCAAACTATTCCTCCATCTCTCTCTTTTTGTCTTTCTCTCTCTACATCTTTGTATCTTCTTCCCAGTGTTCTCATTGTGTACACATATATAATTCTCCAAACCTTCGGATGGTTCTATGCCCATCTTTCTTCCTTCTTGATTTCATCTTTCTCTTTTACTCTCTTAATTCATGACCCAAGTGGATGTGGAAACCTTAGTTTCCGCCTGCGCAGGCGGTAACAGTACGAACGAACGGAAAATCGCCTGCGAAGAAGCCTTCTCCGATGGTGATAATAGTAAAGGACGCGACGAAGATTGCGAGGGGCCAGATCAAGTGGAGGTTACTCCGGATTTTCCACCGGAATCTTTTTGGCTCTCCAAGGATGCTGAACTTGACTGGTTCGACCGCAACGCTTTCTTCGAGCGCAAAGAATCCACCAAAGGAAATTCCAATTCAATGAACACGAATCCGAATGCGAATCCTTCTTCAAACTCGAATTCCCAACGGTTTTCCTCGAATTTTAAATCCAAGGCGTCCATTATTGGATTACCGAAGCTTCAGAAAACTTCTTTCGTCGATGCGAAGAATCGGCGTGCTTGCAAGGCTGGTAATGCTCGGTGGTTTCCAAAACGGTCAGGATCAGTCGCCAAATCGGACTCTTCGTTACTCGATCCATCTTCGCCTAAAGTTTCTTGCATGGGAAGGGTGAGATCGAAACGTGATCGGAATCGCCGGCGGAAGAATGGACATAAACCATCAGAACCGACCGAGTCAGAGGAAAAATCAGCGAAGAAACAGACAAAACAAAGCTTCCTTAAGAATTTCTTAGCTGTATTTCAATCCAGCTGCAAAAGACAGAAGGCCGTAGAACAAAGCGCGCCGGTCGCCATCTCTCCTCCAAGAAAGAGCCCGGCGTCCAAAGCTCCTGTGAAGGAGTCTCTTCCTCGAAAGAGCACGGAGAGTGAGCCGCCTAGTTTGGGCGGGATGAACCGCTTCGCATCAGGGAGGAGATCCGCTGATTGGGGAGTCGGTGAGCCTGAGTAAACGTGGCGATTTCCTATTGGATGAAAAAAACTCATGCAAAAGTCGTGGTCACGATGTGGGGCCCAGTCTGTTTAAATAGTCGTTTAAGTGACGTCACAGCTTCAACAAAAAGATAATCAACCGTCGAAAGGTAAGAATCTTTAATCGCAGTTGAAAATTTTCCCTCTTCTCTTTTTCGTTCCTCATAAATCTACGATTTCGTAAAAGGGTTTCGTTCTGTACATATACTTCTATAATGTGTTTCTGCAATTATGCAAATTTGGTGAGGTTTCATTAAAGGGTTTTACTATTTTTTCTTGTATTAGTAGGAAAAACACTCAAAATTGAAAATTTCAGGGAAAGGAACCCATCTGTAGAAGTAAAAAGTTGTTTTCTACGTTAAATAATAGCAATATTCAATTAGCAATTGCAATTGAAAGAAATGGAGTTGCAGGTATGTGGAAATGATAAATTGGAGTATTAGGTGGATGCTCGTGGAGTCAATGGTTTAGATGAAAAGGTGGAATGAGGTTGGGTTGTAGTGGAATTTTTTTCCATTAAAGCAACTGCCTTGCCAATTCAAATATGTTCTGTCGTCCAATTTAAGGTAGAAATACTGAAATAGGTCTAAATACCTGCTCCTCTCCTGTGATTAAATTTAGAACTAAGGTTATTGAATCTAACATTATTTCCTTTGCTTATAATACAAATTCAATCAAACAAACCCATCTTTAGTTGCAAGTTATGTAATTGGCTTTCTTATCAAATTTACAGCTCAATTTTCTCTTCAGGGACGAAACCTTTCAACAAGTTTTGTTTATAAAGGTTGTTAGGGTTCAAAACTCAATGGCGCAATGAATTTTCTTGTGTTTCTGTTGATATTTTTACTCTGTTTTCAGCTTTCTTTTACACTTGGACAAATTGACGAATTGGATTGACTTTTTTTGAGATGTTGATGGGTTTCATGAGGTAGGTAATCTAGAAGTTAGGTGGGAATTAAGAATTAATTTGATTATTAATGATTGTTATTGAAAATTTGATTGATTTTCCACTCAAACGGGTTGAATAGTAGTAGGCTCTGGTTTGATGGGAATGGGATGCTGTCACCGAGTTTGACCCTTTCTTGCATTGGTCTAATGTTTGATCTTCTTGGTCAACTGTTAAAAGTTTCAAAAATAGGCAGTTCTTATTTCTTCTGATAATATTCCTGCACTGCGACAATGTTGGAAAAAGAATTTTTTTTCTTCCACAGAATCATCGTAAATATGATTAATTATAAGTTACGGTGGTGGCTCATCACAAGGGTTTTGTTGGGATTCATGACCAAATGATGAGACCACAATCTCAAAAAGTCTTTTGAAATAAGATCCCGAATAAAATTAAAAGAAAATTTAGTTCAAAACATACAATATTATACAGTCATCTGTTAGGTGGAGTTTGAGGTATTATTCAAGTGAAGTTTCATTTCTTAGATTATAATTAAATACTTGAAATCATAGGTCATCAAGACGTGAAATGTGAAGGTGGGTTGATTGAGATTAAAGCAAGTATTGATTAGTCTAAGTGGGGCCAGGATTAGATAGAGTACAGTAGAGTTTTGAGGCAGATTTAAAAGTGAGTTGGGGTAAGCTCCTCGTAGACCTCAATCTGACGCCCATTCAGAGGCTGTATTGGCCTTGAGTTGTTCTTGTATGCTGCACCCAGTGGCGACTTGAGCATCTCTACTTGCTCTTTCGATATCGTCCTCACCTGCAAACAATTACTCTTTAAGCTTTCAATTTTAGAGCTTTTTATTAGGGTTGTCAATCTGTCCACTGTCCAATCCGATTTTCAGGCCATGTCCAATGGGTTAGCTTGGGAGTCCAAGGCTCGGTGAAGCCGGCCGTAGGCCAAGGCCCAGGTCAGGCCCGACCTCGGTTCAGGCCGTATTTGGTAAGAAGGAAAAAGAAAAGGAGTTACCTTTCCAAGGATGTACCAAGTGACATTCTCGTAGCAAGGAGGGGTAGTGAGAGAGCCGAGATACGTGAAATATTTACGAGTCCTTCTTCTCAAATACTTGGTATCCAAACTCCCGACCGAAATACGAACATCCTCGTCTCCTTCCCGCACCTCCTTCCCCATCTCCACGAACCTCGCTTGCATCTGCCCATCATTCGTTGAAATCGAGTTAACCCGTCCAAAAATTCGACCAATTAGCTAAGTATTACCTTGGAGAAGAAAGGATCTGGGCCGCCTAGATGATACAAAACTGCCAAAACTGTGTAGCTTCCGGCGTCCGTCAGGTGGACAAGGTGGAGCTCCGCCGCAAACCTGTTTCATTCACCCCAAAACAGAATTCATTTTCAGGGAGAGAGAGAGAGAGAGAGAGAGAAAGAGAAAGTACTGGTGGCCGTCGATGCGGTGCTCGGAAGGAGAGTGCCAGTGTATTTGCTTGAGGGTGCAGTTCTTTCCATCCACCACAACGCACCCCACGTATTCTTCAAAACGCACCTGTTTTTCAGTTCAAAAATGGTGTTTCTCGTTTGTTGGTCCCTGAAACATATTTTAGGATTATTTGGGAAAGGTGCGAGACCCTAACCATGACGTTGAAGCCATTGTCGATCAAGGTGGCGTTTGCAGAATGATAATTTCTGAATATTGGTTTCCAGCTTTTTGAAGCAACGGCTTTGCTGCTGACAATGTCGATGGGGGACTGCGCTTTCCCATGGGAGCACTCTGAGAACGCTGGGCTTAACTTTCCCCAGTGGTCTGGCCCATGCGAGCCCCCATACGTGAAAGAGACTGATTCAATCACTGCCTTAAACAAGCGTCACATAGTTATCTTTGAGTTTTTTTTACTTTTTTTTAGATAATTTTTTACTATTTTCAAAGAAAAACAAGTCGAAAAGATGACATTTTTCGACGAGCTCCTAAAGTTGATTTTCTGATTAACTTATTGTTTTTCTCTATATATCGCTCAACAAAAAAAATCACGTGACAACAATTTAAGGGTTAATATGCATTTTATCCTTTAAAAAATAAAAAGTTTGGATGGTTTTACTTTTAGTGTAATCAAACCCATCTTCCGAATAAGAAATTTTGTAGATCTAAGCTGTTTGATGATCGAAGAACACTTGGGAGACACCAACCAATGCATATTTCATGATTCATAAATGCTTTGACTACAAAAAAGAAAAAGAAAAAAAGTGAAGAAAATCAATGGAGAGAGAAAAATGTTGCAGAGAGAAGCGGAGGAGAAAAGTCATACGCTGTTTATCACGAGCTGAAGAACAAGAGACGAACAAATACAGAGAGAGAAGAGAGAAGAAGAAGAAGAAGAAGACTGTGGAAGCCATTAAAGCTCAAACTAAGCTCTCCTTCCTCCTCAAACCAAAATCACAGACAAAAAAGGAAAGCCAGGGTTCTGCATGATTTGAGAATCTGGTCAGCTTTAGAAACACATGCAGCTTTACAGGTTTGAGCTGGAGAGATAGGCTTGACTCTTGCCCTCACAAAATGAAGCTAAATTAATAGATTCAATCTTCTAAAGTTAGTTGGCTTTACATGTTTGTACTTTGTAGTGGGTTCTAATATTCTATCATTTTTCTAACTTTTTTTTAGTCTTCTTCTCAATCAAAGACTCGTTTCGATATTATTGTAACTCCGTAAACTCTACCGAATAGTAAAATATTATCTTTTTCGTACCAGAGTTTGTACAACTTTGCTTATGAGATTTACCCTATAAGATCTTGTAATAGTTGAAAATGAAATGTTACAGAGTGATGAATCTTTCAAGAACACAAGTAAGTTAACAAAATTTTACTAACAATATGAACAGTTTACAGGAGACATGGCTTGTTGTGTTCTCTTAATGTTCGAACTCGAGATATAAGAAAGTTTTGAGAGCCGTGAAATGATTGTAGAGTTTACGTCGATCACAGTATTCTTTTTCTTTTTGTTTTCGTTTCAACGATGAATGGTCCAGGCTCGACTGAGTGGTCGTCAATGATATAAACTTCACTAGTTAAAGACGTTTGAAGAAAGATAAGGTAACCCCACAAGCCTGCAACCATCCTGATGTGAATAATTCATAGCATTGTCTTCACTCATAAGATTAAAACATGAGCATATGATTACGTACTAAACCAACCAATAAAGAAGAAATTCCAAGAACAATATGGAAAATGAAAAATGAAACGATCGAGGCAAAAAAAAAAAACCAATGTGAACTTCGATCGGAAGCAGACAACATCATACTATCAACATCTGATAACAAAATTATACAGATTTTGATTCAAAACGCACAATATTGTACCAGTAAGATGAAACGTCACAATAAACGACATTGGATTTTAGAAACCGAAGCATGTTTTCGTAGAAGAAAGTAGAAAGAATCATATCTCACTCATCTGATAATGAACTGAAAGAACCTCTAGCCACTATGATGCATCTGCTGCCACAGAAAATGGCCAGAAGATGAACTATCTGTTGACAACTTTTATCTTAGATAAGATTCTCCACAAAAAAAGGAAGGTCAACTTTAGGTAATACTTTTGAGCCCCCACCTTGTGAGGATCATATATTATGCTTCAAAAACTGTGGTACCAAATAGATTTATATTATGACTTTTGAGAATTCTGCAAAACTCTTTGTGGGCACACTGTGTTATAGACTGATTTCGTATACGTTATTTTTGGTAAAAACCCAAAACCGTAATCGCTACGTTTTTATTCTCAAGATAAAAATTCTGCAACATTTGTCACGTTAAAAATGAAGACTATACTGTAAAAATAAAGAGTAAATATAACATTATTCAACAAATATTGTTACGGAGGAAATCTAGCATGGGCATCGTCTAGTCGTCTGGACTTCAACGCCTACCTTTTAATTCCAATTACCTTAATTAGCATGGCTAATTAGTTCTTGTCAGTCGAGTTAATCAAATAATCTATCTATACCTTAATGTTTGGAGTTGTTTATAGATTAAACATTAAATTATTTTTTTTGACAAACTTAACATCTATCTTTCAACGGTCAATAATTTGAACATTATTATCAATTTATCTGTTAAATCTAGCACGTCACTTTATAATTCTTTCAATTATTTCTTATCCAATTTTGAACTCCGTCGATCTATTCTTCGACAAGTTCGAAATCATGTTAAAAAATAGGGCTAAAATACCTAATTTAAAGAAAAATGTAGTACACAAGTACTGAATTTATCAGGATCTATGTTACTTACATGAGATGTCGTTCGTTCAACAATGGTCGATAATTACTTGGTGGGTGGGTAGAAAAATCAGAAGTTGAAACAGAGAAGAGCAAGAAATTGTTATCCGATCTCCAGCAATAGCTTTTCAAGGTCTTTTGATGCGAGGGGAATGCTCAGGCAATCCTGCCCATCAGCATGCCTTCTTCGACAACTCATGATTTTTAAATCAAAACACTTAGCCCCGGTCCAGCTTTTGAAGCACGGCCCAAGTCGAGCCCGACTAGCATTGGAGTGGACCAAGGTCTGGGACTGGTTGTGTCCACCCTAAGTCGGGTCGAGTCTGCAGGCCTTGGACCTTGAGCTGGCCCGTGGTGCTAAAGAAAAAATTAAGGGCTTGCACTGAAAAAAAGGCCGGCCGCCTGTTGAAAAACAAGTCCGAGACTCGTAAAATAAAAATTTGGCCCTGCTGCGGGTGGTTTGCCAAGGCTGACAAACAATATGGCTTATATGACAAAACTTTTGTGAACTAAAAGCCAAAAGGGTCATTTACCTCCAACTTTGGTCCATCCAAAAGGGAAATAAGGTCATTCACAGATGGAGAATTAAATGGTTGTTGGCCTTTAGGCAAAATTGCCTGTTCGTCTTATTTTCAATTGATCCCACAGAACTTCAGCCACTAAAATGGCAATGGTCCTGGTAGCCAAAGACAAAATGAGAAGTCAATGCATAATGACGTCCAGTTTCATGCTAAGTTGATAGCTATAATTAGTAAGATCAACCATAAAGTTGATTAGTCCGGTAGAAATGGAAAAAAGAACTTCTAGGATTAAAGAATAAATGATGACAATCTATTTCCAACTTTACAATGTTTTATTCTTGTACAATGTCCAATTGCATTACTATGTGGTTTAAATGTAAATAACAGTCAAAGGTATGAAAATGGGGGAAAAAAAAGCATCAAATATTCTTAAGAATTAAAATTGTATACCTATTTAATATTAACCTTAACTTCTCGGAATCTAAGTAAGTGAAAATATAATATTTTCAACGTTTTGGCTATGATCATATATCACAAAATCTATATTATTTTCTTATAATTATTTTATTATATAGTTCAGATATCTGACTACGCATGCTTAGGTATTGACATAGAATTGTATAAAGACAAAATTGGTAGGACATTTTGTATGTGTATAAATATGATGGAATTGACGAAAAATATGTAATAGCAAAGTCTGAACGACAATGAGATGACTAAGCTTGAACGAAATTTAGATTGTTACGTTTGAACGACAATGAGATGATAAAACATGAACGACAATGAGATGACTAAGTCTGAACGAAAGTTGAAAATGAGTTTCAACCAGTATGTAACTGTTAAATCAGGATTCGGTAAAATATAATATTAATTTTGCACCTGCACGTGTTTTTGTTTCCTGAGTTATTCTTATATGTTGAAAAAACGGAATCGAAACGGAAATTGAAAAACGAAAATAGTGACACAAAGATTTACGTGGAAAACCCTAAACGGGAAAAAACCACGGGAATAGGAGAAATCACTAAAATCAAAGGTACAATGAGTTTTGCGACTCAAGCATCAATATAAAGAGAAAAACGTAAAACCCTAGTCATAACGAGATTCACTACGTGGGCCGAACTGGCCTGGCCCGGCCCAAACAGAAATCGGGTCAAACCGATTATAACAAATCTCCACCTTGACACGAATTCTACTTCATAAAATATACTCTATAAATTGAAAAGAAAACTCCTCCACCATAAAGCCCCTCAGGGCGAAATCAACAGCTAATACCAACCAAGCTCAAACAGTGTTTGAACTTAGGTGTGTTCAAAGTTTTGGTCATCATATCAGCTGGATTATCATGAGTACTAATTTTACTCACTGCGAAATCACCACGAGCAATCACATCGCGAACAAAATGATAACGCACATCAATGTGCTTAGTCCTCTCGTGAAACATCTGATCCTTCGTCAGAAAAATAGCACTCTGACTATCACAAAAGACTGTAGTAATCTGTAAGTCTTCACTGAGTTCACCAAATAGGCCCTTCAACCAGATCGCTTCTTTGCAAGCTTCTGTAATAGCCATGTACTCAGCCTCGGTAGTCGATAATGCAACTGTATCTTGCAATGTAGCTTTCCAACTAATAGCACAACCACCAACACTAAAGATATACCCAGTAAGAGATCTTCTCTTATCAAGATCTCCTGCATAGTCAGAGTCAACATAGCCAATAACTTCATCTCTAGTCCTTCCAAACTGTAAGCAAACATCAGTAGTACCACGTAAGTATTTGAGAATCCACTGAACTGCTTTCCAATGTTCCTTACCAGGGTTTGCCATATATCTGCTAACAACACTAATAGCATAGGCTAAATCAGGACGTGTACAAACCATGGCATACATAAGGGAACCAATCGCACTAGAGTATGGAACTCGTGACATATAATTAACTTCCTCATCTGACTGTGGACATAAAGTAGATGAAAGTTTGAAATGAGCAGCTAATGGAGTACTAACCGGCTTGGCACTTTGCATATTAAATCTATTGAGAACTTTCTCAATGTACCCTTTCTGATTTAAGTATAATTTTCCTGCCGATCGATCTCTAAGAATCTCCATCCCAAGTATTTTCTTTGCTGCACCTAAATCTTTCATCTCGAACTCGCTACTCAGCTGTGATTTTACCTTTCTGATCTCTTTCTGATTCTTGGCTGCAATCAACATATCGTCGACGTACAATAGAAGATAAACAAATGACCCATCACCACTCATTCTGAAATAGACACAACTGTCATAACTGCACCTCTTAAAATCATGAGTGGTCATAAATGCATCAAATCTCTTGTACCACTGCCTCGGTGACTGTTTCAGACCATAAAGAGACTTTTTCAGCTGACAAACGTAGTCTTTCTTTCCTACGACTACAAAACCCTCAGGTTGCTGCATGTAGATGTCTTCCTCGAGTTCTCCATGCAAAAATGCAGTCTTCACATCTAACTGCTCAAGTTCAAGATCGTGCAATGCCACGATACCAAGTAAAGCCCGGATAGAACTGTGCTTCACAACTGGAGAAAATACATCAGTAAAATCAATACCTGGAGTTTGACTATAGCCTTTAGCAACAAGCCTGGCCTTATACCTTGTTTCTTCAACTCCTGGCGTACCTTCTTTTCTCTTGTACACCCACTTGCAGCGAACAATTTTCTTGTCCTTTGGTAGCTTCACTAGGTTCCACGTACCATTCTTGTGAAGCGATTCCATTTCTTCCTGTATAGCAATCATCCACTTACCAGAGTTATCGCAGCTAACTGCCTCTGAATACGTCGCAGGTTCTTCTTCGGAATCAATTTCTTCAGCCACATTTAAAGCATAAGCAACCAAATCAGCTTCTGCATATCTCTGAAGACGTCTAGTATCTCTCCGAGGCCTATCTTTTGCAATGGAATATTGTGGAGGTGCTTGTGAGGAACTAGCACCATCCACCGAATCTGAGATAGGTTCCGGAGTAGGCTCTAGTGTAGATCTCGACTCAATCTCAATCTCCACCTGTGTGCTTGACTTCTGTTTATCTTCCTCAAGAGAAATTTTAGACGGAGACCCCTGAAGCATACTAATCTCATCAAAAACAACATCTCTACTGATGACGACCTTTCCGGTTTCTGGACACCAAAGTTTGTATCCCTTCACTCCCTGTTTAAAACCGATAAATACACACTTCACTGAACGAGGCTCCAACTTCCCATTATCAACATGAGCATACGCAGGACATCCAAAAATTTTCAAATCAGAATAAATAGCAGGAGTGCCAGACCATACCTCTTGTGGAATTTTCTTGTCAATAGCAGTTGACGGAGAGCGATTTATGAGATAACAAGCATACGCAGCAGTTTCGGCCCAAAAAAATTTTGGTAACCCGGCATTAAGGAGCATACAACAAACCTTCTCCATCAAGGTCCTATTCATCCTTTCTGCTACACCATTCTGTTGAGGATTTCGCGGAACTGTATGATGCCTCACAATACCTTCAGTTTTGCATAAGGCATTAAACTCATCAGAACAAAACTCCAAACCATTATCAGTTCGGAGACGCTTCACTTGTCTCCCTGTTTGCTTCTCAATCATGATCTTCCACTCCTTGAAGGTAGAAAATACGTCACTCTTCTGTTTCAAAAAGAATGCCCAAACCTTCCTGGAAAAATCATCAATAATTGTCAACATATAGAATGCACCACCTTTAGATGGTACCCTAGAAGGCCCCCACAAATCGGAATGTATGTAGTCAAGTGTCCTCTTTGTGTTGTGAATACCGGCTGAGAACTTAACTCTTTTCTGCTTGCCAAAAACACAATGCTCGCAGAATTTCAGCTTCGTAATACTCTGCCCATCAAGAAGTCCTCTTTTGCTCAATTCGACCATGCCATTCTCACTCATATGACCCAGACGCATATGCCAAAGCTTTGTAATATCAGAATCAGACATAGATGAACTAGCGACAGCAGCATCACCTGTAACTGTAGAGCCTTGCAGAACATATAAACTGGCAGTTTTTCTGAGCCCTTTCATCATGACAAGAGAACCTTTACTGACTTTCACAACTCCACCTTCACCAGTGTACTTGTACCCTTTAGAATCAAGAGTACTCAAGGAGATCAGATTTCTCTTCATGTCAGGGACGTGCCTCACATCACCAAGTGTCCGAATGGCTCCATCGAACATCTTAATCTTGACCGTACCAATGCCAGCAATTCTACAAGATGCGTTATTTCCCATTAACACAGCACCTCTAGAAACCGCTTCATATGTTGAAAACCAGTCCCGATTGGGACACATATGAAACGTGCAGCCAGAATCAAGAATCCACTCCTCGCTCTGTTTCGAATCAATATCATACGCAACGAGGAGTTCACCATCACTGTGATTTTCAGCAACATCAGCTTCGCCAGATTTCTCAGGTTGTTTTCCCTTCTGATTCTCACCAGTTTTCTTGTTCTTATTCTGCAGTTTATAACACTCAGTAATAATATGACCCTTCTTTTTGCAGTACTTACAATACTTTTTGTTCTTGGATTTCAACCTGCTTCGATTATCCCCACTAGTATTCCTCTCATGCGATCTTCCCCGCACAATAAGGCCCTCACCCTTGGCCTCTGAGCCACCAACAAGCTTATACATTTTCTCCTTAGAGAATAAAGCATCATAAACCTCATCCAAAGTTAATGAATCACGACTGTATAAAATAGTATCTCTAAAAGTAACATACGAAGTAGGCAGCGAACACAGCAAAATCAAACTTAAATCCTCTTCGTCATACTTAACTTACATGGATTCCAAATCAGAGACAATTTCTTTAAAAACAGTTAAGTGATCATCTAAAGACGTACCGTCTGCCATACGATGAGAATATAGACGTTGTTTCAGGTGTAGTTTGCTAGTCAGGGATTTAGTCATACACAACTGCTCCAACCTTAACCAAAGTGCCGCAACGGATTTTTCCTTCAAACAATCTTGAAGAATCTGATTTGACAAATGCAAATGAATCTGAGATAAAGCTTTTCGATCCTTACGCTGTTTCTCCTTAGCAGTCCATGATGACGGCATCATTGGAATGCCCAACAATGAATCGTCTAAATCCATTTGTGCCAGAATTGCCCGCATCTTAACCTGCCACAATGAAAATCTGGTTTTCCAATCCAGCAACGGAATATCGTATTTTAAGGATGTCATCCTTCGAAAATTCAGAATATTTCTCCAATAATATCTTCACCAGATAATTACTCCGAAAAATACCAGCAAATAATATCTCAACCCAGATAATTATTCTCCACCAAAAATAATCAATATCCCTAAAAATTCACAATATTTCTCCCAGATAATATCTCCACCCTTCAGAAAATTTCAGAACCCCAATATTTCACAATCCACAATTTCAGAATATATTCAAAAATTAACCGAAGATTCGCGGCAAGCAAATAATCAACATGCGGCAATCAAATAATATATTCTGAAATCCAGTGAAAAAATACCAACAAAAGCAGAACAATGTTGCTGCTCGAATCGGTTCTGTACGGAGATGGCAACACTACTTGGTTGCTGAACGGTGACTGGTTTGGTGACAGAAAACGGCGGCTAGGGCGCGGCGACGCGGCCTGCGAAGCAATCGGAGTTCTCGGTGGACGGCGGCGAGGCGACGTTCTGTCTCTGTCGCTTCGCGTCGGAGCTGCGGGCTCAGTCAGAACAGAAACGCGCGCGCGGCTTTGATCGGCGGCGGATTCTAAACGGAGCAGATCGGCGGCGCGTTCTGTGCGCGAGACGGCGGCGATCGGAGAGGCAGCGGCGTGGGGCGGCTCTCGCGTCGGGGCTGCGGGCAGAACAGAGAACTGTTCTTCTCTGTCGAAGAACAACAAATATTTCTCTGTTTCTTTACGCAGAGAAGAATAAGAAAAGAAAAAATTAATTTCTTTTCTTATTTTCTATTTCCTCTAATTGTAATTTCAATTACGAAATTACAAATTTAAAAATCGTTCGATACCTTCAACGAGCTCTGATACCAATTGTTGAAAAAACGGAATCGAAACGGAAATTGAAAAACGAAAATAGTGACACAAAGATTTACGTGAAAAACCCTAAACGGGAAAAAACCACGGGAAGAGGAGAAATCACTAAAATCAAAGGTACAATGAGTTTTGCGACTCAAGCATCAATATAAAGAGAAAAACGTAAAACCCTAGTCATAACGAGATTCACTACGTGGGCCGAACTGGCCTGGCCCGGCCCAAACAGAAATCGGGTCAAACCGATTATAACATTATAGTTTGTAATTTTATGATGTAGGTGAGTTTTTATCTGAAGAAGAAATGACTTTGATCGAGAACCTTCCAAAGACAAGTGAATATACATAAGAAGTAAAAATTATTAGATGGGATGAAAGAATTTAAATTTAGTCTGTTTCAATTTTCGATAATATTTCATATCTTATTTGAAATTTTGAATAAAATATGTTAAATTTATCGTTAATAAAGTTTTATGAAATGTTTAAATTCTACGTTTATTTTCAATTTTTACCAAGCTATTTAATGTTAGAAAGTGATTTTAAAAACTTCTGCACATTTAATGATTTCATATAAAACTTTCAAATATTCTGAAATTATGATTATAACACTCTAATTTAGACCTAATATAATAAATCAATTTAGAAAAAAAATTTAAAATTTTCAAAATAGTTTTCAAATTGGAAAAAATGAATTTTTTAAAAAATTGGGCTGATTTGGACTACTATTAGATTTCTTCTAATGAGCAGAAATTTCAGCCCAAATTAGTTCTAGTTCTAAACGTTATTGGACTTATATATCATTAAATCCTTAAAACTTGACCCTGTAAATTCATTGCTGGACCAAAAGTTGCCATTAATGAGCACCCTATTTCTACACTGTTCCAATTATGTATCATGTTGGTCCAGCAATGATAGTGGTCCTAGCCTTCTCTCCCAACCCACAACTCCCCCTTTTCCAGGATGCAGAACTTTCTGATTTTTACTTTTTATTATGTGAATATGGCAGGGATGCTATAATTGCAAGTGAAGATCCTTCATTTACTTGCTCAGATTTGTGTCATGCAATGAATTTATCTTATGCTGGATTCGGAGCCTTTCGATGGATGTCGACTGTCTGAAGCATTAGTGGGGGCTGATTGATGATACTTGTATCACGAAAAGTCTCCTTTTAATGCCATCCTTCTACTTTTTTTGCAGATTTCATCCTTATTTGCTCGACCCAGTTTTTGAATTGATCATGGCTGCAGACTGCAGATTGATTATCTAATTGGACAGATGATGGCAGCAGTTGAAGACAGTTAATGACTCTAATCACATGTGGTTTGATAGATCAAAACTTAGGAGTACACAAAAGAAAGCAAATAATCCGGTCTGTTTCATGCTGAAAAATTGAGAAAGATGAACATGAAAACACCAGGACGAGTAAATCATCAATATCTTTGAACAATCTGAGATGGGGTTTTATTTTTTCGAGGGATTATTATCATTGGAGAGGAAGAACGAGTGAGTGGAGGAAGATGAAGACAGTTTCTAGCACCTGTTTTCGATTCTTAATCTTCCAGAATTAGCTTTTCTTCCTTCTTCAACCATGGCTGCTCTTGCTGACCCGATTTCGCTGGGAAATAGCGCGGCGTCAAATGCAGCGCAGTCAATCCAGTCCTTCAGAAGCTCCTCCTGCCCCCACATGTCTGGAATCCAGACCCGACCGGACATCTCCACACGATGCCTCTTCAGCCTCTCCCGTCCGCTGTCCTCTACGGACGCTTCGCAACCCGCAGAGGTTGAAGAAAGTTGGTGCGTTTCAACGTATCCTTGAATCTTGGAAGGCCGGAGTTGAGCTTCAGCTCGAGCCTTCTCCACCTCGAGCGGCGGATAGTGGAGGACGCTTCCAGACTGGGTGAAGCTCTGGAGAGCGATTCTGCTCGTCGGTCTTCTCTCCTGGAACGAAGCCGTAAACGTCTGCGGAGTCTTCCTCTCCATGCGGCGGAAATCCGCCTTCATCTCCTTCTCCTCTGCGATCTTCGCGCGGCAAGGGAGATTAAGCATCGCAAAAAACCTGAGAGAATGGGTGGGAGACGAGCTTCACACGTCGCCAAACAGATGATTTTTCTCCTCTTATGGAAGGCGAAAACCAGAAGGGCGAGTGGGTGCGGTGGAGATTGGATAGCAAGTGTACGAGTGGCTGAGAAAATGGGTGGAGAGAGAAAGAATGACAGAAAAATGGCGTAGGAGAGAGAGAAGGTATAAAGGGAGGAAGACGACAAAGAAAGGGAAGGATCTGAGAGCTAAAACCAAGAGAATGTAGGGTTGATTTTTTTATAGACAGGAGGGGCGTAGGATATTGGTCTGACCAATCAGAAGGCTGATTTTGATATGAGGACGAGATTCATTCCTAATTTACTACCAAATCTTTTTATTTTTATTTAAAAATATTCAATTGTGGTTCTTGCTTCTCTCCCTTTAGATATTTTTTTTAAAAATTTCCTCTTATTTTTCTTCACCCACTTGTACAAAGATCCATTACACGAATTCTCACGCGTTGAATCGATGTCTAACGGAAAGCAATGCCCGGGAGACTGAGTCGCAGCACTAAGTTAAAAATTACGGGACTACGATTTGAGCCTCGGATCTTCCAAATTTGAGTTGTCAAGCTCGATCTTGACCTGGTTTCAGTGAGCCGGGCCGGGAGGCCGGGAATCATCTATTTAAGTTGCTAAGTGCTAATTGAACGAACAATGAAAATTCAAGGAATTAAATTTTGATTATAAGTTGAAATTTGAAGTTGTTACATGGATTGAACTATGTTTCGTGCCCCAAAAAAGACAACGCTATGATTGGAAATAAATTATACAAATGGAGACAAATTTGGATGGGATGGCCAGATTTCCACTGTCTCTGTTTTTTTTTTCTTTCCCTTTTTGGAAAAAGCTTTTAGAAGTTGACAAAACATTTGTACTATCAATTTATACGTCGATTTTTTTAAATTAAAGCAATTTAAAGTGAAATTTTGTTAATTTATGGTTATTATTGTTGGATCTCCTTCCCACCAATCAAGACTTCGATGAATCGTGCAAGGCGCTTTTTCTGGTAGCTCATGCACGGGGACTCTGTCTCGTTGGGTCTGGTAATTCAAACATGCGCCAAGACCAAGCAGTTGAGGAGGGGAAAACAGCTTCATGCTCAGCTTCTACTATCTGGAACCCCAATATGCACCTTCCTCGCCAACCATGTTCTCAATATGTACTCCAAATGTGGGGAGATCAACTGTGCAGTGAAAGTGTTCGACGCAATGCCTCGCAGAAATTTAGTTTCTTGGACCGCCATGATTTCTGGGTATTCTCAGAATTTGAGGTTTTCAGATGCTTTGGAGACCTATCGCCGGATGAGAATTGGCGGGGTGACCCCTTCTCAGTTTGCGTTTTCGAGTGTAATTCAGGTTTGTGCAACTCTCGGGTTGGCTGAATTTGGAAAGCTTATGCATTGTGAGGCGAAGAAATTTGGACTTGGCTCTGAACTGTTTGTGGGTAGTAATTTGGCGGATATGTATTTGAAATGCGGAGTTGTTGTGGATGCATGTAAGGTGTTTGAGGAAATGCCTCAAAAGGATGAGGTTTCTTGGACACTGATGATTGATGGGTATTCAAAGAATGGTGATTTTGAGGCTGCGTTATCGGCCTATAAAACGATGATGTACTACAATATTCTAATTGATGAGCACCTTCTTTGTGCCGCTTTAGATTCTTCAGGATCGTCGAAGACTAGCAATATTGGAAACTGTCTTCATTCAAGTATCGTTAAGTTAGGATTCGAACAGCAAGTAGCAGTTAGAAATGCGCTTATCGATATGTACTCTAAAACGG
The DNA here is from genome assembly GCA_022432975.1 of Begonia masoniana. NCBI lineage: Eukaryota > Viridiplantae > Streptophyta > Magnoliopsida > Cucurbitales > Begoniaceae > Begonia > Begonia masoniana. The sequence goes on from CM039505.1 coordinate 51,774,768, forward strand.
GAGACATGGAAAATGCATCAAACATATTTTGGGTTGGTCGCGGTTGCAGAAATATTGTGTCGTATACTTCTTTGATTGATGGGTATGTGGAGATGAATCAAATTGACAAGGCTTTAAGTCTGTTTGTCCACTTGCAGAGGCAGGGAATTGAACCTAATGAGTTCACTTTCTCTTGTGTGATCAAGGCTTGTGCTAATGAAGCAGCCCTTGAACTAGGTAAACAATTTCATGCTTTGACACTTAAATTTATTTTCGACCGAGACCATTTTGTTTCTTCGATTCTCATCGATATGTATGGGAAATGCGGGGTGATTGATCATTCGATCAAAGTATTTCAGGGCATTGAACGGCCAACTGATATTGCGTGGAGTTCGATGGTGGGTGTACTTGCTCAGCATGGATTAGGAAAGGAAGCCATTGACGTTTTCGATAGGATGATAGCCGATGGTACTAAACCAAGTGCGATTGCATTGTCGAATCTTTTAACGGGTTGTAGTCACTCGGGGTTGGTGGATCAAGGACTAAATTACTTCAATTATGTGCAGAAAACATATGGAATTGTGCCCGTGGAAGAGCATTACTCTTGCATTATTGACTTGCTCGGACGGGCAGGAAGGCTCAAGGAGGCTGAAGAGTTCATTAAAAGCATGCCTTTCGAACCAAATGCTTTTGGATGGTGTTCTTTTCTCGCAGCATGTACGACTCACGGGGATATCGAGAAGGGAAAACTTGCGGCCGAAAAATTGATGAACCTCGAACCCGAAAATAGTGGAGCCCATGTCCAATTGTCGAACATTTATGCGAAGGAAAGACAGTGGGAAAGTGCTAGAAGCCTTAGGAAAACCATGAAATACCGAAACCTGAAGAAATTGCCCGGGTTCAGCTGGATCGACGTTCGGAACGAAACCCACTTTTTTGGGTTGGAAGATTGGTCTCATCCTCAAAAAACATAAATATACGAAGAGCTCGACAATCTTCTTGATAAGATCAAGGAAGCTGAGTATATTCCGGTTACGAATTGTATATCAATCGGTGCAGAACATATCGAAAAAGAGAAGTTGCTTCATTGTCACAGTGAGATCATTATCCGAGACAAGATCTTAAGTCGTTCATCTAACTTTTAGCTATCAATAACATTGACTTTACCGTCGATTTATATATTCGATTTAACGTGTATAAGCTTCAGTGGTTATAAGCTGTATGTACAAAGCAATCATTTTTATTCAAAATTGCAAGTAAAACTCAGATTACAAACTTAAGCACAAAATGCATATTAAAAAGCAAGAGATATACACAATCAGATCTACCATCTAAATTTGCAAAGTTTTTAGCTCCTAAATGCGATGAAATTTGGGTAATTTTGGGCGGGGAGAGGGAATTAAGATCTTGAATTGAAGCTATTAGGCTCTTGGATAGCGAGACCGACCTTTCTTCTTCAAGAACTCGGGGATTTCGACCGAGCCTCCATCCGTGTAAGCGGTGGGTCTTCTGTTCATTCCGAGCATGTTATCTCCCTGCGCTAGTTGACTTGCCTGGATTAAGAAGACGAAGAGTCATTAACCATGAGATTTTGTTACTAATTGTGAGTGACCTTAAACTAGTTTTTTGAACTTCCACCTTTCAGTTATCAACAATTTGAACTTTTTTGTCAATTTATCCGTTAAATTCAGTCTGTGTATACCATGTTTTCATTTAATCATGTGTTTTATCCCGATTTCTAACTCCTTCAGCGACTTCTAACCCAATTTCAAACTCTGTAGATCTCATTTCGATAATTCCAAACTTTGTGGAGTTATCGAGAAAATTCGAAATTAGATTAGAAATCGTCATTCATGAAATTTTGCTCATGATTGGGACTCGGTTTGCTGCATTTTGTCTGCAATTCATTCAACATCCTTTATTTTCAAGAGAGAGAGAGATGATATTACCTGTAGTGGCCTCCCTTCACCATCGTCTTGGCGTTTAAATCCAGTAGCTATGAGAGTTATACTGACCTGAACAAGTGAAGGAAATCCCACCAAATTTAAAACCAAACAACCATTCGATTTCGACTAAACTGTCGCGAAAAGTTAACTTACTTGACCACTGAGGGATGGGTCTATAACTGCTCCGAATATTAAATTGGCAGTAGGATCCACAAGATCATATATAACTTCAGCAGCTGCATTTACCTGAAAATGCAGTGACCCAAAAGAATCTCATCAAAGCAAAAACAAAAAACTACACTACGTTGATCGTATAATCTGGACTCAATATTGTCATATATATATTTTTTATTTTGGAAACTTTGTGCAAAAAGCAAAAAATTACAAGAAGTGGGCAGAAGAGAAATTCGATAACTTAATAAAATACTTAGAACTACAAATTCACTTAGCAATCAAAAGAGTTAACTCTATCTCATGTATATTCTTCCTCTTTTGAGCATTTGTATACACCAAAATACACTATTTCTCAGGCCTTCTTACTCTTGATAGTTCTATATCCATCACAGTAAATATGACATACTAAATTCAATACATAGCAACAAATTCTATGTCGTTTCCCCACGAGTAATGTTACGTTTACTTTCTGATCATACTTGCTGACGCGACAAATAATGATTTGTGCAGTTAAGGTGCAATTAAATAATAATTATAAATAGTTAATTGCATCAATCATTGTTTAACACGTTAGCAAGTATGAAAGTAGAATAAGAGAGTAAATGTAACGTTAATCTTTCCACACCCAGGTATTGTACTAGTTACATCTCTTACCTAGCCTAAAACTCCTCTGTTTGCTCAGCCCTATACCGAGGCTAAGAGAAACTTCAATTCTTCAAACAATCTTGCATTGAATAGTAGAGTTTTTTTTTTTTTTTTTTTTTTTTTTTTTTTTTTTTTTTTTTTTTTTTTTTTTTGTAATGTATTAAAACCTACCCCACCAAAAAGAATTATATAAAAAAATAAGAAGAGAATTTCCTTTCAATCATATGCCCAATGTATACTATAAATCTATCCCACCAAAAAGGATCATTGCCAATAAAATTGTATTTAAGCAAGTCCAAATCTATGTTATCCTTCGTACTAGAGTATTCTATTCCTAGAAACAAAGTACACCAAATAAGACAATGAAGCACTATTTGGAAAAAAAAAAAATTCCTGGATTGAACTTCCACATCTGCCACCTTTGACAAACAAACTTGTCAATCACTTTGGTAGATCCAAGGTACTTCAAAAGAGTGTATCAATTGCCAAGTTTCCAGCCAAATCCACAGCAATCAGTTCACAAAGCATGAGTCATTTTGCTCGAAAGCAAATCCTAACCATTCACTCAAAGAGATATTTCTGGATGCATAACCAATGTAATTTCTATATCAATTAGAATTGTACTTGCCTCCTTTATTTAGACATTATGCTTCAAGGTCATAAAGAAATCAATCAACCCAAGTAGAGTGGATATATATATATATATATATATATATATAGAGAGAGAGAGAGAGAGACCTCAAACAGTGTAAGATCAGTTCCACCAGTTATATTCCATACAATTCCAGTGGCCCTCTCTATACCAATATCAAGTAAAGGTGACTGGATGGCATTTAGTGCGGCATCTCTAGCCCTGGTCTTTCCTGCGTAAACACATCATAGATATTGAAATAGCTTCATTCATATTTGAATATACGATTGATATTTGGGGGAATGGATGGAGTTTAAACAAATTTGATGAGAAGAAAAGCTAAAAGAACCACCACTTAAGTCCTGACAATCAAAGCATCATGTCAGTTTGTCTCTTCTCGTAGCTTCCAGTTTTTTTATTCCTTTTTTTTTGGCAGATAGAAATGCTTTCTTATACTTCATATGGAAAAACAATAGCAGACTAGGAAGTAAAAGTTACCTAACTGAACCTCAAATAGCAAACTCATAATGCAAACTATCATTTTTAATCTAAGTTGAGCAAATTTGCACAAACAAGAAATTTCTGAACACCAGGTATAAGTTTCTGACATGATTCCAAACATATTTTATGCCATAGTATAAAGTTACCAGTTGCAGTTCCAATCCCCATTAAAGAAGACCCAGCATTCGCCATTATAGCACGAACATCAGCAAAATCTACATTTACCAGCCCTGGTATCTGAATTTCGTGAGACAGAACACCAGTTATGAATCATGATACAAAGATATAATCCCAAAGCTTTTATGCCAACTGCAGAACCACCCAAGAAAACATCAACTAAATGACCACATTACAATATGCAAATGACTCCTTCACACTGTAGCAAAGACTCCTTTACATTATTTACTAAAGATAGGATGTAACAAGTGTTTGTTACACTAAGGTAGGTATGAAATTCACGATTTTGCCCTCAAAACTCGGTATTACACAACAATCTATTTATCAACGATGTAAGGTTGAAAAATCGCTAAAAACAATTAGAAAAGACATTAGAAGCTCTTAAACTCACAAAACTCACGATTTGCAGCACTCAATTCCTTGGTTAAAACTGGCTCAGCGTATGTATGTTAAATACTGATAGTAAACATAATATGAAATGCCTTTCATAATAGTGTATTTCTATGAGATGTAACCCAATTCCCATATGTAACACATAACCATCACTGGTCAATAAACATCTCACAGACAATCTCCTTATGTAGAGAACTAGCACATAAAACAGGTAGATAGTTACGTTTGTTGTGCCATTACCGTAATTATGTCAGAGATTCCCCGAACTCCTTGTCTAAGAATATCATCAGCCAGATTAAATGCTTCTGTAACAGGAGTAGACTGTGAAACGGCAGTCAACAACTTGTCATTTGGAATGACAATCAGCGTGTCGACACTTTCTCTTAATGCTGCAATTCCTTCCTGGGCTTGAACAGTCCTCCTCCTTCCTTCGAAGGAAAAAGGGGTGGTAACAATACCAACTGTCAATATACCCATTGACTTTGCAACTCCTGCAATGACAGGAGCACCACCAGTGCCGGTTCCTCCACCCATTCCAGCCTATAAACATTGATGTTGAAGGCCAAATGAGAAAAAAGTATGAAAATTTGAAGGTTAGTACATTTAGCACATGTTTAGATCACAGATGATCCCAAATCATAAAACTTCAATCTAAGATGAAGCAAATGAATCAACAAACTTATTTACTGACAGAATTCAACAATTTTTTTAAAGAATTATTAGTTCTATCTCAGAATTTTGACAGAAGAAAAGCCTATAATCATAGAAAGTACATTCGAAATATCTCATAAATTAAGATTAAATTGATATATAACGTAGTTTCTGTCAGGCAATTCTAACAGCCAAAGTGAACTTACAGTGACAAAAACCATGTCTGATCCATAAAGTGCCTCTTCTATAGACTGTTTACTTTCTTTGGCAGCATTCATGCCAATCTCGGGGTTTCCGCCAGCACCAAGACCTCTTGTAAGCTCTTGACCAATTTGCAGACGATTCTCGGGATAGACAGGTGACATCCTCATGGCTTGGACATCAGTATTGACAATCCAGAACTCCACGCCCTTCATTGCACTCTCTATCATACGATTTACAGCATTTGATCCGCCACCACCCACACCAATGACTTTAATCTTTGCTTCATCGTAGTTGCTTTGATTGGATACGTCTCTCAAACTCTCAGTGACGCTTCCACTTACACTATCCTTTCTTGGGTTGCTCATGAGAGTACTCCCCTCCCCTCTAAGCATCGAAACTTCAGGGTGAAGATCCAAAAATGGATCCCTATTTTGATAATGGCTGAGACTGTGGGAGTTTGATGAACACTTTAATGAAGGTATAGTTGACCTATGGCTGACGCTCATAAACCCATTCCAGGTCTCCGTTAGGACTCTCCCTCTAGGAGCAGTTAGTACGCCGACAGGATTTCGAATGTCAGCACAATGAGAAAACTGCATCGCGTAATTTACCATCACAAAATATTAGACCAGGAAATCTGGAAGACACGAAAGCTGATGATGACAAACTCTAGAAACCCAAATATTCTAAATTTCCAATTCCGGCACAGATTTGTCCTGCGAACCTGTTGGGCAAAAAACAGAAATGTGATTACGAATCTTTGAGAGCAGGAGATATTAAGCATAACCCAAATGAAAAGAACAAAAGCAACTCTCGAATTATAAAAATATAGCAGAATTGATAGAAAAGCAGAAGACCTCGAAATTTTCAAAACCTCTCGACAAACTGGAAATGAAAAAAAAAAACAAAACAAAACAAAGCCAGTTCTACATTTTTTAAGCCCCAACAGAGTCCTATTCCAAATGCACAGTGAGACCAACTGTAGTGCGAAAAACGCCAACAAGCAGCCAACCAAAAAATGATTAATGCACGAAAACAAAACCACCAAAAAGGTGAAAATAAAACCGCATCTGGGTTCTCGATAAACAGACCTGAAAAGGCAGAAGAGCTCGACGAAACAGAAAACGCAATCAAGTCTCCAGTAAGCATTTGAGTTGTTGACCCTCGAGAAATTCAAAACGGGGCTCACTTCGCAAGGCTGGAGCAGGCGGAGCTCAGAGTGGGCAGAGTAATTCGACAACAAAAACTCAACCCAGTAGCAAAAAATCTAAAATCTAGCGAGGGTAAGGAAGAAGGAAAGCAACAAGAACTGGAGAAAGAAGGTGTGGGCTCCAAAAGAAATGAATCAAGGCTCAATGCCAAACCCCTTGGCCCTTATCAGCCGAGGGTTTAACTGATTGGCTCTCCCTCCTTCCTTCCCTTTCACAACCTCTTGAATTTGTTAAATATATTATATTTACGATTTATTCATGCTCTCTATTTCTCACTACACCGATTTAATTAATAATTTATTATATTAATTGCACTAATTAATTTTAATATACGTCAAGAAGTGAGAATTAGAAAGTAAAAATATAGAACAAATGTAACTAGAGGTGGGAGGAACAAAATTGATATGCGAAATCGAACAGACCCAATCTCAATGGGTCAATTCGGTTCGATTTTTATGAAAAATCCAAAGGGTCGGTTTTGGGCAGTCTTGTCTTGTGAGTTGCGACTGCCCTGCCCGATGTAGTCTCATAGTGAGACTCTAGCTGTCTTGTCTCTTCTTTTGGGCGAGAAACAAAACCTGGACCGACCCGAACCAAATCGAGAAACTCGGTTCGATTTGGTTATGTCACACCTACTTGTCGATTCGATTTCGATTTTGGGTGCAGAACAGAAAACTGAATGATTTATATTCAATTTGACTCCAAACTTGAGCGGAACTGAACTGCGTCTATTCCTATTTGTAGTATTACTCTTTTAAAAATATTTAGTCATTACTTTCAATAAAAATTTTAAATACAAAGATAAATTAACGCCTAATAATTTATTTTCAAAATACTTTAATCTAAAATAATGTATTACACGACAAATTATTAAACTTACTAGATTTCTACAGTCGTGATCACGCTTATACACTAAAAGCGAGTATTTTTTTTTTTATGTCTCTCGTTATTAATTATGGTGCTTGCAAGTCGAGTTCTATCATTAATTTTTTCCCTTGTATTTTGGATAGTTAGCAAAACGATACGTGTTTTAATAAAATCTATCAAATATCTCACTTTTCTCATTTGTTGTAGTCATTTTAATTTAACATAGTTAACTCGAGTCACTTTATTTCACGCACACATTTAGTTTCGCACTCGATTTCGATCATAGATCTCAGTGAGATTACCTTTGAGTATTCAAAATCAATTTTGTGATATGAACTACGAGCAAAAAATTAAGTGAGTCATAGTTAGAATAATAATTAGCCAAAAAATATGACACATTTGACGAATTTTATCAAACTATATGTCATTTTGATAACGACCAAAAGTAGTCTATGACGGTAAGTACACAAATTTTTATAAAGATTTTGCAGTAATCTTTGTGTTCTTATTTTTATTTCCTCACACCGAGTGAAAGCACAGAAAGAGTAAAGGTATCGAACTTATTACCGTGCAAAAACAAGGATGTGGAGCAAAAGCCATAGCACATGCAAAAAGATTCTCCCCTTAACTATGAAAATGTTAAATCAACAAATCTTCTCTACTTCGTCAAAACACCATTGTTTCTATAAAGCTATACTGTTTTTTTCATGCCATTGTAGAGGTAACGAAGATAAAACCAAGAGCTAGAGTAGCTAATAGTTCCGAGTACCAGGAACAAAGAATAGAACGTGCAAGCGTTGTGGCCCATCATCAGAAGCAGCCTGATGTTGCTGTTAGCTTCTGTTTCTGATCTGGAATGGAAGACTATACCATATGCAAACACGTAAATGGCCGTTGATCCCCCTCGTAGAACAGAGCTGCGAGAACATTTAATGTTAGTTTCAGGGAGAAAGTAGATTTGTCGTTGCCTTGTTATTTTATAAGAAAAAGAAATAACAAAAATCGGACCCAAAAAAAAAAGAATTCACTACACAAATATAACGAATTAAATTTTAATTATATCTACTAATAGCAATAAAAGAGATAGTTTTGCATGGACTAAACAATCAAGAGCAACAGACTTTCACTCGCAAATTGGTAGACGTATATTTTGAACATGAGTACCTGATGCTATACAATCAATATAAATGGGAAAAACTAATAAGCAACCGGTCAGTCCCTGCCACTAGATTTTCTACAAATCTTATAGTAGAAACAAAATTCTATGGCAGGAACCCGAAAGAAAGGCTCACACTGCCTCAGTTCCAACCATGCAGACCTTGCTATAAAAGTCAGAAGTGTATAATTATTCTAAATATACCATCAATGATCATGCTTCATTTGATTCTCTTTGATTTTTTTTTTTTAAAAATGATTTTGCAGATTAAGGCATCTGAGCATCTGTCATTATAGAAGGTGTTAGAATAACATCCTGAATGATGATGAAGAGAGGGTTGGAAGTAATAAATACCTCCACTGCCATTGGTAATCTTTGCAGGACAGCTGATAGCGAGTGAAAATCACTCCAGTAAACCAAGTTGTTACTGAAACAAACACTAAGAATAGCAAGAGGAAGTTAAGTGCATCACAGACCACCTTATTCCACAAGCTTGCGTAGAAAGCATCGATCACTGATAGGGTCATAAAAAAATTTATGAAACCCCCAAAAATCACTATAAAGGGCGTCTTCCTATACCATGATTTTTGGCGAACACGAATTCTTTGTGAGGTACGAGGTCCTGGCAATTCTTCCCTTAAACGATGGGCAATTACACCACCAATACTAAGAAGACTAAAAGTGGCAAATACACTAACAATGAGAACATAAGTCGTCGTTTCAATGTTAGGTAGATCTGAGACTCCCATGTCCCTTCCTATTTTATTAAATAGAAAAAGTGTCAACAACGCTGGAACAAGGTACAGTGTCCCAGTCTGGAAAATGCATTCTTTCTGCAAAATAATTAGATTGCAAAGTTGAAACTCAGAGATATAAAAGAGTAAGATAATGGGAACTGATAAAGGGGAAGGAGATCTGATAGGTTGTTTGAAGTGTTACCCATCCAGCAGATCTAAATTCTTCGTGGAAGGAAACAGCCTGATATCCGGACGGAAAAGATGCGAGGGAATATATCAACAGAAAATACGTGATGAATGACTCATTTTTGCAGCGATCCAGGATATGTAGACGTCCAACGCAAACAAAAGCAAAGATACTGCAGAGAGAATTTATTTTCAAAATGATTACAGGAAAATTATCTAAATTATGAAAATCAACGTGCCTTTTATCTAAAAAAACCTGAAATTCAAGCATACATGCAACGCCTACGCAGTTGTAGTGATCAAAGGAAGTACACAATCATAAGGCTTCGAGGGATTACCAAATAGTGGGTAAATATATGTAATAGAGTAATAGAGATTAAGTACTAATACATATACAAACTTTCTCTTTAAGTACGAATATGAACATATTTTCTCTCATATTATTTATTCAAGTCTCTAAAAATTATAGGGGATTGAAGGGTAGCACACTTTCTGTGGTACTTTCTCTACAAAAGTCTTTTGCATAAAAATTTGTATTTTAATTAAGTGGCTTACACAATCAGATGTTGAGTACCAACGGCAAGGACAGCACCAAGTAAGGATGAGTAAGGTGGACCACTCCATACATAAGTGTGAATTTGCTCCAAATCAGTGATCGCCTCTATACTTTGTTCTGTATATTCATGAGGATATCTGCAGAAGGCCATCCAAAAGAGCCAAGTAATCTTCAATGGCTTTGTTGCGAAGCTGTACCGCATAAGAGAACTGATAAAATAAATAATACCTGGAGAAGTAGCTTTTTAGGTATGGCACAGTCACTACAAAAAATAACGCAACCCAAGCTAATAGTAAAGAAATCCAGAACAAGTCCAAGCTCTGTTTCTGTCTTCTATACCCCAAATCTTTGCCTGACAAAGTTTCTCGCTGGGAAAAGTACTTTTTATATTCTTTCCAGTGGACAGAATAAGTAAAATTGACACTGACTTGAGAAAGTTCTGTTATATCCAAAGCAGAGTCAAAATCGCTGAAAAGATGTATGTCCACCACTTGGTTCTCCTTGTAGTAAGGTGAAAAGCTAATGTGTTGATGTAGATAAAACCTAGAACCTGAATTGTTTGTCGGCCAAAATACCCCAACAGGACCTTGGAAGTGAATGTTATTGGAGTACATGTCATATTCGTAGTTCTTTTCAATAGCATACTTAAATTTCTCGATGTCATCTGAAGTCAGATTCTTCAGGCAAAGACATTTATTCACGGCTTCCACCTTAAATTTTAGATCATACTGAGTATTGGTAAAACAACCACCAGCTAGAAGGTCTGATAAAGATTTCCGTTTATTTGGAGTAGGATCTGCAAATATTAGAAGCAACTGTGCAATTAGCCCATTCAAAACTATATGCTGCAAATAAAATTGATTTTTTTCTTACCTCCGGGAGGGCAGAATGGGAACGAAAAGTACGGAAATGCTTCGCTGAAACGACAAACACCAAGGTAGGAAACAGCAAAAAAGAGGATTTCAATTGTAATTCTTTTGAACCTGACAATTAAAGATCCTAATGACTGATTTTCTCATTGAGTTATCTAGCTATATAATGCTTCTAAATGCGCCAAACTTTCGAAGGTTAAGGTATTGGTAGCATTGGACTTAGATCTTTTCGTACTGTAAGATAGGCAGAATGCTGGATTAAGCAAACGAAAATTACGGCGACGGATTTGACATTCCAGGAGAAATTGGACAGCAGCGTTCAGAAGCTTTCTTTGTAATCTTGATGCTGGTTTCTTACCATTAGTACATCAAGAAAAGAGGATTTGGTACGAAATTAAAACCTCGAATTCGTGAATTGGAACCAACGTCGATTTCGTGTTTGAAATGACAATAAACTCAACCAAACAGTAGGAAAAAAAACGACGCAAATGGAAAAATAATCTGAGAGGAGAGAGTAAGAGAGCTTGCCATGAGTTATTGAAAGGACGAACAACATTAGCGAACAGAAGGATGCTATCTCCTTCTTCATATCCCCTGCCAGCATCCTTCCAAGACGAAGATCCTAGATTCCGAATGGAGAATACTAAAGGAAGCAGAGCTATCACAAACAGAGCTAAGAAACTAACTCTTCTTGTCTGATCTCCAGCCATGGCTTCACTGAGCGCAAAAGAGGTTTGAAAATGGAGGGAAATCCATTCTTCACGTATTAAATTGTCTTAGCGAGGCCGTTATTACGTGGGACCCACATAACGCTAATCAAATCGTAGTTAGTTACTCACCAACGGCGTCGTTTTGGTGAGAATGATTATATCACTCTTAAAATACGTTTGAAATGGAGGAACTAATTAGATGGCCTCACAATTGCCTTCGACGGCGGCGGAGACGATTGGGCCGGCGGTGAGGCGCCAAGCGTTGAGCTTGACGGAAGCGGCCGCCTTCAGAATAGGGCGGCTGCTGGGGCAAATGGGGTGTTAATTTCTCAGGCTCGGTGTTAAGGCCCGTGGCTGTAATGGCTTATCCTACACCCTTAATTATGCAGGTCGATTATTCTCCTTTCTTCCCATTCCATATTTTAGTTACTTTTTTTTTCTTCTGAAAGTACGAGGAGTTCGACTATCTTCGCTGTGAAAAGGATTATTACTCCCTTGGACTTTAATAAGTTTCTGAGCTCATGGACGGATGAAATTTGATTGCTCTGAGGCCATAGAATGTTTCTGGGGGGAAATGTTGATTTCTGTGAGTTGATTATGTTATTCAACCTGCTAATTTTCTGCAAATTGGACTGTTTTGATAGTGGCTGATTATGACCTGATTGAGGTGAATATTTAATTTTTGTTGTCATTATTTCCTCTTTGATAGATGAGAAAGGGAAGTTTGATGAGCTAGTTGAGGATAAGGGTGTAAGCATTTTGATTGATCCGAAGGCCTTAATGCATGTCATTGGAACGAAGATGGATTTTGTGGATGACAAACTGAGGTATCCCGTTATTTTTTATAGAAGATTATATCGAATTTGCCAGAAAAATATGATCGTTTTTGGTTCTTATTCTGTATTTCTTCAACCTTCCCATGATTAAGACTCTTCCTTTTTTATTTCAGTTGAATTGAAAACAAATAATTACATTTTATTAGTCAAACCAGAGTGATCAAACAATTTTTGCAAATGATTGCCAATGCTTGGATGGAAGAATACATACATGTATTATTTGGATATCTATTATATGTGCTTAATTCCAATCTTTAGATATCAAGTCAAATGATATACTCATTGAGTGACAAAGATCAAATGAATTTCATTACTGTGCAATGAAATTGTCATGGCGAGGAGGCGATTTGTGGAGGAGATTTTCACGAAGAATTGCCTATGTTAATCTCCTCTGCAAATTGTCTACTTGTCGAAAATTGCTACTTCTTTTTCTCTGAAAGTTGCCCGACATAGAAGATAGAAGCGTCACGGGAGAAAAATGTGACTGCATTGACGAGAATTCTAACGAGAAACTTAATTGCTAAAAAGGTTTAGATTGATTTTCCTGTGCATTGTACCCAGGTTTCAGCTAAGAGGACATTATGTTCAAGATTACGTTAAACTGAAAAATTACTATCTTGGTTATATGGTTGATTTTCTTGTCAGTGGTAGTTGGAAAATTAGGTTGGTGTTAAAGGTAAAATCATTTCTTATGCTGTTGTTTTTCTCTTTGCCTCCTTGCAGGTCTGAGTTCATATTTATCAACCCAAATTCGAAAGGGCAATGCGGCTGTGGCGAATCCTTCATGACCACACCCACCGGCGGGGATGCTCAGAAATAATGGATTGAATCATGAAGTTTTAATCCAAGCTTGTGAGAAGGTTAAGCTTATCCCAACCCTGGTTTAGTTTTTTGCTCTACTTTCAACTGAGAATGACAAGATGTTGTATATTCAATTGTTAAAGTGATAGTAGAATCCGCATGAATTTTTACAACTTCAAACTCCGGAGCTGTTGGCTGATAGAAAATGGAAATTTATAGATGGAGTTCTTCTGTTCCTTGATTCATTTGAAGTGTCGTAACAGCGAAGACTCGTTATTGGAGAGTTTCCGCTATGTGTTTATATTTCGTACGTGTCAAGAGCGGTGCAAACTTAAACTAAGGGTGTGACAAAATGTAAAGCTTCTACCAATATTTCTTATGTTTCCCGCAACAATGATGTATCTTTGTTCCTTTTAGAGATTAATGCTTTTTTTTAGTGCAATTAGTGATTATTCACCCTCATTATGGAGTTAATCATTCTTCAACTAAAAACTCTTTACTCCCAAGTAAAGTTACAACACTAGGGGTAATAACTAGGATGATCGTCTAGACGTGTAAATCGAGCTCAATCGAATCTGAATATGACTTACTGAACCTAACGAATTAAACCATCCGAGTCTAACATGCTACTCCGGTTTGGGACCAGCCTGCATATGGGATTGAGCCTCTCTTGCTCGATCCGGCGTTGCCGGCATTGTGGCAACGCATCATTGCAATGCCAACTATGAATATTTAGAGCGAAAGATTAACATTTTTGGATCTAAATCGGACCTGAAAATAATTAAGTTGACCCACTTGGATGATTTGGTTGATGGTGGCCTTGGCGTGATGGCGATGCCTTCAAAACTGTTCATGCAAATAATCATTCTTTTAATCTAGTTTAATCGTGATTGGCCTTGCGTAGTGCATGAAGAACACGAGAATAATACGTTTTACAGTTCTTAAAATTCTATATAAACTCTCCGAATTTCTCTCGATGAGCAACGAAACAACAATGTCTGCGAATTTGATCGTCTCGTTGATAATCGCTTTCCTCCATTGTTGTTTGTCTTCAGACCCTGATCCAGTACAAGATTTCTGCGTAACGAACCAGATTTATCACCCCCGCCATTCTCTGCCGTGCAAGAACTCATCGGAAGTCTCCGCCGAAGACTTCGTCTTTTCCGGTGCCAAAAGGGCTAGAAGTTTCTCCGGGTCCGGGGTTGCTTCCGTTTCCGTTAACCCCGCCGTATTCCCCGGCCTAAACACATTGGGAATGTCGTTCGTGCGAGCGGATCTGATTGTCGGCGCCGTCAATCCGCCGCACTTTCACCCGAGAGCCACCGAAATTATGATCGTCATGAACGGACGGATTTACGCCGGATTTGTGGATTCGGAGAATAGGGTTTTTGAGAAAGTTGTGGAGGAAGGAGACGTGATGGTGTTTCCTCGAGGGTTACTGCATTTTCAGATGAACGTTGGGAAAAATACGGCGACAATTTTCGGAAGCTTCAACAGTCAAAACCCAGGAGTTCAGAAAATTCCGTCCGCCATTTTTGGGTCTGGGATTAACGAGCAAGTTTTGGAAAAGGGTTTTGGTTTAAGTTCTCAGGAGATTAGGAGAATGAGGAGAAAGTTCGAGCATGGTGCAGAGGGGTAGACAGACAGAGACAGAGAGAGAGACGATTGCCACGGAGTGTTTTTGAGAAGAGCCAATATTTTTTTTTTTTTAATTTTCGTAATTTTAATTATCTCATTTAAATTCACGTCATTTTCTACTTCTTAGAATTAAACGATCACGTATTACGCATCTCTTTTAAAGTTTTACTTTTCTCTTTAACTCTAGGAATGGTCAAATTTGTGATTGTATTTTGATCGTGATGATATGAAACAAACAATGGAGGTTATAAATGTAATATATCGAGTTCGAAAGCTACGAAAAATCAGCCGAGCGAGAGAGAAAAGAACGAGAAGACCCACTAGATGGCAGCCGGAAAGAAGTAGCTTCCTTCACTTCTCATCTACGAGCTCCGGGGACGATCTCCGGCTAACTCCCACCACCAGTTTCACCCGACACCTGATCCCCGGCAACGTCCAACATCGAAAAAAAACAACATTCAAATAGGTCAAATAACAAATGGGTTTGCCAAATTAAGGCAACTCTAATGTTGTACTTCTTCAAACCTAGAGTTATTCTAATGGACTTCACTTCTATGCCAGTAAGAGTGAGTCTACACATCTCCTAATTAAACATATCCCGAGAATATGTGTTGACATAGACTTTTTGACAAATTAATTAAAGTGTTTGCTTTGATTATTTTAGAAATTAAATAAAGATTGTAGTAATCTTCTTATGCAAGGCAGATTTTATGGAATTTATGGTATCAAATATAAACAATATATTCTATTTTGGTAGTTTCTTGAAAATCAAGTTATCTTTCGGAATTATCTATGAAATGCCAATTTGAAGATTATAGTTTTTGTGTACCGTATAACAGATAGCAAGATTCGTGATCACAATTATTCTGGGATTCAAATCTGTTTTATTCTGATACTTTTCATGTGTTATAAAAAGTATCATAACTCTGAATTTTGTGGATTTGATTTTCTTATTATGTGCATTATATTTTGGAAATAATATTTGAACGAAAATCTGTTGCAGACGATATTTAAGCACTCCTCTATCACAGAATATTGCAAGGCGAATTATTCATTCCTCTCACATTTATTTTACGCCTCAAGAGCATTGTTTATTCTTTCCTCCCTCGAGCTTTTGCGAGTGGGTGTGTTACTGTTTGTTTCTGTCTCTGTGAGACTGCATCCACACTCTACCTTTGTTGGTTTTCAGTGTTCTACGAGTGTGATTGTTGTTGGCATTCTAAGACAATGGTTGGTGTCCCAAGCAGTATCATGAGAATGCAACTTGTTATTCTTTATTGAAGCTTAGTCTCGGGAGGAGGCTGTTTGAAACTCAGAAAGAGTTCTGTTTATCGACAAAGGGAGTGTAGACAATCGCGTCTTGATTCAAAGCCGAAAACAGAAACTTAAAGAATGAAAAATCGAACACAAGATTTTATCGTGGTTCACCAAAATTGGCTACATCCATGTTGAGCTCCACAGGAGAAGCCCTTGCACTAATCAGAAACCGATTACACCCTCCCTCACGTTTCCCTCCGAAGAACAATTAAAGATCAAAGAACAAAACCAAGAAAATCTAACCTCGAACTCACTTACCCGAGCTCGAACCCTAGAGAAAACTCCTTTCTCTACCGATCAAGATGATCGCCGATTTCTTCCGCTGTTCGTCGATTCCAACCACTTCAAGAGAGAAATCACCCGCGAGAGATAACCTAGAGCTACCCTTACCCAAATACAGAACTCACAAACTGGAATAAGCTCTCTTTCGCCAGAGAGCTATTTCTATTGTTTTAATTACAAGAACTAATGACAACCATTGGATTACTAAAAGAAAACAATGCTCCAGATTATGACACGTCATCACAAGCATGGACATGGGCTTAACTGAACATTGGGCTTCACATAACAATCTCCACCTTGAAGTCCAATTCATCTGCTAACTATCAACAAATAGTGCAAGTACTCCTACAACTGCTTCAACGCTTGGACCTATGAAGATCATTCTACAAATAGCAAGCCCAAGCAATACTTGAACTTGGTATTTGTCACAATCTTCGTGCCCATATCTGCTGGATTCTCCTTTAGCTTCCCTTAAGAGTCCTTGCAACCACACAGCTTCTTTCATAGCATCCGAAATTGCCACATACTCAGCCTCAGTAGTGGACAATGCAACCATGGGTTGTAATTGTGACTTCCACACAATACAATTGTTGACTTATAGAGTGTTTAAGTCATAATTTGTTTTTGATTATGTATTTGTATAATTAGTGTACAATTTGATTATGTGTATTTAAAGAGAATAATGAATATGAGTTTATTTGGAAATACCCTTGAAAAGGGTATTTTAGTTGTCTAATAAATCGGTTTGAGTATACATAGCAGAACAGAAAAACAGGGCTGTAAACATGACTATACATATATAAAAAAATGGAAGCCTCTGCCGATTGCTAAACAGAAGAAGACGCCGCTTAGAAGCTATCATCTGCCGATAGCGCTTTTGAAGACATATGTCGATGACGTGTCAAGTCAGTATATGTTTCTTCTGCCGATAGCTGTTTCTGAAGACACATGCCGATGACGTGTCAAAACTCTTATATGCTGCAACTGCCGATGATGTTTGAAGCAGCTCCTGCCGATTGACTAAACGACAAAAAGGAGATGCTAACTAAAGCATGCATATGCCGATGAAATTTAACGATGCATCTGCCGATGGAATTTATGAAATTCACCGCCTACACCTGCCGATAGTTTTTGAGCTGCACATGCCGATGGACTTCGATGCAGCTGCCGACGAATTTTTCACGTTGCACCTGCCGATGAAGTTTCAAGACACATATGCCGGTGACGTTTGAAGCTTCTTCATGCCGCGAAGCTACAGTGACGTCGTTTTCAGCATTAACTCCAGACTTTTAATGGCGACGACGAACAACATTTTCAGAAGCAACGGATAGCTGCTCCAGTACGGATGCTTCCCAACGGTAACTTTTATCCATTTGAAGAAAGAAGCATTCAATTCTGAGAAGCAAAAGTATACAGAGTATTTAAGCCGAGCTCAGAGAACAAAGGAAGAACTTTTTGCCAATTTGAATTCTGAGCCCTAGCTGCGAAAGAAAAACTCTCTCTGTATTTTTCTCTACATCTCTCAAATCCTAACTTGAGATTCATCTTGTGAGATTGTAGTATGAGCTTAATATCTTACAAACTCAACATTCTTGTTAAGGCAGTGGATTGACGCCCGTGAAGTTCAATCTTGAGTTGTAAAGGCAGTTGATCGGAGCCCGAAATTCCGATCTGGTTTTTCTCGAAGAGAAGGTTAAGGATCTTCAAGGGGTGAACCTTGAAGCGTGGACGTAGGCTGGGTTGAGCCGAACCACGTTAAAACTCTTGTGTTAATTTCTCTCTCACTCTATACTTTATTTATTTGCTTGCTGTTAGCATTAAATCAAAACACGAGAGAAATTATTATAGATTATAAAATTAAGTTTTAAAAAGTCTAATTCACCCCCCCTCTTAGACAAATCTCGATCCTACAATTGGTATCAGAGAGAGGTTTATATATTGTCTAAGTTGTCTATCTAAGATATACTGTGATATCTGTAATGGCATTCAACACACATTCTGCACAAATGGAAGGTCAGTCTACCACTAGACCTCCATTCTTTGATGGTATTGATTATGTGTACTGGAAGACTAGAATGAGAACTTATATTCAGGCTATAGACTATGACATATGGAATAACATAGAAAATGGTCCATATATAGCTTTTAAAATAGAGAATGGTATTAGGAACCCCAAAGCTTCACATGAACTAAATGATACAGGTAAGAAGAACCTGAGCCTGAATGCCAAGGCAATAAACACCTTGTACTGTGCTTTAAATAGAGATGAATTCAATAGAGTACAAGGATGTGAGAGTGCCCAAGAGATCTGGCATCTATTAGAAGTCACACACGAGGGCACAAACCAGGTGAAAGAAAGTAAATTGAGCATGTTAGTTCATGAATATGAACTGTTTTCCATGGAAAAAGTGGAAACCATTAGTTCTATGTTTACTCGATTTACTAACATCACTAATGGTCTTAAAGCTCTTGGTAAGATTTACTCAGGTGAAGAGCAGATAAGGAAACTTCTGAGATGCCTACCTAGAGCATGGCAACCAAAAGTGACTGCCATTCAGGAAGCAAAGGATCTCAAAATCTTAAAGCTGGAAGAGCTCATTGGATCTCTCATGACACATGAGATCACAATGAGGGAAAATGACAAGGAGGATCTCAAGGAAAAGGAGATCTCCAAGAGAAAGGACATAGCCCTCAAAGCCTCTTCAAGCAAACCTGATGAATCTGAAGAAGAAGAAGAAGATGAGGACATTGCCCTTATAACCAGGAGATTCAGCAAATTCCTGGAACGGAAGAGGATGCAGGGAAAAAGATTTCCAAATGGTGAGAAGTCTCAAAAGGACAAGGAGATCACATGCTTTGGGTGTGGAAAGCCTGGACATATGAAGGCAGATTGTCCACAGGTAAAGAAGTATCCCAAGAAGTTTAAGAAGAAGGCCATGAAGGCTACTTGGGATGACAGTGAAGGTGACACATCATCCTCAGAAGATGAGGAAGTAGCAAACCTATGCTTCATGGCTCTCGAAGAAAAGGTTAGTTCCTTATCTTCTAATACTTTAAGTGACAGTGAGAGTGACAATGATGAGGGTGAGCTTATTGATGCTTTTAACGACTTAGTTAAGCAGTTTGAGATGCTTAAGTCTAAATACAATCTGTTGAAAAAGGAGAATACAGGTTTATTAGAAAAGCATGCAAAAGAAGTAGATTTGCATGTCAAGGAAGCTGATAAGCTTAAAATGAAAAACGAAGATTTGAATAATATTATTCTGACCTTTACTAAAGGCGAAAAACTATTTAAAATGGTAATAGCAGGTCAGAGAGCAAATTTTAATAAGACAGGATTAGGGTATGACAAGTCAAATAAAAAGAAAGTCTTTAAAAATTACTTTGTTAAACCCTCTGTCTGCCATATGTGCAATGAAGTAGGACATAAATCTTTTGTATGTCCTTTAAAAACAAACAGTATGAAACCAGGTAGCAAGTTACAGTGGGTTCCTAAAGGAACCAAGACTAACACTAGGACCCAAAAGATTTGGGTACCTAAGAAGACTACTTGATCACTGTTTTGCAGGTTGACAGTTCTCCTGGGAAAAATCAATGGTATCTCGACAGTGGATGTTCGAGGCATATGACAGGAGACTCAACCAAGTTTGCAGTTGTCAACAAGAAGAAAGGAAGTGTTACCTTTGGTGGAAACCAAAAGGGTAAAATTGTTGGCATTGGCAACATAGGTAACAGCTTTAATCCTATTATTGAGAATGTTTTATTAGTAGATGGATTAAAGCATAATCTGCTAAGTATTAGTCAGTTATGTGATAAAGGATATGAGGTGATTTTCAAATCAAACTCATGTATAATTAAAGATGCATCTAATGACAAAACCCTGTTCACTGGTTATAGGAAAGATAACAACTATACTATTGACTTAGATGTTATTACTGTATCTGATGAAAAATGTTTTGCTGTGAATTCTTCTATTGACTCTTGGATCTGGCATAGGAGATTAGGACATGTAGGGATGGATACCTTAGCTAAGATTACTAAGGAGAATTTAGTTAGAGGTATTCCTAAGATATCCTTTGAGAAGGATAAAATCTGTGAAGCTTGTCAAATGGGCAAGCAGATCAAAAGTTCTTTTCCATCAAAGAATGCAATCTCCACTTCTAAGCCTCTCCAACTTCTTCACATGGACCTCTTCGGTCCTTCCAATGTAGCCAGTCTAGGAGGCAAATTCTATGCTTTTGTCATTGTTGACGATTTCTCTAGATTCACTTGGGTTCATTTTCTGAAGTCAAAGGATGAGACCTTTGATACCTTCTCTAGTTTTACGAAAAGAGTTCAGAATGAAAAGGAGCTCACCATAATTGCTATTCGTAGTGATCATGGTGGAGAATTTGAAAATGAAAGATTCGAACTCTTGTGTCTCAAACATGGGATTGAGCACAACTTCTCTTCTCCTAGAACCCCTCAGCAAAATGGTGTTGTTGAGAGGAAAAATAGGTCCCTCCAAGAACTTGCCCGAACTATGCTTAATGAGAACACCCTTCCCAAATACTTCTGGGCTGAAGTTGTTGCAACAGCTTGCTATGTGCTTAATCGGGTCTCCATAAGACCTATTCTTGAGAAAACTCCCTATGAGCTTTGGAATGGCAAAACTCCTACTGTTAAGTATTTTAGAGCCTTTGGAAGCAAATGTTTCATTCTTAACACTAAGGATAATCTAGGAAAATTCGATTCCAAATCTGATCTTGGAATTTTTCTGGGATATTCTCTTACCAGCAAAGCATATAGGGTATTCAATAAGAGAACTCTAGTTGTTGAAGAATCTGTTCATATCAATTTTGATGAGACTCCTCAACCCACAATCAATGTGGATGAGGATGATGTTTTGGAAAAACAATTAGATTCTCTTTCTTTAGAAAAGCCTAGTGATTCTCTTCAAATAGAAAAATCTTTAGAACCATCCTCTAGTTCTCTTGAGATAGTCCCTGTCAAAGCTGAATCTGCAGATCTTCCTAGAGATTGGAAATATATTAGAAATCATTCAATAGAGGAAATTTTAGGTGATCCTTCATTAGGAGTTAAGACTAGATCATCTCTTAGGAATCTCTGTGCTCATGTGGCATTCATTTCACAAGTAGAGCCTAAGAAATTTGAAGAAGCCGAAAATGATGAAAATTCGATTTTGGCCATGCAAGAAGAATTAAATCAATTCGAAAGGAGCAAGGTATGTGAACTTGTTCCAAGGCCTAAGGATCATCCCATTATTGGAACCAAATGAGTTTATAAGAATAAATTGGATGAAAATGGGATTGTTGTGAGAAACAAGGCTAGACTAGTTGCTAAGGGGTACTCTCAGGAAGAGGGAATTGATTTTGAGGAATCTTTTGCCCCTGTAGCTAAATTAGAGTCAATTAGGATGCTCCTTGCTTTTGCTTGCTACAAAAACTTCACACTCTTTCAAATGGATGTAAAGAGTGCATTCTTAAATGGTTATATAACAGAAGAGGTTTATGTAGAGCAACCTTTAGGTTTCGAAGCCTTTGATAAACCCGACCATGTCTACAAACTTAGGAAAGCTCTTTATGGTCTTAAGCAGGCTCCTAGAGCTTGGTATGATAGATTGAAGAATTTCCTTGAGGAAAGGAATTTCAAAAAGGGTAATTCTGATTCAACTCTATTTACCATGCAAAAGGGTGCAGACATCTTGTTAGTTCAAATCTATGTCGATGACATTATTTTTGGATCAACGAATGTCAGTTTGTGCAATGAGTTTTCCTCCCTCATGCAAAGTGAATTTGAAATGAGTATGATGGGGGAGTTAAAGTTTTTCTTACGATTCCAGATTAGTCAATCTTCTGATGGAATTTTCTTCTGTCAAGAAAAGTATATTAAGGAACTCCTTAAGAAGTTTGGGTTAGACTCTGTCAAATCTTCTAAAACCCCCATGAGTACCACTACTAAATTGGACAAGGATGAAAATGGTATAAGTGTGGATATCAAGAAATACCGTGGTATGATTGGTTCTCTGTTATATCTGACTGCAAGCAGGCCAGATATACTCTTTAGTGTTTGTCTGTGTGCTAGATTCCAGGCTGCCCCTAAGGAATCTCACTTAACTGCTGTCAAAAGGATCTTTAAATATTTAAGTGGGACACCTGACTTAGGTTTATGGTACCCTAAAGGTACTTCTTTCGATTTGATTGGTTACTCAGATTCTGACTATGCAGGTAGTCTAGTGGATAGGAAAAGCACCAGTGGAACATGTCAGTTCCTTGGTGAATCTCTTGTGTCTTGGTATTCTAAGAAACAGAATTCTGTTGCACTGTCAACTGCTGAGAGTGAATATATTGCTGCAGGCAGTTGTTGTGCTCAAATGCTTTGGATGAAACAGACCTTGGAAGATTACAATCTGTTTTATGATAGGATTCCTATTCGGTGTGATAACACCAGTGCCATAAACATCTCTAAAAATCCTATTCAACACTCTAGAACAAAGCACATAGATGTTAGGTATCACTTCATTAGAGATCATGTTCAAAGGGGTGATATATCTTTAGAATTTGTTAACTCAGTAGATCAATTGGCTGACATCTTTACCAAGCCTTTAGATGAAAAGACCTTCAATAATATTAGAATAAGGTTAGGACTCATTTGGGTTGAGAAAACCTAAGGTTCTTCCTCTGTTGGTAAATCTTGAGTGTTAGAGTTTTTATTTTTTGTTTGTGAAGGCATCGGAAGATGCATTTCTATCGGAAGGAGAATTGTTGTTCTTTAGGCATCGGAAGATGCATTTCTATCGGTAGATGAAATGTTTTCCTTAATCTGCCGCCACGTGTTTTCCATCGGAAGATCTCGGTGTTACACGTGTGACTTCTTAGTCGGGCAAATCTTTATGTCTTTT
Organism: Begonia masoniana; assembly: GCA_022432975.1. Lineage (NCBI taxonomy): Eukaryota > Viridiplantae > Streptophyta > Magnoliopsida > Cucurbitales > Begoniaceae > Begonia > Begonia masoniana. Next base: position 51,798,139 of record CM039505.1, read on the forward strand.
AAACTCGTCTTTCTCTGCCGACTCACTTCATCTTTCGCGCTCTTTCTGAAAACCCCTGCCCTACCAAACCTTCTCTGTCGAATCCTCTTCTAGAAATGGAATCTCAAGGTCAATCATCTCGCGCCGTTTCCAAACCAGCAAAGAAGAAGGTCAATGTTTATGCTCGAGAGATTCCTCCTGGAACAGAGTGGCCATCTTTCTACTTCGTCTCTCAAGCTACTGAGGTAAAGTACCTCAATGATTATCAGTTCAGATCGTTGATTCTTAGTAAAGGTATTTTCTTTGAAAAGCTAGCTGGATTGGACATTATTGAACCCTTGACGGATCTGGGGTTAATAGGTCTCTTTGAAACCGAATCTTTCTACTACCCGGAAGCAATTAAGATGTTTTATGCAAACCTTAGCTTTGCCTCTGATTCCTCTTCCATTTCGAGTTATGTTTACAACAAACACATTGAGATCACTCCTCAGTCCATCCATGCCCTTCTGGGTGCTCCTCATTTGGACAACTACCCTTACAAGTATGTGACAGGGCCTGAGCTATCTTTCTTTGGAACGTCTGATGGACATCAGTTTCTTAGAGAAATTGCCTTGGACCCCAACCAAACCTATGATCAATTAAAAGGCAAACATCTCACCCCTAGAGCCAAATTACTTCGTCACATGATAGATTTCAATATTGTTCCCAAGGGTGGACATTATGACGAGGTGAGCGCAATGGAACTATTTGTTCTGTTTGCACTCTATTTCAAGACACCCTTCAACATTGGCTACATAGTTGTTCGAAGGATGATTCTTGCTGTTTCCTGCAGGGTTACTTCCTTACCGTATAATTTGCTTCTCATGCGGTTATTTGTCAAGCTTGAAATTGTTTTTCCTGAGGAGATTGAACCTGTGGTACTTAAGGACGGAAATTTTTATTCCCAAATCACTCTAAGCAAGATGGGAATTAATTTAGTCAAAAAGGGAGAGCCCACCCTGATCAAGCCGAAGCAAAAGGCTACTAAGGCAGTTCCTGTCAGGCGTGGTAAGAGGAAACTTACCCTGCCAGAGGAGTCTAAGCGTGGTAAGAGGAAACTTATCCTGCCTGCAGTGTCCACTGATGAAGGAGGAAATGAACCAAGAATTCCAGAAAGTATCAATTCTCCTACTCAATCTGCGGAATCAGATCTCCAACCTTCTCCTCTTGTGCGTAAGCGCAAGCTTGCCTCCTCTTCCATAGTTCTTATTTCCGAGGACACCTCTGCTTCCTCATCGGTGCCTCTTCCTATTCCAGAACATCCTCCTTCCCCTATCCATGAGCCTACACCTCCTCACTCTCCAGTCCCAGAACTTCCTCAATCACCACCTCACTCACCTCACCCTTCTCTCCTACTGCCCTCTCAGCCTACTGTTTATCCTTCCATCTCTCCGGTGATGCGAGCAATTGCTTCAATACTCACTCATGGTCCTCCAGCTCTATCCCCAATACAAAATCCACCTTCTCCAATTCCTCCACCTTCAAATACACCTCTCCACACCTTCTCCAATTCCTCCACCTTCAAATACACCTTCTCCAATTCCTCCACCTTCAAATACACCTTCTCCAATTCCTCCACCTTCAAATACACCTTCTCCAATTCCTCCACCTTCAAATACACCTTCTCCAATTCCTCCACCTTCAAATACACCTTCTCCAATTCCTCCACCTTCAAATACACCTTCTCCAATTCCTCCACCTTCAAATACACCTTCTCCAATTCCTCCACCTTCAAATACACCTTCTCCAATTCCTCCACCTTCAAATACACCTTCTCCAATTCCTCCACCTTCAAATACACCTTCTCCAATTCCTCCACCTTCAAATACACCTTCTCCAATTCCTCCACCTTCAAATACACCTTCTCCAATTCCTCCACCTTCAAATACACCTTCTCCAATTCCTCCACCTTCAAATACACCTTCTCCAATTCCTCCACCTTCAAATACACCTTCTCCAATTCCTCCACCTTCAAATACACCTTCTCCAATTCCTCCACCTTCAAATACACCTTCTCCAATTCCTCCACCTTCAAATACACCTTCTCCAATTCCTCCACCTTCAAATACACCTTCTCCAATTCCTCCACCTTCAAATACACCTTCTCCAATTCCTCCACCTTCAAATACACCTTCTCCAATTCCTCCACCTTCAAATACACCTTCTCCAATTCCTCCACCTTCAAATACACCTTCTCCAATTCCTCCACCTTCAAATACACCTTCTCCAATTCCTCCACCTTCAAATACACCTTCTCCAATTCCTCCACCTTCAAATACACCTTCTCCAATTCCTCCACCTTCAAATACACCTTCTCCAATTCCTCCACCTTCAAATACACCTTCTCCAATTCCTCCACCTTCAAATACACCTTCTCCAATTCCTCCACCTTCAAATACACCTTCTCCAATTCCTCCACCTTCAAATACACCTTCTCCAATTCCTCCACCTTCAAATACACCTTCTCCAATTCCTCCACCTTCAAATACACCTTCTCCTTGCTTTGAAGAATTTTTACTTCCCTTCTCCCGGTTTGAAGTTACTGAGGATGTGCGATAATGCCTTTGGATCTTCAGGAGGTTGAACTTCATCACCCTCCTGTTAGTGAGCCATCTCCGGAGACAACCTGTCCAATGGATCTTTCTTCTGACTCCTCTAATGAGCCTCCATGTATGGACTTGGTAGTCTATCAAGGATCCCCCCTCATCTGATGCTCCTCAGCCAGAGCCATCTCCATGCCAAGCAATGATCATTTATCAGCCTCCACCTCTTCCTCAAGATATGCTTCCTTCAAGCTCTGGTGGAAGCCTCTTTCAATCCTCATCGTAATGTGCCTTCATATGTCAGAAGGCCTTTTGGAATCGTCACTTAGACCGCTTCAAATAGTGCTTGTTTGTCATACATTTTTTTTTAGTTGTAACTCTCTTTTACTAACTACATTATTTCCTGAACATACTCTGAGTTTGTGATAACTTTTGTTGAATGAATCACTTTCAGTTTTTGATAATTCTCTTGATGCTTATCTCATCTGTTTTTGATCATGTCAATGGGGGAGAATAATATTCAAATATGTCTGCTTTGGTAATTTTGATATACTCTGTGTTTCTGGATTTGCTCTGTATAGTTAATTGAATAAAATGCATATACTATGGGGGAGCGGCTAGAATTATGGGGGAGTATCAAAGTTAATCAAATTTATATTTGTCATAATCAAAAAGGGGGAGATTGTTGACTTATAGAGTGTTTAAGTCATAATTTGTTTTTGATTATGTATTTGTATAATTAGTGTACAATTTGATTATGTGTATTTAAAGAGAATAATGAATATGAGTTTATTTGGAAATACCCTTGAAAAGGGTATTTTAGTTGTCTAATAAATCGGTTTGAGTATACAGAGCAGAACAGAAAAACAGGGCTGTAAACATGCATATACCGATGACTATACATATATAAAAAAATGGAAGCCTCTGCCGATTGCTAAACAGAAGAAGACGCCGCTTAGAAGCTATCATCTGCCGATAGCGCTTTTGAAGACATATGTCGATGACGTGTCAAGTCAGTATATGTTTCTTCTGCCGATAGCTGTTTCTGAAGACACATGCCGATGACGTGTCAAAACTCTTATATGCTGCAACTGCCGATGATGTTTGAAGCAGCTCCTGCCGATTGACTAAACGACAAAAAGGAGATGCTAACTAAAGCATGCATATGCCGATGAAATTTAACGATGCATCTGCCGATGGAATTTATGAAATTCATCGCCTACACCTGCCGATAGTTTTTGAGCTGCACATGCCGATGGACTTCGATGCATCTGCCGACGAATTTTTCACGTTGCACCTGCCGATGAAGTTTCAAGACACATATGCCGGTGATGTTTGAAGCTTCTTCATTCCGGTGACGTGTCAAGTGTTTTTGAAGCTACATCTTCCGGTAATCTTCCGCCAGAATTCAAAGTTAGCCGCGAAGCTACAGTGACGTCGTTTTCAGCATTAACTCCAGACTTTTAATGGCGACGACGAACAACATTTTCAGAAGCAACGGATAGCTGCTCCAGTACGGATGCTTCCCAACGGTAACTTTTATCCATTTGAAGAAAGAAGCATTCAATTCTGAGAAGCAAAAGTATACAGAGTATTTAAGCCGAGCTCAGAGAACAAAGGAAGAACTTTTTGCCAATTTGAATTCTGAGCCCTAGCTGCGAAAGAAAAACTCTCTCTGTATTTTTCTCTACATCTCTCAAATCCTAACTTGAGATTCATCTTGTGAGATTGTAGTATGAGCTTAATATCTTACAAACTCAACATTCTTGTTAAGGCAGTGGATTGACGCCCGTGAAGTTCAATCCTGAGTTGTAAAGGCAGTTGATCGGAGCCCGAAATTCCGATCTGGTTTTTCTCGAAGAGAAGGTTAAGGATCTTCAAGGGGTGAACCTTGAAGCGTGGACGTAGGCTGGGTTGAGCCGAACCACGTTAAAACTCTTGTGTTAATTTCTCTCTCACTCTATACTTTATTTATTTGCTTGCTGTTAGCATTAAATCAAAACACGAGAGAAATTATTATAGATTATAAAATTAAGTTTTAAAAAGTCTAATTCACCCCCCTCTTAGACAAATCTCGATCCTACAACAATTTCTTCCCAAAGTAAAACAGTAAGCTGTGGTTGAATTTCCCTCATCTCTGTTACCTGCGAAATCAGCATCTTTCAACCAGTTTCTGTAAATAAGGTTTTTGATGTACTTTCAGATATTTATTTATTCTATCTCTTTCAATGACCATACCCAGAATTCTTTTAGCATTTCCTAAGTCCTTCATATCGAACTCAGAACTCAAGTCTTGCTTTAACCTGTTAATCTTTGACATAGAATTGCTAACTAACAAAACATCATCAACATATAACAGAATATAAACAGGGTTATCATTAATAGAAGAAAAATAAAAACAAGTATCATATTGACTTCTAATGAAACCAATACCCAAAATAAAAGTATCAAACCTTTTATACCATTGCCGAGGTGATTGCTTCAAACCATACAATGATTTTTTCAGTAAGCAAACATGGTCAGGATATTTCCTATCCTCAAACCCCTCAGGCTGTCTCATCAAAATCCTTTCATCTAACTCACCATGAAGAAATGCAGTTTTGACATCTAACTGCTCAAGTTCCAAATCTAAGTATGCAACAAGAGATAACATAACTCTAATTGTTTTGAACTTGACCACAGGTGAGAAAATTTCATTATAATCAATTCCTTCTCTTTGTGAGAAGCCTTTGGCTACCAATCTAGCCTTGTATCTAGGAGGATCACTTGGTAGGATTCCCTCCTTAAGCTTGAATAGCCACTTGCATTCAATCAACTTCTGATCAGCTGGTTTCTTAATCAACTCCCACGTGTTGTTAATCCTTAGAGAATTCATTTCTTCATTCATGGCACTTAGCCATTTATTACTTTCAGTTGAGGCAATAGCTTCTTGATAGCTATTAGGTTCACTCTGACTAACCTCCAAAGAAGCAACCAAAGCTGTATATACAAGTTCAGCATAAGAAAATCTTCTATTAGGAATTATTTCTCTTCTATTTCGATCACGAGTGAGCTGATAGTCAGACAAGTCTTCATGAACTGATCTACTCAACTGTTCAGTCTGATCTGGCAGATCATTTTCTTCTTGATCTCCAGATTGATTTTCCTCTTGATCCTCAACTCTAAGTGCAGGCCCATTTGTGTCATCCATGGGCTCCACCTCAAACTGCATATTCTGCTGCACTTGAGGGGTCTTGCTAGACTCTCCATTAGAGTTAATAGAAGAAGTCTTACAAGGGAATGATTCCTCATCAAAAATGACATCTCTGCTAACTATGATCTTGATCCCTTTAGACTCCTTTTCCCACAACCTATATCCTTTGGTTCCATGTTGCTGTTGATAACCTAAGAACACACATTTTAGGGACCTAGGGTCTAATTTACCCTCTTTATTATGAGCATAGGCAGAGCAACCGAAGATCCTAAGGTGATCTAAACTAGGTTTCCTATTATTCCAAATTTCCATAGGACACTTAAAGTTTAGAGCTCTATGAGGACTTCTATTGATGAGATAGGCGGCAGTATATAAGGCTTCCCCCCATAAAGGCTTTGGTAATCCAGAAGTTATAAGAAGACACCTAACCTTTTCCAACAAGGTTCTGTTCATTCTCTCAGCAACACCATTTTGCTGAGGAGTATACCTTACTGTCTTATGCCTTAAAATGCCAGATCTTTTACAGTACTCATCAAATTCAGAATTACAGAATTCTAATCCATTATCTGTTCTAAGAGCCTTAAGCTTGGTACCTAATTGATTTTCTTCTAAAACTCTCCATTCCTTGAATCTAAGGAAAGCTTCATCCTTAGTTTTTAGAAGAAACACACATACTCTTCTAGAAAAATCATCTACTATGGATAAAAAATACCTATTGCCACCATGTGTGTCACATCTTTCAGGACCCCATAGGTCAGCATGAACATAGTCAAGTTTATCTTTAGATAAATGCAAGGCAGACTTAAAACTTAACCTATGTTGTTTACCTAGAACACATGGTTCACAGAAGCTTAAGTCACTTATTTTATCCTTACCAAACATCCCTTATTTGCTAAGAGAATCAAGACCTCCTTGACTCATATGTCCTAATCTCAGATGTCATTTCTCAGTAACTGCAAGATTAGGATCTACAGAAACAGTATTTAAGGCACCAGATTCACAGGAACCATCAAGAATATATAAACCGGCAACTTTCTTACCAGTCAATACAAGTTTGTCATTCTTAAATACCTGCATACTACCACTACTAGTCTTACTATGGCATCCTAGGTCATCTAAGGCACCTATGGAGATCAAATTTCTCTTAAGGCCAGGTATATACCTAACCTTAGTAAGCTTGATTCTTTTACCAGAATCCAAGTCAAGAATGATAGAGCCCATACCAAGAACTTCACAGGTATTATCATTGCCCATAAACACAGATTCATTCTTAACCACTTGAAAATCTACAAACCAATCCTTATGAGGACACATATGGAAGCTACAACCAGAGTCAAGCACCCAATTACCAGGGCACTTAACATCAGAGACATTATAAACCTCAAGGGAGTCATCCTGATTACTATTACTAGCAAGATTCGATTCATTATTTTCAGGTTTGTTCTTCTTAATCCATTCAAAGCAATTCTTCTTTAAATGTCCAACCTTACCACAATGATAACACTTCCTAGTTTCATTTTTACCCTTATTTATAGTCTCAACTTTATTTTTATTCATTTTAGATTTCTTTTTAGACTTATTCATTGCATTATTTGTATTCTGATTGGGTCTATTCTTCGCAAAGAGATTCGAACCAGATCTCTTTTGACTAACTAATTCTAATTCTCTAGTTTTTAAACCAGATGAGATTAACTCTACACTTGGAACGATACCTGAATACTGATAAGCATCTTTAATAACCTGGTAAGACTCAGGAATAGAATTTAATAAAATCATAGACTTAGTAGTTTCATCTAAAGCCTGATCAGTACCTTTTAGTCTAAGTGTTAATTTTAAAAACTCATCTAAATTATCATCTATAGACTTAGCAGTATCCATTTTCCAAGAAAATAAAGAACCTTTAAAGAAAGCAAGGTTAGGGGCAGATTGAACGGTAAATATTGATTCAAGTTTGCCCCATACCTCTAATGGAGTCTCAGCTCCATCAATTTTTCTCAGAACATTGTCCGAGAGATTCAAAATCAAGAGGTTTAAAGCCTCTTCATTAATTTCATCCTTTCTTTTCTTCTGGTCATCAGACCATTTCTGTTGGTCCTTTTCCAGAGCAATGGAGACTTTGTTGTGTGAAAGAAGAGCCTTAATTTTCCTCTTCCACACACCAAAGTCAACCTTGCCATCATATAGTGAAATTTCTAACCTAGTAGAAGACATTATGCAGCAAGCACTCACTTACAAAAAATACCACACACACTGTTATCAAAAAACACACACTAACAGTATCCAATTTTCTTAACAACAGTGAAGGCCCGAGAGCACAGAAACAAAGAAAAAGTATAGAATCAGTAATGCAGAATACACTAACAGTATCCACTCACTTAACAACAATGAAGACCCGAGAGCACAGAAACAAAGAAAAAATATAGAATCAGTAATGCAGAATACACTAACAGTATCCACTCACTTAACAACAATGAAGACCCGAGAGCACAGAAACAGAACAATATAGAATCAATAATGCAGAATACACAATCAAATAACACGATTAAAAAAAGAAGGAAAGAGGCTCTGATACCACTGTAGACAATCGCGTCTTGATTCAAAGCCGAAAACAGAAACTTAAAGAATGAAAAATCGAACACAAGATTTTATCGTGGTTCACCAAAATTGGCTACATCCACGTTGAGCTCCACAGGAGAAGCCCTTGCACTAATCAGAAACCGATTACACCCTCCCTCACGTTTCCCTCCGAAGAACAATTAAAGATCAAAGAACAAAACCAAGAAAATCTAACCTCGAACTCACTTACCCGAGCTCGAACCCTAGAGAAAACTCCTTTCTCTACCGATCAAGATGATCGCCGATTTCTTCCGCTGTTCGTCGATTCCAACCACTTCAAGAGAGAAATCACCCGCGAGAGATAACCTAGAGCTACCCTTACCCAAATACAGAACTCACAAACTGGAATAAGCTCTCTTTCGCCAGAGAGCTATTTCTATTGTTTTAATTACAAGAACTAATGACAACCATTGGATTACTAAAAGAAAACAATGCTCCAGATTATGACACGTCATCACAAGCATGGACATGGGCTTAACTGAACATTGGGCTTCACATAACAGGGAGCTTGTCATTCTAATCGTGGGCAAGGAGATCTTGTCATACACGAATTCCAGGAAGAGTCATTATCGACAAAGGGAGCTTGTTGCATTTAAATCTCTGAAGGGATCATCTCAAAGTCGATGAGAGCTCGCAAAAACAATTTCATTGGAGAAGTTAAGAAAATACGACGACAAAGATAAGAGTGAATCTTTATTTGTATAAGTCTGGTTGTCTTGTAACTTTGTGAACTCTTTGAATTGTTTTTAATACTGGGCGTGGCTCCGTAGACGTAGGCAATTTGTCGAACTGCGTTATTAATTTCATGTCTCCTTACTTTATGTATTTTATTATTATCCATTACTGCAGTTCACTATAGGTGTCACAACTAGTGTTACGACACCACATAGCTAATCACAATTTTTCAAAATCAAACAAAAAAACAAAGAAAGATATATGAATATCATACACCACCATTCTACGTGGAAAACCCTGATTAAATAAAAAAAAAAACTAAGGGCAAAGGCAGAAAATCCACCAACGAAAAATCAAAATACTTTTAGTTTTGCAACTATATCTGAATTTATAGTGAACATGGGTCCGACTTAAACAGAAATCAAGTCATTGAACTCTTAGAGTCCAGGTTAGCCACATCAGTGTCGAACTGAAGTGGAAGCCAAAGAGGAAACCGCAATCTCTACAAATGGGTAACTTTGAGACCATCTTAATTACGTAGGCTAACCTCGAGTCCGATGAACGTGAACAGAAAATGGTAGTATCGCGATGGACTCAGTTTTTCTCCCCGAGTAATAGAGCCTTAACAATGGAGTCGGACATTCCATCTGCAAATGGAAACAAGTGGCCGGCCCCACGTAGCTCGTGATATTGAATCCACGGGAGTTGTCCTACAATATAGCGTTGTAGCGAAACAGGTACGAGTCGGTCATCATCTCCTTGCCACAAGTGAAAAGATCCTTCATTTTCTGAAAATAGGTCTCCGAGATCGATTGGGCTAAATTCCCACTTTCCAAAACCAACAATAAGATCTCGAACGACAGACTCGTATACTCCCTGCTGCTTGATTTGAGCCTGAAGGAGACAGCTATTAGCATCTCTTTCATGATTTCATAATAATCTTTGTGCAAACATTGAAGAGAGAGACAAATAGAGAGATGAAGAGATAGAAACCATATATTGCTTCTTGTCATGGAGCTTGGGCAGAATTTTTGTGTCATAGGGAGATCGAATCTCGGGACGTTGAGCTATGACACTCGAAGAAGGAAACCACTTTTGAGTGTTCCACCAGTAAGTAAGCCACGGGATGTAATGAGCGACACGGACAGTCCATTGGTCTGGCCTCAATTGCTCGTAGTATGCTTCATTTGACAAGTTTACCGAAAGTCCATCCCACCAGTAATTTACAACCGGAGCTAATAGGGCAACCCCAGCTAGCCTGCAATTTTTGGAAATAACCACGTAGAAAGAGAATTCGGAAAAATTATACCCTAATTTGTAACCCTCGACGTGACGCTCATTAGCTAGCGCAATTAACGTATATAAATTTACATTAACTATTATTATAATTAATGACTGACCCGTCACGAGGTACGAATTATAGTGTAAAATTTGATGGAAAACATAGTATTACTCTTCGAAAAAATAACTCAAGCTAAAGAAGCTACTTCAATTTGGATCAAGAACAAACAGTAAATAAATTCCTAGATCTATATCTCAAAATTAGGAAATTCCATCACTAGGAATAGTAACATGAACTATACAATAGTTAGCCACATGATCAGCTTGCATTTAAGAGACACAAAGAGAGAGGGGGAGAGGTTTATACCGGTCGGGAATGTATTTGAGACAGCCCCAAACAGCTTGCCCTCCCATTGAAAATCCAATGACATAAAATTTGGATCCAAGATCCAATTGATCAGCAAGCTGTGCTATGTCTAAGGCTAAGCTTTCCAATGTTCTATTCGGGTGAGGATCACTCTCTCCATAGCCAGGTCTGTCAATTGACACAATGTAGACTCCTAATTCTTCAACAATTTCCTACACAAACTCATCTCGGGTTAAAAAATTATAGTACACATTCAACAAAACCGCATCTAAGAGAATGAAAATGAGAGAGATAGAAGGATTACTGGAGAGAGGGTCTTGGCAACGACAGAATCGTGTCTGCAAGAACCAAAACCATGAATGTAGACAATTCTGTAATTAGCCTTTTCTTTTGGTACACCATATTCATTATAGGCTATATGTCTTCCATCCCTGAGTTGTATTCTAGTCGCCGTAACAGGAGGACCACCCGGAGAGCCGCATATTTTTGGCGGGGGAGGTTGAATCGCCTGATAACCCCAAGCAAAAAAACCCACAAAGAAAACCACTAGTAGTCTCTTAATGATCCCTGAAATTTTGCATTTAGTTTTGTAACACAGTAAGAAGCCAATTCAAAACTACAATTTCAACATAATTCATGGATGTAAGAAATCCACTTGTTAAATTTCAGAGGCCTGAACACTTCGAAAATTTCAAAGACACTCTAACATTCAAGCACTATATAGATTTGATAGTGGTAGTTGAGTTCGTCGGCACCAAAATGGTGTCAAGTCAAATTCCTTCATATCTCTTCTTCTAGGTGATCCATCAACCGTAGAAGTCTAAAATTTGATCAGTGGAGTGTGGAATTCTTTCATCTAAATTGACAGTTGACAGATAACAGGGTAAATCAAGTTACAAATTGATTGAATTCAGAAATCTGCAACCTAAAAAAAAACTTTCCGTACTTTGCGCTAGTTTGCCCTAAGATGAGCTAAATAACAATTGAGCCATCCGATTAATCAAGTAGCAGAAAAACAAAACAACAGTAAAGAAGGAACAACGAAAGCAAACCCACATGAAGAAGACAAAATCGAACTGGTTTTCTTCGCTTTCCTAGTGTGAGCTCTGGCTGAAGCTGCCGATATCGTCTTCTTCGCTCCTCCGGCTCCAGCCATTTTCACTCACTTAACTCCAAACTAAGCTATCGACCCTGCTTCGCTCTCTTCACTTGTTTATGCCATGTTTCTACTATCTCCCAAGTAAATTACTAAAATATCCATTTTTTTGTTAGCATTTCCAAGATTTATTTCAATTTAAACTTTATCTTTTTATTTTTATTTAAAAAAAAACTATGTCAAAATTTCATTTATACACTAATTTGGAGAAATTTATGTATGTAACAATCGAATCCTTGTCACTTATCGATCGTATATGAGGCTTATAATGTTCTTCTAAAGTTCAATTTACGAATTAAGGTTAAGTTTTATTAATTTTGTGTTCAATCAGATTGCAGGGTTAAATTTTGACATCTTCAAAAAAGAATATATTGAATTATTTGGAATGCATTATCAAATTTTTTATCTAGATATTTCAACTCGAAATGGAATAACGGAAAGAAAGAATCGACACAGATTGCGATTGTATTGTACATGCTCCAATTGTATTTTGACATCTTCGAAAAGAAATATATTGAATCATTTGGAATGCATCATCAAATTTCTTATCCAAATATTTCAACTCGACATGGAATAACGGAAAGAAAGAATCGACATAGATTGCGATTGTATTGTACATGCTCCACTTGTCGCATCTTCCACTGCGATCTTACGTTGATTTTTGGATTCCCACGTGTAGTGGAAACCACACACGTTTGTAATACTAGTGTTAGCATGTCTCTTGTGTTCGTTGAAAAATAATTTTCAAAACGAAATCGTTAGTTCTAGTAGATCAATAAAATATGTGTACAAAATTAGGTCTAAATCTAATACATGGAAAAAATAAGTTCTTACCCTTGGAAAGTGTTTTCAACGCTTCGGGAAATAATATGATCTAATCTCACAACTCTATCTATATTTCATTTTCTTGGTATACTGTCGACATCTTAAAATTTCAGTATTCTCCGTAAATTCTCCTCACCTTGAATAAGAATTTTTTAAGGTGTTTACACAACGAAGAACAAATTCAGTTCGTTAACGATTGTATTCTCAACACATCAAATGATCCTACCATTTTTCAAATTTTATGGATCAAAACAACATTTTGATTTTGAACTAGTGTCGTGGTTCTAAACAAGTTAACGCGGGATGATGAACACAAATTGCTTAGCGACACAACTATGTTGAATCTACACTGCAACTCCCTTTCGTTTGAGCTCTAGTGCCGCGATGTTAGAAGCACGTCGTCACGACCCTCATTCGGATTTCAAAGGTTTACGCTAAACTAACTCATATTTAATTTTACGGAGTAAATAACAAAATAAATAAAAATTTATAAAATATTATGAATTAAAATTATGCATATAGGATCGTTATTGTAATTAAATTAAATATTCTTTATCTATCGAAAATATTTATAACAATTTAATTTCATCTGATTCAGTCACGTATGATCATATTTTATAAAACACATTAAACTACATGTTACCCAATATATAGTCAAGATTAAACTATACGTTCTCAATAAAATAAACCATATTTATGATTTTGTATTACTTGAAGTTTCATTCTTAAAATATTAGTCGTGAACTTATTTTGATTACTACTATTTTCGAGAATTTTATAAAATAAATCAAAATACAATAATAAAAAAATTGAATCAATAATATTATTTACTTATTGTGAAGATTTTTCTTGTTGGTTTCAATGGGTACCAAAAAAAAACATCTCAACACAGTTAAAGTAATATTAGATTTATCTTTTAATTTTTAACTGATAAATTAGAAATAATTAAAATAATGTTTTAATTGACTAATTAATAAGCGACAACTCAGAATGCAAGAATTAGAAGACAAACGTAGCATTATTCACACATTGAGAAGCTTATTCTCAGTGGTTGACTATATTGAGTAGGGTTGTCTCATAGCTTATACGAATTGTCATACTGGATTTTTGATCAGATCGATAGAACAATTTGAGTTTCACCGATTAATTTGATTCCGAATTAAAATCCTTTCTTTTTTCTTGTTGAAATGACACCTACCACTAAAACCCTCCATGCTCTTTGGTGGAGTACCCTTTATGCTCTGAAATTCATAAAGCTTCTCTAAGTGTTCATCAATTCAAGAAGGTTCTTGAACAAACACATATGTTCTTCTTATCATTGCCTAAATTGCAAAAGATTGAGTCCTTTGTTTATTGGCCTCTAGGGTTAATGCTCAGGAAGAATCCTTCAGCTCCTGAGATATATTATGCCCACAGATGGTTGGATATAGGGTTAGGTTTGAGGTCTGCCATGAAAGGACCCACCTCTGGCTTGGGGAAAAGTGTCTGTAAGCTTTAATCCATTGCTACTTTAGACTTGTAACCAATCAAGAACCAATTCCACAGGACCCATGAAGAGGAGAGAGATTAAATAAATTACAAATAAAATGCATGCACTGAGCCAAGAGATGGAAGTGGGATGGGTTCAGGTTGAACTGGGTAAACCGAATGATTAAGGTCTTGTTCGGTTCGGTTTTGGTTTTTGAACAATCGATTTTAGACCGAATCCAGTAAAACTAAAGCTTTCGGTTCAGTTCTCGGTTTTTTCTTTTTTAAAACTGTTGGAGCGGAATCGAACCGATATTATAGATTTATATTTATATTTTTCTATTTTAATTGAAAAAAATTATAAAAAAAGGGAACCATATCGACCAAAACTGATCCAAATTGATTAAAACCGAACCCAAACCAACTCAAATACACAACCAAAACCAAAATGGAAGCAAAACCGAAAAGGTCAGTTTAGTTTTAGTTCGGTTCCAAAAGCTGGTGTCAAATTTTTTGAAACCCAACCTAGAAAGAGATAGAAGGTAAGAAGTTTATTATATTCTTTAGTGTTCTATTCTTATTCTCTCTCTCTCTCTCTCTCTCTCTCTCTCTCTCTCTCTAAATAACACTGGGTTTTGAAGGAATGAGTAAGAACTGTAAGTTCTAATCTCCCTATAAATAAGGCTTTCCATGGTCCAAAACAGCAATAAAAACTTCCTTCTCTGAGTGGTAAGCCTGGTCTGATTCATATCATCAACTTCCCGAGATCAGAATGGAGAGAACAGCAGACCCTCTACTGGTTGGGAGAGTGATAGGCGATGTTCTTGATTATTTCACTACTTCCATAAAGCTGTCTGTCACTTTCAACGGAAAGAAAGTCTACAATGGCCACGAGTTCTTCCCGTCAACCGTTGCCACAAAACCTAGAGTTGAGATTCAAGGAGGAGATCTTCGATCTTTCTTTACTCTGGTAATACGTCTTTTTTTCTTTTTAATTTTTCGATTTATTTATTTATTTTAATTTTCTTCTCTTTTTTTTGGTAGGTAATGACTGATCCAGATGTTCCTGGTCCGAGTGATCCTTATTTAAGGGAACATCTACACTGGTCAGTACATTTTACCCTAAAAAAAATATGATAGAGTCAACGGAAGCAATGTCAGCTGTTCTTCCTTGTAAAATGCAAGGAAGTTACTGCCAAAATGAGCTTTACCCAGTTGAAATGACGACTCGTTTCCAAGTTTAACAAGTTTTCCGCGGTTTTTTTCTCATAAAATTTCGAAAAAGACTTGTTTTTTACATCATTTTAAGAGGAGAAGTCGATATTTTTTCATATTTTCTTACATTATTTAATATATAATTGTTGGTTTGCTTTTCCAGAAGAAGAAAAAGACATAATATTTATATATGCCAAATCTCTCTTTTTATAGGATGGTGACTGACATTCCTGGAACAACAGATGCTACATTTGGTAAGTAGAGAGAGAGAGAGAGAGAGAAGTAGAGAGAGAAAGAGAGCTAATAACTATCTTCTTTGGCATTTTTGAATCACAGGAAGGGAGGTCCTGAGCTACGAAAGTCCGAAGCCAAACATTGGAATCCATAGGTTTGTGTTTGTTATATTCAAGCAGAAAAGTAGACAATCGGTCAACCCACGTTCTTCTTCGAGGGACTACTTCAATACTCGCAGCTTTGCAGAAGAAAACGATCTGGGTCTTCCTGTTGCTGCGGTTTATTTCAATGCTCAGAGAGAAACTGCAGCAAGAAGACGTTAACGGGTTTGAGTTTACTGCAATCGAAAGAGGTTAATAAAGCTAGAAACTTCATCATCGAAGCATTTAAACAACTGGGTTTGTTAGAAAGTGGTCATCTACAAATGGATTAATCAGTAGTACTGGAAATAATTGTAGAGAGAGAGAGACGGAGAGAGCTCTTCCTCTTTCTGCAACATGTTACATGGTTTTCATTGGAATTGCTGTTGCTTTTCTTTTTTTCTTTTTTTTTTTTCTTTTGTTAGAGTTGTTTGTAATTTTGGAATGTATCTTCGAAGATGATGATGATGATGATGTAAAAGTGTCATGGTTTTAACAGTAGGGTAAAAACCATAAGTATCGATTTTTTTTTAAGTATTCAGAGTATTAATCCTAATAAAATAAACTTTAAATTATTGAAAACCTAACTATCAATCTCGGCGGATGCCCGATAGTTCTCTGCTCTGCATTTTACAAAGAGAACAGGCTATCTATCTCCTTAAATAATCAAGGAGATCGGCTCCCCCGTTCTCTAGAGAACGACCCCCTGTTTTAAAATTGCTATGTTACACGGGGGTGCGAGCTAAAATGAACTGCTCCCTATTTGTTTCCATATGCAACGTACATGTGCAGAGGGTTCTACACCCTTGCGCCGACCCCCGAATAAAACGAAGGTCCGTTCTTTTTAGATCGGTCCCCTGTTCTACACGTACGCGGGGGTTCTACACCCCCTCGTCGACCCCCGGATAGAATAGGAAACTGCGTTTGGAGAACGGTCACCCGTTCTCTTTATAAAATGCAGAACAAGATGTTATTAAGCGTCTGACAGAATTTAAATTATTAGGTTTTTTATAGTTTGTTTTGTTAGGATTAATACTTTAAGAGTTTTTTTTAAAAACAAAAAATCGATATTTTTGAGGTTCAAAATAGTTTTTACCCTTAACAATATAAGACGATTCTCTTGACGGTCAAACCTGTAAATTTCAGCAACCTTGAAAAAAAAAACAAACAAACTAGGTTACGAGGTTTTTCATTATTATCTTTTAATTTGGTTGGATTTTGGTTACCAATAGAAAAACATTCAACGCGTTTGAGCGTAAAGCCTAAAAACAAAATTACATGAATTCAACTCAAAGCAGATAATAATGTACTACCAAGATTGAGAATTTCACAGATGATATCAAAGCCAAAACTCAATCAAAAATGTGGTTAACAAGAACGTCAGATCTCCAATGAAAAATATTGTAATAGTCCATCACGTGTATACTACAACACCTCACACGCCACTAGGAAAAACTAAAAATGAATGTTTTATAAGTCGTGTTTTCACTCCTAACAAATGAGCATTTTAAGATAAAATTAGTGAATCCGCCGTATGAAGAAAAAAAATGTCTTAAAATTCTCTTAATTGTGAGGGTCTATCTCATACTAGTAGAAAAATTGATTATTTTATAAATAGAGTTCTCGTTATTACTTAATACAATGTGTTTTAAGATAATCACAAGAATAAATTCGTACGAACTTCGTCCAAACAGGAGACTATACGTAATCTAACAAGAAAACTATCCAAATTTCACAGACTATACTGTGTTTACAGCACCGAATACTACACAAAAACGAACAAAAAAAGGGGTTGAACTGTCTCATCCAGTTTTTAGGGTTTGGATCTGAACTGATCTGCTCTAGGCATTTGGCATCACATCAATCTCGTAACTTCCGTTTCAACTTTGCAATAATGAATATGATACGATTATACCAAAACAAGTATTTTTGTGTCACTTCAAACCTCCGTTTCAACTTTGCAATAATGAAATATGATATGATAATACCAAAACAAGTATTTTTGTGTCACTTCCAATTACGGGTCATGAATTGTCTGCATAAAATCTTTCCATACCCATGTGATATGATATACCAAAAAAGACAATTACGGGTCAAGAATTGTCTGCATAAAATCTTTCCATACCCATATGATATGATATACCAAAACAAGTATTTTTGTGTCACTTCCAATCATGGGTCATGAATTCTCTGCATAAAATCTTTCCATACCCATTTACCTGTCGTCCAAAATCTCTACTTTATATATATACACTTTTAAGGTCAAACTCAAGATCCGAGTTTTATAGGTCGTGAGTGCGACCCGACTCTCTTTTGAGACATGCCGGCTATCTCATTTCTGTCTCAGTAAGGCTCCGGATCATGACATTAGTTTATGCATCAAATAGTGCAAGTAGGTTAGTTTTAATCTTTTAATGTTCAAATGACATTTTATTTGGCTGAAAATTATCATCGAAACCATTTTTGGCAAGAAAAAGAACATGATCCTAAATATTTAATTGTTTCTGAAAAGCATAGCAGCCAAAGTTCTATGTCAGATTCTTCATTTCTGGTCGATGGAAGCAAAATGTGTCCGAACAGAGCACCAGAGGCGACGGCTCTATAACCATGTCATAACATGAAGAAGAAGAAGAAGAAGACCGATATAGTGGCAATGGTTCTGGTTCAGCTGTAAACTTTCCGGCAGCCATGGGATGAGCATTGAAGACATGAGATTTGCCCAAGAGGCAATTGGCCAGCAGTGCATAGTAACAATACTACGTTTATCATCTTATTCTACCATCTTTAAATACTCGCTGATATGTAATGCAAAAATGAGTATAATTAATATAATCAATTAACTATTTGCCACATCAATATCGATATCGAAGAGATCATCTTCTTCGTCCTCCATTTCCGTTTCTCCCCTCTTTACAAGCTCGGAACCCATGAATGAACAGGGTATTGAGTTTCTCTAGCTTCCATTTTCAGGTTACACCCGTATAAATACATTTTCTAGAGAGAGAATAGGTGGTAAGTAGAGAGCTCTATTCTTGAGAGAGAAAGTTGCAACAATTCCATGAAGTTGGGGTTTGGTTTATCTTCATTCTAGCTGCTACTGCAAAAGACCAAATATCATTTTTACCTAATTATGACATTTTTTTTCTTGCATTTTCCCTCTTTTTTTGCATTATTCCTCAAAATCAGGCTCCTTCAATCTTTCCTCAAATAATTTGTAAACTCTGCAAATCAATTTTTCCAATCCACCTCCTATAAACCATGCATTACCCTTCGAAGAGGACAATCCGATCGAGATCGAGATCGAGCAAAATTGGAACAAATTAGTTTTGAGATATCTAACCAAAATATAAGCAAATAACAATCCATCTAGATCAGTTGACATGCATGATGCGATAAAACCTTCAACTTAACGTAGAAATACTCAGCTACAATCAAGAAAGGCTCTTCTACCCCACAAAATATATTGCCTTTTATGTGTCTCGAAGAAAAAAAGAAGAAACAAGTGAGAAAGAAAATCTTCAATTATGAATACCTGAGAAATGAGGCCTAACATTTTGCCAAATAAAGCAATATAATTCGTAGAAATGCCGTCTAGTGATGAACCTCGGAGGACTTTCCTTTCCCAATTTGACAGAGTTTGTATACTTCAAAAGATGCTAGACTGCATTGAATAGGAAAATGATCGAATTAACTACATCAAAGTTCATCAAGTTAAAATAATTTCCTTCCATCCATCATATAATCAATCTATTCTCAGATTCAAAAACATTAACATATCAACCAAGGTATGCATATTGCAGACAAAAGGCCTGCTACTGGATTTTAATCATATGTAGTCACTTGACAGGGCTAAACCCATGTCCAATCATCCTTTCCTTCACTAGAGGATCAATAGTAATAATAATCATAAAATTTCCTCCAGTTTAATAGACCTAAAAAAAAAAAGACCCAATAGATTTATTAGGAGAATGATCAAACACAACAACAGAAAATGTACTTCCGAGTAGTACACAAGTAAAAAATGGAACTTAATGGCCAAGAAAATACTGCAGCTATAGGACTGAAGCGATGAATCCCAAAATATACTCAAAATTTAACTAAGCAACACTAACTCCAAGGAGAAGTCATCTGCAACATCACATATAGAGCACTAAAAAAAGAATGAAAAACATTTTGATTTAGCATGTAATTTCCCCAATACAAGCTTACAATAACTTCTCTAATCACCCTAACAAGGTACACCACGATCTAAAAAGCACAAGTTTTTCCTTTATAACAGTAAGACTTACTCATCGAAAATCACAGGTAAATACAGGACCTTTGTCTGACCATATGAAGGACTATAAGTCGTGTTTTTCCATTGACAAGATCGGTCCGAAGCCGCATTCACAGCATCATAATCAGGACTTTAGGTACTCAAAATTCCAACCAAATTTATAATACAAACAGAAAAATAGTTCCTAAAATATAGCCAACAGAGAAAAGAGTGTGTAAATCAAGAAACTTGCGTATGCTATCAATCCCCTGTGCTCTTCACCACCATCAGCAAGCGAAACCATAAGACCGGTACAAATTCTAGTCGCCCATAACACAAAAACTTCAGCGACTCCAAACCTTACCATACTGTTCTGAGGAATAAACAACGACACTGCCGAGAAAAGCACCACAGGCAACATACAGTACCCGACGACGCTAGTACAAGTGTGCAGATCCAAGTTTCCATTTCTCCCAGCCAACATATTGAACACCACGTACAGGAAGATCGAAGACACGACGATCCAGCCCAAAATCACCCCAAATTGAATCTTCCCCGCGAGTAACTGAAACAAGCAAAAGAGTATGTACAGAAGAATCGGACCAGAAAGGTCGGAGTCCTTATGTACCGCAGGCTTAACTCGAAAGGGATTTAGGATCGCTTTGGTTTTCTTCCAGATTTGATCCGGATGAATCCCAAGTTCGTCAAGGAGAGGCTCCTCGTCTTCAAAGTTAGAGCCACCAGGGACGGAACCTCCGCCTATAGGACCACCGTAGAAGCCAGCAGATGTAGTAGATGCAGAGGCGGAACCGATGTCAAAGGACATAAAGGGGATGCTAGAAGGGCGAGAAGGCTGAAAAGGAGCCGTGGGAACCCGCCTCTGTTGGATACCAGGCCCTCCGGAACCGGCGCTTCCCCCGGAGGGGAAGACCACCGGAGGAACGGCGAATTCTTTCTTCATCGATCGGTAAAAGCAGAACAATCAGAGGTTTCTTCGTCTGTGAAAGCGACAATCTGGGGATTCAAACTTATAGGGGAAATGCATTGAGGATTTAGGGCTTGGCGCTTCTAGATCGGAAGCCAGCACTTGGGATGTCCATAAATGTAAATGGTGCGGAAGGGTATTATTGACCTTTGACGCTCTCGCTTTTTTCTAATTGGCGCGAATGTAGTACGTGGATACTTGGATAGTTCCTAGTCAATTTGGTGACGATCTGAAGACAATGCGGAATGACTTTCTTACCCTCAAAGGAAAAGAACACTCAAATCTCTTTGATTGACCGCGGTGGACCGGGTCAGGCCGGGGAGGTCCCGTCCAAGCTCATGGCGTAGACTTTAATTAGGGTTAAGCCGGTTCGGTTAAAAAATAATGATCTAAGATACAACCCGTCGAACTTGCACCATCAAACCATTATAAAATAAGTGTCTCACACATTTTCCATAACACATTGTCGCCCTAGACTATTCGACCAAGTGTTAGGGTCACCTTCGAACCAACCCATTGAACAAAGTTGGCTTGTTGGGTCGATTGATTTGTCGAGTGTAGACCATGGATTTTGCCATGTTGCACCGTGGCACTAGACTCTACTCCGAGAGCATTGGGGCTATCTTCAAAGTAGTCCTTTGAATAAAGTATACGGGTCGACCTGCGTTGGATTCAAATTGTACGAGGATTAGCTAATCGACATTGACTCACTCGACGACGAGGAGAATAGTTGCTGCCATGGTTGTAGGTAAACTAAGTCCTTGTTTTCCTATTCACGTGTTACGTTACTATAGATTACTCGATCACTGAACTTTGGACCATATGTTCATTCCACTAGTGGGTGGATGATAATTTCTATAGCTTGGCTCTTAAAATTATTGGAATGATCCTTCAAGTTTTTTTTTTTTTTTTGTTGATTTCGTGAATTTTCTTACTTTCAAACGGTCATGTTTGTGCTCTTTGTATATCAGTTTTTGAGTGTTAGAATTTAGTGTGATCCGAATGCTAGTTGAGTTTAGTTGAATCGGACTCGTAAATCAATATTAGAGTTTTATGTTTTCTCCGTACGTTGATGTTTGAATAGTAAAACTTAATTGTATTTTAATTTCGTTACACTGAATTTCTTGTCGTTGATTTTTTTTTTTTTTTTTTTTTTTTTTTTTTGGAATCTCAATTGGGTTTTGCAATTTTTAAGGAAGTTCCCTCTATTTTGTTTTTTGTAATTCGAATCAATGTTCTGAATCTTGAGCCTGATCTCAGCTCTGGTCTTCAGAGTAGATTAGATATCCAGCCATCATTCCCTCAAGAGAATAATGAATCTTTTTCAATTGACTTGCAGAGTTGGTGAAAACAGAGTTTTTTTTTGGGTGGCCTAGTGGCAGCCATTGATGATGCTCGATTAGACGTTCTTTATCTTCCCTATCGCTGACGCTGATTTGAAGGTTTGTTCTCTCTCTCTCCTCTTTCTCTCTCTATCCCGTCCATGGCGGATTTCATATTCGTCCTTCAAACTCTATAAAATGTGACTCATTGACTTTCGTTTTTCTTCAATCTATCACGACGGTACCTCTGATTAGATCTTCCATGTCTAATCTAACAAAACTCATCATAAATTCTTAATTTTTTTTTCTTCCACTTGTTTTTGAAATCGCTAATCACACTCAAAACTGTTTGACGGAGATTATAGGAAATTTTCCTAAACAGAACCAAATAATCTTAAAGATCAAACATGACTTTTTAGAAAAATTTCAACTCTGATAAAATCTGGGTTTCTTTCAGGCATCAGCCTGAAATCTACCTCCAATTTCAGCAGCTGATTAAGATCCATAACCTGATAATGCTTGCAGTAGAGAAAGAGAGAGAGAGAGAGAGGATGATGATCTTAAATTTTCAAATATTCAAAAGCTGATACATTTGTTAAGTTTAGAAGATGGACTCATACTAGCGCTGCTACTTTTAACTTTTAACAATGGCGACACACAAAAATAAAATAGAGAGAGAGAGAGAGATTGGGGTCCTGAAGTTCATCAAGTGTGATTCAGATAGCAGAACCAGAAGCATTGGGTTTGGAGTTGGAGCAGAGATGAAGATCACGAACTGGTTTAGGATTAGCTTTGAAGAGCTTCTGTTTAAGCTCAGAAAGAAGAGCCTGATTCTCTTGGTTCAGAATTTGAGCCTTCTTCCTCAGCCTCTCGTTCTCTTTCAATATGTAACAGTTCTGCAAGTACAGCTCTGAGTTCAGTCTCTCCATTTTTTTCTTTTTTTCTCTGAAACTAGTACTTCTGCCCTCTTGATTCCTGAAAATTCGACTAAATCAGCTTCTAAACACGAGGGTAAATCAAAATATCGATAAAATAAAAAACCCATTACAGAAAAAAACAAAAGCTGTTGAAAGATGGAAGTTGAGCTAAAAACAGAGCATTTCTATGGCAGCTATGCCGATAACTGTTCGAGCTTAAAACACTTCTCTCTTAACACAGCGTGTCTATGTTTCTATATGAAAGTAAGAGAAGAGGAAGCTGCAGCAGAAGAAAATGCAACTGTTTTAGAGAGAGAGAGAGGAGAGAGAAAGAAGTGGGCCTACTCAGTCTTCTGTTTTCCAAAAAGATCACCTTTTGAAAATGGTCGGTAACTTGGTCGGAGAGCTTCGATCGAGGAAGGTCAAGAAACTGTAATCTCGACAAGAAGTAGAAGTTGAAAACGGGGGAAGCGAGGGACAAAACGTAGAGAAGAGACTGTTACTTTATAGAAGGTAAAAGCTATGGAGTTTAGAGAGAGAGAGAGGAGAGAGAGAGGGAGACATGCCCATTGCCCAGCCCCCTCTCTGTCTGACAGAACAATCATGGATTGTGTAAGCATTGGAAGGCGGCCGGTGAAGAAGCCTCAAAAAGATTTTATGTTTTGTTTTCAATGATGAACGATGATGGTTTTGGCGTCATGTAAAATGATGATATATGCAGAGAAGGGCCTTTTTGGTATAAATCAATGACACCTTTTTTATTTTGGTTGGCATTGAGGGTATTTTGGTCATAAAAAGTCCAAAAACAAGACCGGAACTAAACAAGAGCTACGTTATAATCTTATTTACTGACGTGTCACTCGTAAATTGTTTAACTATATATAATTTATAGGAAAAAGTTCAATTTAGCCACCAACGAATTGGGTCAATGGTCAATTGACCCCTAACGTTTATTTTTGACCCAATCAGCCTCTATAGTTTACATTGTTTGCAATTCAACCCCTCCCGTCAATTTTTCAGTTAAATTTGACAGATGTTTTTTTAAATTCTCAAACTACCTCTCTCTCTCTCGATCATTTGAGAAAAATATCAAAATCCTCACCTCGCGGAGGCGTTGAAGCCTTAAAAAGAAAAATCCCTCCTCTCCTCCTTTAAGTCAGTAAATCGCCTGCGCTGCCTCACTTCTCTCTCTCATCTCTCTTTGCCACTACCTCTCCTGCGCAAGGAAATTGCGTAATCAAATCCTTTTTCTGTGACACTGTAATTGTCAAGAAATTGGAAATTTAAGCACAATTTCTCCTCTATTTTCGCTGAAGGATTTCTGGATATTGTAATATCGGAGTGGAGATGAGGCCAGAAATTTACAGAGTAAGCCGGGGATTTTGTACTCACAAATCCGAACCAGAAAACGTAGAGAAAATCAAACTTTTTCCCTATGTTTGAAATTGTGTTAATCATAGTTAAGTTGGATTACCTTTCGAGCAAATCTGAGGAGTAAACGACAAAAATTTTGTGTTAAAATTGCTTCTTGGTGGTTGGAGAAAGCTTCTAGCTGGAGGTAAAAATCTGATTTTTAAATCTCTTTGTTTGCGTTGGATTGTTTGGTAAAGACTAAATAGTTGTAGATTTGAAGCTCGATTTCAAACTTGTAATCTGTTAGGAACGTTATTAGGGGGTAATTTTTTAAGGGGTAATTAGGGTATTTTGATTGAATAATTCTGTTAGGATTTTGTTTGAGATATGCTATTATATAAGTGGGACGAGGGAAGGGTGGAGAGGAGGAGAATATTGTGGAAAATCTGAGGGAAAGGGGAGAGAATCAGAGGCTCTATAATTCCTCTGTAGGTGGTGTGTTCTGTGACGTTTCTGTTATTGTTTCTTTGTTGGTTTTGTTCTCGAATTGATAAATCTACTAGGATACCTATCATAATCATTGGACTTCACGAGTTCGACGAGTCTGCACTATTGCAGACGAGAGAGAGAGACTAAATAGTTGCGGATTTGAAGCTCGATTTCAAACTTGTAATCATCGGACTTCATGAGTTTGACGAGTCTACACTATTGCAGACGAGAGAGAGAGAGAGAGAGAGAGAGAGAGAGAGAGAGAGAGAGAGAGAGAGAGAGAGAGAGAGAGAGAGAGAGTTTGGGAATTTAAAAAAATATCTTTCAAATTTAACTGAAAAATTGACGGGAGGGGTTGAATTGCAAACAATGTAAACGATAGAGACTGATTGTGTCAAAAATAAACGTTAGGGGCCAATTGACCCCATACGTTGAGGGCTAATTAAACTCTTTTCTAATTTATATTAAATATTACGTCAATTAATTAATTATCTGAAAATTAGATTAAAACGTAGAATTGAAGGGTAAATACACGAGAAAAATAGTAAAATTGAAAGAAGGGAATGATAGTTTTTGCTAAGGGATTGGAAAGGAAAAAACAAACGACAGAAGGGTATTGTGGTCATAAAATGGGGGCAATAATGGAAATTAAGGCTAGGGCTTGGGAAAATGATGTAGGGCTAGGGCCGTTCAAAGATTCGCAATGATGGGTTTGGTTGGGTTTAGAACCATCGTCCCCCTATCTCTCATCAATTACCCTTTTTTGTTTTCATGTACTTTTTTTAATTCCATTTTTACCCTTTTTATTATTATTTATCTCATTAAGATCCTCATGGTCTCAACAATTAACACTTCATGACGTGGCAACAATGTAGGAAAAATATATCCACGTGGCACGTTACTATGAAAATAGATTCAAGATTGAAGAACTACTTAAAAATTAAGTTGAATCTAAGAGGAGCTTAATAAGATTAACAAAACTATAAGGATTAAAATGAAACTAGACTTAAATTAGAGGGACCAAAAACATATTTTATCTTTATTTTTGTTGAGTTAGAAAATGAACAATGTTGTTTTTGGTAGTGTTCATCTTCACCTACAATAAATCTTTTTCTTTGGATTATAACCCGAGATACAAAAGGTAAAACACAATTATAGTTTCGTTGGCATCACGACACCAACCATGCAATGACGGGTCGAATTGCCCTAAGCTCGTGAGCCATAAGGTTGCAATGTCACATCTGCAAAACATAATTATAGTTTCGTTGGCATCACGACACCAACCCTGCAATGACGGGGCAAATGGCCCTAAGCTCGTGAGCCATATGCAAAACAAGATTATAGTTTCGTGAACTATAATTAACAAGATTGCAATGTCACATCTGCGAAACATAATTATAGTTTCTTTGGCGTCACGACGCCAATCATGCAATGACTGACCCTAAGCTCATGGGTATACCCTTCATCTAGTTCAAGTCTCGTATAAAATTGGCTGGACGGAATTGCCGAATTCGTGTAATCTCTCATTATTTAAAAAAAGAAAGCTTTCTAGAAACATAACATGGGTATAGGTAAACACCTTGGCCTTATTTTTAATATCCCTACACCTTCATAAAGCTTTCCTTTTGAGCAATGTATACTTTGATACACAAATGAAATGATTTATCGTGGTTTTGCATGAAAATGGGACATTGGGTTGGGGGAGAGAAACTAGAAAATGACCATCATGGTTCACAGGTGGTGTTTTTGGATTTCTCTTTCTCTCTCTAAAAGGGTAGTTTTGTCAACATCTCCAAGTCCCCGGGTTTTAAGTTGTGTTCCTCTCTCATAGTAATCATGATCTTCCCCATGTATTTGCTTGTTTTGTTTCAAAATGACTATAATACCCTTAGTTATTATTCTCTATGTAACCCCTTGTAAATTATCTTGAATTAAAAAAAGTTTTTTTTTTCTATAAAAAAAAGAATAAAATGTTATGAATTAAGATAATATTTTAATTAATTATACAGATAATAACGTTACATTTACGCTCAAATCACACACGTGTCATTCACTTAATTACTGTAATATAATACAAATATATAAAATAATAGATTACATAAATCAACCAGATTCGTCCTATACCTAGCACGAAAAACATCTCGTGTTGCCTAAAACCGGAATTATTAGTCTTGAAAGTTGAAAAAAGAGAGAAGAAATTAGAGAAACATAAATGGGTTTCTTAGATTTTCAAAAGGGCAAGTGTTAGTTCATAAATGCTCCAATAGATTGCATGACAACCTATAAAAACAACTCATCATCATCATCACTTCCATTCTCTGTAATTACAGCCATGGAGACCCCCACCCCCCAAGCTCTGAGTCTGTGTATCATCAATGGAGCTCTAGAGAGAGAAAGAGGGGGAGAGAGAGAGAGTGCATTTTATTGTCCATGGAGAAGATTCAGATTCAAAGTTGGACCCATCAAAAATAGATTGGACAGCACTGATGCGGGTCACGTGAAATATTCAATTTTCTCATTATTTCATCCTAGTTTTAATGAAAATAATTATGAATTATAGTGACTAAAATTACTTTTTTTTTACTTATGATTAAAAGAAAGTTTTAGCCTTTAATTTTACACTTTAAATATATAAAATATAATTAAAATAAAAAAATTAATTTAAAGATTTAAAAAAAAATGTAATTAGGGAAAGAAAATAAGAGTTAAATGTTGGAAAAAAATATAAAATCGGATAGGAGATGGAAAAGCAATTACTTCTCATTCTCAGTAATTAATGATTTCACATAATATCAAAGCAACGCCCCCCTCCCTGCCCCCTGCAAGGCTAATGATGATATTTTACATTATTACGGTTTTGTAAGTGCATTGAACCCTACACGTGACCTAGGGTTTTCATTATTTCACTTTAGGGTTTCTAATTTTTCCCCACGGGACCATCACACGGTGAAATCAGTGTAATAATATTATTTTTACCCTTTATTTTTATTAACGTGACATTAATAATTTATTATAGTGATTTCGTATAGATACATGCAAATTGAAAATTCAAAATTTATTATCATTTCTCATCTCGAGAATCCTAATCGTCGGGACTCGTCGAGTCCTGACAATTTTGACCTTTTCCGACACATTTGATATGGCGTTAGAACCTGTATTAATCTAGATTATGTACAGTTGTATAGTTAAACGATAGTAACCCGGTATACTTATTTTTGTCGTCTATTTTGCCGTTTTTACTTAATAAAAAGGCCATGTTTGGTTTATATTTTCAACTATAACAAGTCTAAATGTCAAATTCGTAAATATCATAATTATGTTACGGATAAAGTATCGACGCATCAAACTATAAGACGAGAATATACAAGTAATGTTACTAGTTTTCCTATTATTTTTGTTAATTTGAGGAGCAATTATAGTTTAATTGCATGCATATATGACCAGTAAATAACACATTCTGCATCTGAACTAACAGTCCATTCTCTAAACTGGGATTTCTTTCTTTCTTTCTTTCTTTCTTTCTATGGTGTTTGAGTTAATGGTAACACGAGTTTGATCATATTGGTGAGGATTCACGTAAATAGATCAAGTGAATCATGTTTTCTAGCCTGCAAATGATCAAATCATTGCGAAACCACCGTTAATTTATCTGTTAAATTCATCATGCATATACTACGTTTTTTATTTAACAAAGTGTTTTAACAACATTCCTAGCACCTCGGGCAATTTTGAGCAAGACTACTAATACACAAGCCACATTCATTCTGTAAAAAAAGCAAAAGCTTATTCACGTTCGGTAATAGAAAATGTTTCTATTGATTATCGAAGAAAATCAATGCGTGCTGATCAAAAGGAGCATTATTTATAGGCAATTAAATAATAGTAGTGTTAGTTAATATGATCCCACCGATAATTATGACACCATCTGTGGCTCAAGGAAGACTAAAACTAAAATGTCTCAGAAATATCATCCAAACTCAGAGATCTGGTTCGTGACAGAATGAGAAGGGTAGAATTCATTTCAAAAGTTAATTCAAGAATTGAAGAAATCCTCTCATATTATATACATGATCTTTGATTTTCTCTCGGTCGATGTGAGACAACAATTTGTTCACGGAATAAGAAACTTGACAATGAATAATGTAGACTCCTAAATCCATGACAGCACAGTGGTCACTCCATCTATAAAAAAACGCCCCTACAAGACAAGTCAACCAATATCATATTCCATACCTTAATTCTTAAGTATTATTGTCGGTCAATCTCAAAAGGTTTGATATTGAGCTATAACTCTTGAGGCAATAATTTAGGTTCGAAAACAAGAAACACATGAAGTATTGTTAATTGCAAAATGTATCACCTCACAATATTAGTTCAAAAAATGTCACATAGAAAGAGTATTACCAAAGAATAATATAAAAATCTCAAATTGAAAACTCTCATCCTCCAAAGTTTTATCTAATTTGTCTTGTTCAATAGACACAGCCACCATCTTTTCAATCCTCCTTTCCACGTAAAAGACATCTATGAGGAAGAGAAAATCCTCTTCCCATCCTTCAAGTTGAAATAAAAGAGAGATTTCTTCCCATCTTCTAACCAGGAAATGAACTAAATCTGCAACTTTGATTTCTCACTGAAACCAAAGAGAATTCTGGACACCCACCCAATCAATCACTCCAATGGTCCTTCCAAAAGGTTAGATGCAGTCATGCAGCCACCACCAACCCCCACAAATTCCTATCTTTACACAGAAATCTCCACAGCTACTTGCCAAAGAGATTCGTATCGAAGTGTTTCAAATCCTTTATCCCGGTGCCACAAAAGACTTGAGAAGGCACCAAACCGATGTCAAACAATGGGATTCGGTTCATCTACTTTGAATGAACGCGGTTATTAATTAGGGAGATTCTACCAAAAGGTACAAAATTGCACATAGTAGTTGCTTGCTGGATCGAGGAAGAAGATACTAATTATCTTTTGTTACACTGCACAATCATGCACATTTTTTTGTATTCTCTGGTTACTTCATTCTAATATAGTTGTCATTCAATTTAGAGTAAATATCAAAATGAACCCTGAAGTAATGAGATATTTCTAACAGATATCTTGAATTTTTAATTTCGTCAACTAATACCTCAAAGTTAGAGGGGTTATCAATCAACACCTTTTGTTAACACTCCGTTAACAAATCGCTTAACACTCTGTTTGTGATTCAAATTTTCATAAGATTCCCACCATTGAAGCAGGATAATCTAGCTGCCCGCTCGATAGACGAAGAATCAGCTGGAAATTGAGGTAAGCTCGGGTGAATAAAAATTGGAAAATTAATTCCTCTAGTTTGATTTGGTGGGTTCCAACTCATATCAAGAGTTCTATCAGAAGTTCTTCTCAAAGAACCTGCATTATCTCTGCTAATTCCTACTGGGTTTAAAGAACTAACGTTATTGTAGAGAGAAAAAAATCCACCATCGAAGCAGATGAACAAGAAGGAAAAATTGGATCCTCTTTCCCAGAGGAATTTGCTGGGTTAGGCAACCCCATCGACATTTTCAAGAGCTGGGCTCCACAAAATCGCCACCCAAGGACATTATCGTCCTTCCCACCTAAATCCATCTTTTTTCATTTATCCCTCAGTTTTGCCCCAATTGCAAGATTATCTTAATTGTTGAGGATTATGCAAATCCAATAGGTGAATTTGGAGAAAGAAAAAAGAAGAAACAACACAAACTGAAAAATCTAGGTGTTTTTGAAGGGAAACCCAGAAAATTTGAATGGCCAGAAGCCCATGTTTGGTCGGAGATGCATCACTCGAACACTCAAATCCACCATGGGAGATTCAGAAGAAACTTCGAAGAAACAACGGAAACGAGAATGGGTAAAGGTGTGGTCATGAATTTATCCAAAAGATCACACAAATTAAATAGCTGTCATTTCCAAAGCCAGCAACAGAAAAGGAAGAATCAAATGCATAAACGAAAACCTAAAAAACCCAGAATTTATCACAGACGGTAGAGATTAGACCTAGAAAAAGGCGATAACATTAGTCATTTAAAACAAAGAACTTTGCTGAAAAACTTAGAAGAACAAACGGACTGTAAACGAGGTGTAAACCGAGTGTTAACAGAATTTTAAGAGAAGGTGTTGATTGACAACCGCTCTAACTTTGATGTGTCAATTGAATAAAATATCCATGTACTTCAGGATCCATTTTGATATTTATCCTTAAATTTGTTAGTACTAAAAAAGGTTCTAAACTACGTTCATGCTGGAATCCCTTGAACTAAACAAGTCTATTATCCTTGCAGCCACAAAAAGAATTCATGAACAAAATTCAAACATAGTATCATCGATCCAAATCATAGTGCTAATCTACAAGCTAACACCTTATATTAGCAATTTATATCCTGATAATTCTCCTCAATCTCAATTTCATCATAGAAACCTATCGACGAGATTCTATTCATCAACCACTAGAGAACCAAAGAAAAATTAGAGGAAAAAGTTGAAAGAGAAACCTTCGCGAAAATGGTTAGGACAGAAAGCAGTCTCTCTTTCTCCTGAAAATTTCAGAGAGAGATGCAATCTGACTGGGAAAATCCTTTCTACTTCCAATAATCCGGCCACTTAACCATCTCCAACACTCGAGTAGACAATAACCGGAACTGAATTAAAATTTCGCGACCGATATAGACGATCCTGAAGCTTGTAATCCATCTCCTCACCTGCATTATCTGATTTTACCATAAACCAGCAGAGAGACTCTTCGTCGTCTGTCTGATTCCGACTTGGATTTTTCTTCAAACGTCACTCCCGGCGGAAGAATGGGCCGGCCCGGCCCTTCCACAGCTGCTATCAGTCCTTTTATAGTCGCCTTTTTGTCAATTTGGACACGTGCACGGCACATGTCCGAAAAACCGAGTTCATGTTTTAAACCGGTTTTATTGAACCGGTTTTCTCTGAAGTGGGCGACTATGAAATTAGTATTTTTTACATCACAAACTTCTCAAGTCCTATATAAGCATTTATCGAACCGCTACTTTCATCAGACTCTCCGAGCTCCGGCGAACCTCATCCTTCCGGCTGATGGGCTCACAAATTCCTTTCTTCCTCCTCCTTCTGTTCTTCTTGTTCATCTTCTCAGGTTCCTATCTCTTCCTCTCTGCAATTTCCCTTTCAAAAACCTTGTTTATCTTCGTAATAACTGACTGACTGACTGACTTTGATTTTGTTTTTCTTTACAGGCTCTGCCATTGCCAGCATTCACAGTACTGGTGGCAGACGGTCGTTCGAGTTCCGTCCAAAAAAGTTATTTGTCTTTGGAGATTCTTATGCTGATACCGGCAACAGCCGTAAATCCGCTACTAATTCTTGGAAATATCCCTATGGCATCACCTTTCCCGGCAAACCCACCGGCCGTTTCTCCGACGGTCGCGTCCTCACCGACTACTTAGGTTCTCTCTCTCTCTGTCCCTCTCTCTGCTGTTCTTCTTTTTCTTTCTTTTTTCTAGATGATCTTTAACTTTTCTTTCTGTTTAAAGTTAATGGTAGGCTTGGGTAAAACATTGCATTATTGTCTCCACCTTTTTCTTTTCTCTCTCCTCTTTCCGCCATGCCTCTCTGGTTAACATTATTTCATCGTCTTTTTCTTTACAGTCATCCTCACTTTCTCTCATGATCTTAAATCTTTTCGTAATCAGAGTTTAATTGAATATTTTATCATCTTCAACAGCTAAGTTTCTGGGGATCAAGTCTCCTATTCCGTACAAATGGAGGAACGTCGGAGTTGAACACCTGAAAAACGGAATGAACTTTGCCCATGGCGGAACCGGAGTTTTTGATACCTGGGTTTCGGATCCGAACATGACTGCCCAGATCGACCTTTTCAAGCAGATTATCACGAACTCTTCCTACTACTCCGTCAGAGATATTCAGTCCTCCATTGCCCTCGTCTCCGCCGCCGGAAATGACTACTCTTTTTACCAGGCCACTAATGGCTCTCCTCAGGTCTTTTTCCTTTCTTCCACACATCCAGATTCTCCTCTCATTTTCTCCCCACTATTTACAGATAATTTACTCTTTAAATTTAAACTATTTTTTTTCTATTTAACAAGAAATTTTAATCTGATTTATAACAATATCCACAATTTATAACTCGATTTCCAACTCTATGAAACAATTTACGCTCCGGTTGCAGCTGTTTCTAGGGCGACCAGGTTATGTCCAGCTCTATTATTATGGAGGATTGTATTAATATAACTGCAGCTGCATAAAAGCTAATGGTTTGTTAATAACAGGGCTGGAAGCCTTTCATAACAGACGTGATCGATCAAGTTTTCATCAACCTTAAACGGATTGCAGAGTTTGGAGTGCAGAAAATAGTGGTGACCGGCCTAGAACCTCTGGGTTGTCTTCCTGAGAACACCGCCGGGCAGTCATTTCAGCAGTGCAATGAAACTCAGAACTCCCTCGTCAACTTTCACAACCTCTTGTTGCAGAAAGCTGTGGCGAAGCTAAACAACGAAACCCGTAACTCTATCTTCTTCGTCCTCGATCTCTACTCCTCATTCATGTCTGTTCTGAGCAACAATGGCGGTCGAAGAAGCTCTCTTGGTAACTCACTGTATCTTCTCTACTTTTATCTGAAAACTAGGGCGTGTTTCTGAGTGAATATCTTGAGCAGGATCGAGTACGAGGTTTGAGACTCCATTAAAGCCATGCTGTGCTGGTATAAGCAGTGAGGATTCATGCGGGAAGGTGGACGAAAATGGAGAGAGAAAATACAGAGTCTGTGAAGATCCCGAGGCTGCGTTTTTTTGGGACGGAGTTCATCCGTCGCAGAAGGGATGGTCGGCCGTCTTCTCTTCTCTGCAGCCATTTCTTGAACAGATTGTTTAGAGCTCAAACCATCAAATGCTTCGTCTATTTTCTTCTTCAGTTTCCCAGATTTGCTCTCCTTTCAACGCTTTGGCCTAAGTTCTCTTTCTTCTTAGTCGTCCTGTTTAGTGCGTCTTTTGTACTAGATTTCATGTAGCTGTGAATTTTTAAGTCATTAGTCTTAAAAATATTTTATTAATTTAATTATTTATAATATATCATAATTAATTCGACTTCTTACCCGGCCCGCAGCCTGATGCAGGCCCGCAACGGTCGAGCCTGAGCTAGGCTTAGTTCTAAGTTCCCGAGCCTTGTTGGATTTTGACGATTTTCGTTGAAGCTCGACCCAGGTCAGCAGGCTCTACCATAAGTCTCCTACTCGGGGAGGCCGTGCTAGGACTGACCTTAGTCATCCTAAGACTGGTCGAGCTCGTACTGAGCCTCTCGACCTACCCGAGCCGAACACGTACAAGCGGTACATAGATGAGGCCCACTCTTAAACAAATGATTATGCATCATCAATCAAGCACACTAAAGTAGGACCCCTTCAACCACATACGCATGTTATTTTTTCTTGATGCAACTTAATTATAAATGGGTAAAAAACCCAGTTTCAAAGCAGGAATGCGTGATCTAACAGGACACAAATGTATGATAGTTTCGACCAAACCCATGATTTTCTCCACACTAGAGTTAAGATTCAAATCTTGCAGGCAAAGGACAGACCTTCTTTGGCAAGCTGATCCAAGCTCTCCACCAATGGCTGCACCCTTGCCACATTTGCAATGGCCTTGTTTTCCTCTGGGCTTCCACTTTCCAGAAAAGCTCCTACTATTTTTCCGTCTTTGATCCAATACGACCCGAACTTGGGAGAGGGCGACTCCGGATTGTGGTCCCCGAACAGCACTGTGTTGCCCACATTGTCGCCGTAGAATTGCCACGACAGATTGAATGCGCGAGAGTAGAAGAACGGAAGGTAGTCGTACTCCTCGGTGGCTATCCCTTCTTCTTCTGCCTTGATTGCCTACCAGAAAAAGAAGAGATTTGAGAGAAAAAACCAAGTTTTTAATTGATGATAATATTGCATACAGCTGAAATGATTGTACATAAGTAATGAGAATAAGAAATCTAATTTGGGCATGTTTCAAATAAAAATTCTCTTTTATTTAAAAGAATAACGTTACATTTATACTCTAATCTTACGTTATGACGCGACACTTACGAATCATTCATTCATTCATTAATTTTTGTAATCTATCATTTGATGTATTTATATTATACCCTAATCATTCTACCAATAATTAAATAATACGTAAGTATTACGTTAAAATATGAAATTATAGTATAAACTTAGTACCACTCTTGTTAAAGTATCGAATGCATTAGTGTAAAGCAAGCTACCAAAACATCCTTATTTCTTAGTAGGAATTGAGCATTGCATGTTATTATTCATTTTTAATTTTTGGAAAATAAATCTGACTAGAATAGTTAAATCACGAAAAAAAAAAAAAACCAAAAATTAGAAATAATTATTTATAAAAAAACAATCGCACAAAAAGAGATGCTTGGATTTAGTAATATAATTAGAAAAGAGGAGAATTGAGGCACCTTCACAGCCTGCTCTGCAGATTTGCGTGCATGATCAACATGTTCAACTCTTCTCAACTCATTGTACAGCTTCATAGGAAATGTAGCCACATCGCCCACAGCATATACATCAGCAACACTTGTTTTAAAGAATCCATCGGTCTACAATCATAGAAATTGTGTCATCCACAGTCGGAATACAGAACCCAGAAGCAAAAGTCCAATTAGTCGATCCAAAAGTTTACGGTGTGGTATGGTATAACAAATACAGTATCCGTCAAAGTTTGTAGACCATATTAATAAGGAGGCACGAATAAAAAGAACAAGGATAAACTGCTCTCCTCTCAGTTTGTTTTCACTCTTTCTCTCTGCTAAACTTGCTCTCTTCTTAGTTTGTCTTCACTCTTTCTCTCCCCTCTGACTAAAATCCATATTCTTAAATTCATTTAACTTTTCTATTTTTTCTAATTACAAACCTAGTCCCACATCTCCACATAGGAGGGACCCAAACAACAATTGGAAACTGTACAAAGAGAATGGCATACTGACCTTAATGCCTCCTTTATCCTCTACAACTTGCCCTTTGAATAAATTTGTCAACGGCCTTCCCCCAACACCAACAACAACAATATCAGCTTCAAGGACTCTATCATCTTTTAGCTTAACTTCTTTCACCTGCAGGATGGGGAATTTCTATCTTAAAAAGAACGAAGTTTATATGGGGAATTTCGATCTTATAGAGAAAGTAATTAGAAGATATACAAATAGGAAAAAAAGTCACTACCTCTCCATTTGCATGAGCTGTAAACCCAACAGCAACAGTACCCTTAATTATTTTAACACCTTTGTTGGCATAAAAACTTTCATAGAAAGCAGCAATTCCAGATGTGAAAAGCCTTGGCACTGTAAAAACATGCAATTAATAAGTGACATAGGGATTCAACAGTAGAAGATCGCTGGTGCATAGCAATATAAATAAAACAGGGAACAAAAACGAATTTAGATACTTACTACACCATGGTTCAGGGTAAACCATGCTGACATCAAGTTTGTTAAGTGTTAAAGCTGCACTTAGTTCAAGACCAATATACCCTCCTCCAACAATCACTACCTTCCCATTCTTCTTTTCTTTAATTGCTTCAACGAGTTTATTAGCATCATCAATATCCCTTAGATAGAAGATGTTTTTGGCATCAGCGCCTTGTACACCAAAATCAGTTAATCTTATAACCTGAATATTTGCAAGATTAGAAATATTTCATCATCACAATTAGACAAGAAAAATGAAGTTTTTTCCTTGTTGGGCGAGAGTGCTTACTGAGGAACCAGTTGCAATAATCAAAATCTGATAATTAAATGTTTCACCAGAGGCACTAATCAAAGTCTTGGAAGCCAGATCTGCTTTAATGATTTCTGTGCTAAGGATCAATTCTATTCCTGCAATAATTATTTGGAATCAAAACATGTTGACCTGATGAATCCACCCAATGATACTCAGACAACAGGAAACATGGATGAATTTTGTCATAAACTCATTATCCAGATTTGATAAAATGGACGAGCAGCAAATTTTACCACTCACACCAGAGTGAGAAAGAAACCATCACCTTTCTCTTTGTACCACTCAGGTAAAAGTCGCTCTCCCCCACTACCAACACAAACATAGAACCCGGAAGTCTAGCAGGAGCTGCAAAAAACCAATTCTACTGTCAAGGTTCAAAACAACAATATACGTAGATTTGAAGTTCCACGACACAATTTCAGATGAAAACTTACACTCAGGGAAAAGGTAAGCCTTGCTGAGGGCAGGACGTTCATAAGGAGCAACCTGGGACATTAGTAACAAGCTTGCAAATATAAGTTCATTGCAAGAAACTAGTATTCACAACGATTTCTAATGCTTAGAAAATATCATTTTTCCATATAAGAGATTGCATTCCATGGTTCAACATTAAGGATTACTTCATCAGCAAGAAAATTGCAATCTTGGAAATTTTATGATTGAGAACTATTTTAAAATAGATCCCAATAAAAGCACGTATATGTACAAAAAAACAATACAAGAAAGGTCTTAACAATAAAATAAGCAATGACGCTAAACAACAGTTTGTTCCCAGACAAATATGAAGAAAAATGAACCAGGAGTTCGGAGAAAATTTCAGGCACTAGTGTTGGATTATAAGTCACCCAATCAAGGAACAAACATAACTGAAATTTAATTGGCATAACAGGTAAACACGTCAACAAAACCAATCTTGCACCACTGATTTTTGTTTGTGAAATGAAGAAGATTAAATGTTTAGGGAGTAAAATTCAGTGATACTAAATAAACCAAATTAAAAACCATTCTAAAACTGGAGGACCATTCCGTGATCATGACATAGAGAGCATCCTCACCGCCTCGTTGGAAATAATAGCCAGTTCACCATGATTAAGCCCCAATTTACAAATTCTCTGGCTGCATACCCCTACAACCATGCGGAACACGTTATAGAAAACCAAATCTGAAAGATCATAATTAAAAAAAGGATATTGAAGTCAATTAACAATAATAAAGCCGTATATACAAAGGAAAAAAAAAAAGAGCAATCAAAATTGAAGAGTTGCAACAGACAGGAAAGATACTCAAAAAAACATAAAGCGATCTGGATACAATCTCTGGCCACAATCAAATAGCAGAGTCTTCAACTTATTACAACTTCTAACGACGATTAAGCAAAACGAAAGGGGAATAGGAAAGGGACTTAAAACAGCCTCTTCAGCAAGAATTTTTCTTCAAACGAACAATTCAGGCGAAGTTTTCCATAACCAACTCAGAAGCAAACTCGAACAGTAAGCAAAATAACACAATTCATGTTTCTCTTCCTCACGATGATCAAGTTCGTCTGATTTCTCAAACAGCCGTAACTGCTCAAAAACAACATCACAAAAGTTTCTTATCTAGACAACCATATATAAATACTTTCCTCGAGCACAGATCTCACATAAAGAACCAGATCAGCATCTATTCACAATAACACGAAGAATTAACGAGGAAAAAACTTCAAATTGGAGCTGACATCCGATCGAAGAGATAAGGTGAAGGAACATACAGCAGAAACGCCACCGCCAAGTATCACATACTTGAAACTCTTCTCCGCCATTGCCGATGATTACTGAAAGCTTCAACCTCCTGAAAAAAGCAGCCGAAATAGGAAAGGATTGGACAAGATATATAGGGAGACTGAGAGAGCGAATTAGATATTAGCGACCTGTTTTTTTTCTGGTTGAGCCACGTGGCGGATCATATGCCGTCCATCTGTCCTATTTGTTTCCCCGGCTTGGATAACTCCAACGGATAAAGAATGGCCACGTCCACGCACAATCTTAATTAATTAACATATTAATTGTTATTATATTTGTATATTTAGAAAATTAAATAAGGGAAATTAAATTAATTTACTTTATTAGTGGGATGAATGCCATTGAACAAGTCTTGGTTCTTTTTGTTCATCCACCTTTTGATCTATTACTTCGAATAAACTACGAAACAAGTATTCATCGGAAATTAAGTTCTCGAGTAATGTTTTGTTCAAATACGGAAACTAATTCTACTTATTACGGGCGAGTCACGCGTCTTTCCATTTTCAAAAACTTAAGTATCGTTTTGAACATGTGACGATTTTTACGATTTTTTAGAACAAATGAGTTGATTGGTCGGAGATCAAAAGGTCGATTTTTTAACATTCTTTAAGGATAATTAACAAAAAAATCTTTAAATTATAGGATCATTAACAGATTTGCCCTTAAACGATGTTCGTTAACAAAATCACCTTTAAACTTTGATCTGTTGACAAAACAATCATTGGCAGACGCCCGCAGATTTGCTCAGACTCCCATGAATGGATGAGTCGAAAATGCCCTGTTAGGAATTAAAATCGCTCTATGTTAGGAATCGAAAATATTCTCTGTCGCAGGAGCTTGCAACTTAGGTGTGGACGTCCGCCGCAGAAGCCCGCCATGCATACGAGGGCCGGGCATCCTCGTGAATGAATTTTTAACGAAAAACTAAACGACGATTGTGGTTTTATTAACCAATAATAATATTTGGCCGGTTGTTTTGGCAACTTAGTTGAGTTGGCCGAGTGGGAACCGGGTTTGTAGCGAGTCAACACAGTTAACCGTTCACCAGCAAGAAAAGACTCGTCTTTCGCTGCAAATGAACTAGGACAAGCTTTCCATATTTGCCGATTTCCCGTGTGTGGCAGCTATCTAGCTCGTAGCTATGGCGTCGGTAGACGATGATTTCCTTACACTCGTTTGCGCAAATTCAATCGAAGCAGATTCGGAGGAGTGTGAGATTCTCATTTCGACTGAAGACATTCGAAACTGGGATTTGAAAAGGATTCTCAGTTTTCCAAAGGTCAAAGTTCGTGCTCACAGAAATAGGTCCGTGATACTCTCTCCTTTTCAGCGCTTTGGTGATCTTTACAATCTTCGATTCGATGCTCTATCGTGCTTTCCGCTTTCTTGTATGACGTTTGTAGTGATGTTTTCGTCTTGTTCAGGCTCTTTGAGCAGTCCACATATTTCCGTAGCCTTCTCAGTGGAAGCTTTAGGTAAGTTGGAACAAAATCTGAAGTCTTTTATTGGCTTTCTGAGCTGATTGGAAAACATAACGAAATTCTTGCTGATGCTTATTTAATTTTATAGGTTTAATATCAGAGTGATTCTCTCAACCTTCATGGTTTTCTGAAATGTATTGATAAAATCACAAAATGATTGATTACAGTTAACATAATTTGGTATCAATTGATAGTGATGCTTTTGTGCTTCGACTTTATGAAATTATCGGTTTGGGGTGCTTCCTTTGGCTTTTAAACTCAAATCTCATGCAACCTTGATATCACTTTGGGCTCTAAATTTTTATTTGATTGCTACAGTGACTCGCTTCATGACCATATATTGATCAAGTGGAATTTGATCATCTTTATTGATGTTCTCAAGTATATACACAGCTGCCCATTGGATATTACATCTAGTAACTTCCTTCCACTTTTTGAGGTAAATTGATAGAACACATGAAACATTTACAAAATTTTGTCTGTATCAATTAACATGAGTTTATCAGTTCTTCAATTTTTTGTCATTCCAGGGTGCACTTTTTTTTGGGGTTGAAATGCTTCTCTTGAAGTGTAAAACTTGGTTGATAGATGTTTGTTCATCATCCGTTGACCTTGGACTGTCAAAATTAGAAATAAAGGACTTGATTCAAATTTGGAATTTTGGTTTAGAGCATGGTGAGTATTTCTCTATAATTTGGAATTTTTGGTGGCAGGTGCTTCATATGAGTGACTAAAATTTTTGAAATATGTTGCAGCAAATGATTATGTTCCAGAATTATGTGCCGACTATCTAGCGAGAAACTTTGTACGTACATTTATATTTTAGATTTAGGCCATTGAAGAACTTATAATTGTCCAGATGTGGCTTCATTTAGTCGATCGCTTCATATGAGTGACTATTATAATTGTTCGTTCTTATAAGAACTTGTTTTTCATTATGAAACTGATGAGTTTTCTCCAGATGTCGGCTCTCTCCAATGAGTTTTTTCAAAACATTCCATTCAAATTGTTAATGTATAGCATAAAGCACCCATGTCTAACTGTAGACAGGTGAGTTTTTTTTCATAGCATAATTCGTTGATATTTGATAAGTTCCTGCATTCTGATGTACAAGTTATCTTCCTTAGTGAGATGCATCTTTTGGATGCTCTAGTAGTTTGGCTCTATCATGATACGACATATTTGGAATGTGCAAATGATGTCAACTACAAAGTTCTACTCAGTGAGGTACTGCTTTGTGTTAAAAGTTCGATCATGTTATATTAAGCAAGTGTAATTTAGATCCTAACATCTGATTCATTTACTATTTATACATTAAACTGTTTTTTTTACAACAAAACTTTCATCTTTCAATTGTTAATAATTTGGACCTTACATCAATTTATTTGTTAAATTTAACATGCTTATACCAAGCTTTCCATTTAATGAGGTGTTCTAACTAGATGTCTAACTCTTTCAATGATTTTTAAACTGATTTCATGCTCTTTTGCTCGATCGAAAAAGTTTGAAATCCCCAGAGAAGAGATCGACAGAGTTTAAAATCGAGTTAGAAATTACCGGAGTAGTTAGAAATCAGGTTAAAACATCTCATTGAACGGAAAACGTGGTATACACGTGGTGAATTTAATTGATAAATTGACGGTAAGATCTAAATTACTAATATCTTAAAAGTGAAGATTCTGATTGTAAAAAAAATAATTTAAAGGCTAATCCATAAATGATCTCAAACATTGGAGTTTAAATTGCAGTTATCTGTAATCTTTCTTACTTGATAAAATCAAAACTAGAGGCTGCCATCTTCCATTTTCTTTCTCTTCACTCCCCCTCCCCCCAAAACCATGGTTCTAGGCTGTCATGCTTCTATGATAGAGGAACCAATACTTGCTTTATCTAAACAAGGAGAATGTATTTTAAATATTTTTGTTGTCAGATTGCTGTTATCGTTTTTTATATAGAATATCAAAATATGATTAATTATGCAGAACAGATTCGCGTTAGCCTATTGCCATTATGGTTTGCTGCAGGTGCACTCCGCTCACTAATCATTTCATTTTATGATCTAAATTTACTTCATTTTGTCTGTGATGAAAAATAATTATATCCCTTTTTTCAATTTACTGATGCTTTGAGTGGTTTGGGATTCTTTTCAGGGAAAATAAAGTCCTCTCTTTTTTCTAATCTTGCAGCAGAGAGCATCGACTCAATTTTTCGACTACTAAAAATTCTATCTTTGGACTCCATCCGTGAATTAGGAGATAGCGGCTTGAATCATTTCAGGTTCCGACTAACCAAATATTCTAAGGTACTACCTTTGCTATAAGCACAAAAATGTTTGCAAAGATCATCTAAAGATTTTTGCTTTAATGAAAGGGCAAACATATTTAGATGGAACCATTTTCTAATTTTTTTTTTCTCTTTATGCAGATAGTTAATCTTTCAGGGTGTCCACAAATAACATCAGCCCTTATTTTATTGTCACTTCTTCCTTCCGCATATAGTGTCGACCTGTCATTAAGAAAGAGCCATAAGCAGTTATTAAATTTCATCCAAACTCTCGAGACAGATCAAACTCAAATTTCCCAGGAGTTGTCGCCAATCTTATCCTTCAACTATGTTGTGGAAGTCGACATCTCCAAATGTTCAAGAATACATCTGGAAACTGCAATAGAGATCTTCTCCAAGTTCTTTCCCTCATTAAAAATTTTAAAGGCGGCTTACCTTTTGAACTTTAAGACGACCATGTTATATCAGTTGCTGCAGAAGTGCCCTTCAGTTTGTCAAGTTGATTTAACCGTTGATAGTAGTCCACTGATCTCTGAAAACTTGTCGGTTGTATCATCAACCGAAGAAATGTCATCAAAGATATCGTCTCTGTCTCATGGTGCAGATAACATAATGGGTCTCAAATTTTTTTCTCTGTCTGGATCTGAAGCATTGATGTCAAATATCACAAAACTCACTCTGGAGGGCCGAACTGATGTGGCTGGTGAGAGAATAAATCTTTATTTTGTTAAAAAAACAATTCTAAGAAAGAGATGAAGCAAACATTGTGGTGTGTTCTATTTAAACTCCAACCCTGATTGACTTCTATGTTTTATCTGTTGTATTTTATCAGTTTATGTTTTCTTTCCAGGTGGATGTGTGGATGTGTGTATTTAATAAAATAATTTATTTGAAATTCATAACTAACCATTAAATTCCGGTCCTCCCTTTTCCTGTTGGAGTTTCTTTGTGTGCGTGTATTTTTTTCCCTGTGCTGGCAAAATGTTCTATAATTGTTTTTCATCACTTCACTGACTTTGTCTCCCAATTTTTTCGTCAGATGAATTTTTGCTGTACATCTCAAAGTGCTGTACTTCCTTGCAATATCTGAACTTAAAAGGGTGCACTACTGTAACTGATGTTGGTTTGTCAAATTTTATTAGAGGATGCAAAGGACTGAAATCAATCATAGTTTGTGATACCTCTTTTGGGATAAAGTCAGCTACAGCTCTTTGCTTTCAAACTACCAGCTATGATAATTCTTCAGCTGAATATGAAATTCAGCCGTTATATTCTCCTGCATTCAATCTTCAAGAACTCCACATAGGTGGCTGCAAAGGTGCATTATACTTTGAATAACTAATGCACATTATCAATCTTTTTCTCCTACAAGTAGATCGAAAGTTCGCCAGCCTGATCTGTCTTGATGCTCGTGGATGGAAAATTTTTCTTTTCAGGGGTTGATAGACCATCCCTGCAAATGC
This sequence comes from Begonia masoniana, assembly GCA_022432975.1. NCBI lineage: Eukaryota > Viridiplantae > Streptophyta > Magnoliopsida > Cucurbitales > Begoniaceae > Begonia > Begonia masoniana. The sequence continues at coordinate 51,842,001 of CM039505.1, forward strand.
TTATGACTCAAACACAAAGTCTGAGCAGTCTTTGCTTGAGGGACACTCACTCGGACGACCACATTCTGTCTAGCTTCGCAAGCTCTTCCTTGGAGACTCTCGATGTTTCTAACACCGTGGTTAGTCCTTAAATTTGATTATAAGTAGCATCCAGAAAGTTTATGTTATAAATTTTATGGATTAGGACGTGAGATTAACAACCTTTGCTAGTAGAAGGAAGTGATTTTTTTAATAAAAGTTTGAGGTCACTAACGTATTAGAATTTAAATTTTTTTGACAAATTGAACACCCATCTTTCATCTATCAGCAATTTGGATATTGTCGTCAATTTATTTGTTAAATTCAGCACAGATATATTATGTTTTCTATTTATTCAGGTGTTTATCTTTATTTCTAATCGTTTGACGATTTCTAACTCAATTTTCAACTCTGTCGATCAAGCTTAAACATCGTTGAATGAGTTAGAAGTCAGGTCAAAACACTTGATTAAATAGAAAACAATTGATGATAAAGTCTAAATTATTGATAGCTTAAAGGTCGAGGTTCAATTTGTTATAAAAAAAAGGTTTAGTATCGAATCTGTAAATATCCTTAACTGGGAGGGTCTAAATTGCACTTTGTTCATTTTTTCCGTGTTAAATATTTTTCTTTTTCAGGAGGTATAATCAATCTATTTTTTCTAATTAAGAATATGTCATTGAAACCACAGGTCTCTGTAGCTGGATTAAAATGTATCGTCCGAAAGAATACGGGATTGAAGATATTGAAAGCGAGAGGGTGCACAAATCTAATTTCTTTCCCTTATGTTTCTGAAGAACTCTATATTGAATTGGGCAAATTGTGCAAATTGGAAGAACTCAGGATCGGATGGGGGCTTTCTTACTTTTCTTTAGAAGTTCTAAAACCTGCAATTACATCACTAAAGAGACTGGCTGTGGGTATGGGTGGATCTTTGGGTGAAGATGCTCTCTCACAACTTCCAACAAGCTGCCCCGCTCTAGAGTCGATGATTCTTTATTTCCAGATTATATCCGATCGTGTTATGATTGAAATTATTACGTCTTTGAAGAATTTAAAAGTTCTTGACTTGTGCTACTGTCTTGGCGATATATCTATATCGGCGTTTATGTTTTCTATGCCGAATTTGCGAATATTAAGGCTGCTAAGGGTAACTCCTTGGATGACCAATGATCATTTGGTAATTCTGACTCGAAATTGTGGAAATTTAATTGAGCTTTCATTGTCAGGCTGCAGTCTTCTCAATTCAGGTCACCTATCCTACTTCATTCTTAAATAAATTAGTTCATCACTAAACTATCTCACTGGTTTATAAATAATTCATAATTCTTGATAAATTCTAGGATAAATATTAAAAGTATTCTCTTATCAGTTGCTTGGAAAATACTCATTTGTATCTTTCTCGTCTTTAACTAACGATGTTAGAGTTTGTTGATCCAAATTCTTTTGGTTAGAATTTTGCTTTAATATATAAAAGTTTGTAAATTTAAATGGCAAAACTCGCAGTTTTAACTTGGTTTTCGTAGTAGATTGTTTTTTCTCCATGGTGTTTTTTTTTTCAAAATGGGTTTTTCAGAATAAATCTTGATGTTTAATTTCGTATTTTTTTTTACAGCTTATTGTTCAATTTCTGATAAGCAGAAAAACGTCGAATTTGCAAAATCTGGCCAAAACGAAGTCTAGTTGATAGTGATTTACTCTTACCATGCTCTCTTTTCTCTCATAGATTCTCAACAGATCATATCAGAGGGATGGCCAGGCTTGCTTTCTATACATCTAGAGGTTTATCCTTCTTCTTCTTCTTCTTCTTTTTTATTATTATTATTATTATTATTATTTTTTTTTTTTTATTTTAGCTTTGTGATGAAGCTCTCTTCTCCCATTTTTATTTATTTTTGCCAAGGCGATAATAGTTCACTCTTGAAATTCTTGGATTAGGAATGTGGACAAGTAACAGCAAACGGACTATCTTCACTTTTCAACTGTCTGGCTCTTGAAGATATTTTGTTGCGACATAATGTAAGCATTTCAAAGCTTGTTTAAATTTTTGGATAAACTGCAATTTAAAGTTTAATATTTGAGAATGTTTCGGATTATTTACTTATTAGATTTGATATTTTTTTAGAATTCTATTACGTGATCATCGATAGAATTCAAAATTTTCGAAGATGAGAGCAACAGAGTTCGTAATATTAATAAATTATTGTAAAATTAATCATTTGCTAAGATAATAGATTCATGCAAAATATTAGTCTATTCCTGTGATGTTCATGTGAATTGAAATTTTGAGTAAACATTATTATTATACAGGGCCATGGGATACCGAAAAACTTCATTTTGGGTGCTGCTTCAAAGGTAAAACTCCTTGAATCTCTTCACAGCCATTTTCATTACATTATCATTTTTATTCAACCTTCAAACAAAGTCGATATAACTGTAGCTTCCTATGCTTCGGAATTTATCTCTCGATTTGTGCGATGCTTGCGAAGGCGACTTTGACGTTCCCGACGTAAGTTATTCTCTCTCTCTCTCTCGTCAAAAGCTCTGCCTTGTTTACTTTCTAATTCCATTCGATCTTCCTCAGTATGCAAACAGATGCTTTTTGAGCTCGGTGACGATAGCCCGATGCACCAGTCGGATATGCAGTTCGAACACGGTGTCTCGTGGCCGAAGGCCAATTCACAAGGAGACACTCGCACTGGTGTGGAACAGCGAAAATCTCACACGAACAATTGTGAAGGAGAGAATTCAAGAATCTTTGGATTGTCGGAGCCTCGATCAAGCAACCTGTAAGAGCCTTTAGATACTCTTGCTACCCGAGATCTGACTATTTTTTGTCATCCATTTTGAAATACAAATTTTTCAGAAGATTTGAAATAATTTCGTTCAATTTTATTATTAGTTCTTGGCGTCAAATTGCGAATTATTCAGAATTATCATAAAAAATATAAAAATAATTCTTACAGACTGGACTGAAACTTGGAAGTGAAAAAGCTGAGAATTGATGAAGAAGATGACAAACCAGACAAGAAAAGAAAACGCATGATTGTTATCACGAGGTTACAACGCTTGTTTCAGAGGCAGAGCAACGCGGCGGCTCAAGGAGCACACTGGTCGGCGATGAGTACGAGTTGGCTGATCTCAGCGCCTCAGCCAGCGGACCACCCATCGACGCCATATGGCCCGCCGCCCATCCGCCCCAGCTAACCGGAGGCTGGTCGCTACTTACTCCGCCGGTGGACAATTTCAACGACACGTCCGAGGGAGAGGGTAGTCCGGGTGTGGAGATACAAAGAGAAATCGCCGAGTTCATTTGGCCGGAGCTATTTCCGCCGTCGTTGGAGTTTTGAAATGATCTTGGCCAGTCGTCGAAAAAATGCCGCAAAACATGGCCGTCGGACTTCCCGCCTTCCTCTTTGTCTTCGTTTGGCGACTCGTCGGCGTTACTGACATCAGTTTTGGAATCGCAGTAACTGTAAAATGAAAAAGAAGACGGATGTAATGATCGGCCGGACGGCGTAGTACAAAACGAAAAATCAAAACATGGTGATCGATCACAGATGAATAATATTCCATCTGGGTCCTACCAAGAAGATAGCAGAAAACATCAAATAATCATCTCCAGAAAATAAAATGCCCCACCAAGAACAAATTTCGTGGCTATGAAACTCATTTTTAAGTACATAATAAGTAGATTCGCGAGTCTTCCCGCTCTATAAACTTCTAAGATCAGACCTTCGACGGAGACGGCGAAGATCAACGGACGGGGACGGTCGAGAAAGACCGAAGAGGTTCCCGGTAGCCGCTGAAACTAACGTCTGCGAATCAACAACGGTTATAGCATCTGAAGTGGAGGTACCGACGGCGACATTCGCCAAGCCAACTCCGGCGGTGGCGATGGAGTTAGCTGTGGGGGTTGTTTCCACAGGCTTTCTTGAACGGTTTCGGCCCCGGTGAACATGCCGTTCGCAGTACTTGTGGCCGGAAACTACATCCCTGGAGCACCGCCATTTTTTCCCGTCGGTTCTCCGGCACCGGCCAGGCTCTGGATCCATTGCAGCTCTGCCCCAGTAACCTGGTTGCAAATCTGAATCATAAACTCTCAGTTCAAACATCCCAGTAATAAAAAAGATAATCTGGTGCAAGTACAGAGATTAGTTCTAGAACATGCAGAAGAAAAACGACGAAAAGGAAGATCAGAAAGAGAGAAATCCTACCTACCCAGAATCGGAAAACTTCGAAAACTAAAAATGAAGAAACTCACAAGCGGTCTGGTAGAGAGAGTGAGGTTGAAGAGGGTGGTGGAAAAAGTAAGGAGGAGATTGAAGAAGGCTTTTCTTGATCGGCTGGAGCAGCTCCGGCGGAACAGCAGCGCCGGCTAAAATATATCTGAAAATCAGAGACTGCAACTCCAGTTCCTGCTTCTGAGCCAAGCTAAAATAGTCCCACATCCCTAACAAAAACAAAAGAGAGAACAAAACCCACGAAAATCAGACAACTAGCTTTCTACTGGTAGGACAGAGACGAAAAGAGGAAGAATCTTTACTCACTAGGAAACGATCTAAAAGAAGGGGAGGAAGAGGAAGAATCAGAAAATGGTGTCAGGAGGGTGGTCTTAGTGTTGGACTCTGGCTGTGGATGGGGCTCAAGAAGAAGAAGCTTTGGTAGTTTGACAGAATGTTGTAGCTCTGACTCCTCCTGCATTCTCCATTTCTTCAGATTCAAGTCCATAGAGAGAGAAAGAGGAGAGACAGAAAGTGTGGCTGTCTTTAAGTGTTGATGAATTTAATATAGCTTCTGATAGGTTTGTTGTTGGGGCATCGACTGCAGGTAAAGTTTTCAAAAAGCTTGAACAGTATGGCTTCTTGAGAGAGAGAAAGAGGGTTAATCTGACATGAAAACCTGCAAAAGCTTGTTTAAGAACCACTGGAGAGGGGCACTTGAGAAAGAACAGTCGGACAAGACAGTTAAGTGAAAAGCTTGTCTTTAAGTGAATATTACTAACTTTATTTTAAAAGGTTAAAATCATTTTAACCGTTTCAAAAATTTCTCAAATGTTTAGGTTAAGAAAAGATTAAACTATCAAAATTTAATAAAAAATTTCACAATGGGGTGTTTTAGAGTTTACCTCAGTTCATTCTCCGTAATTTAAAAAAAATATCAAACGAAATTTAATATACTTGAAATTTTTACTACATATTCACCATACAATGAAAAAATAATCTGAAAAATTTTGTGATTTTCTAACACTTATACGATTTATTGTAATTTTAATTAATTATTTTATAAAATAATTATAATAAATGATAAAGGGTTAGAAAATTACGAAACTTTTCAGATTATCTTCTCATTACGTGATAAACATGTAGTAAAACTTTCAAATAAATTAAACGTCGTTATGTATTTTTTTAAAATTAATATATATTATTCTTCAATGTAAAGGCCCAACTCAAATATTTGGAAAAACAATTTGAATTTGAAAAAAAAAAACAATTATAAAAAGTTATCGCGACGGAGTTGGAGATACTAACTAACTATACATATGATGTGATGACCCGAATGTGCAAGTATATGTACGATGGCTGCACGAACCGGAACTCGTATGGCAGTACGTCCCCGCTGGCGAACCGGAAGGTGACAGGTAATAAAAAGGGGGTCGTCACAATCCCACATCGCTTGGGGAAGTATGTGAAAATGAAACATATGTAAAGAGATCCTCCCAACATAGCAAGACGCGTTTTGGAGCACAATTGGCAACGAATCTCATAAGAACTCCGAAGTTAAAAGTGCTTCGGCGAGAGCAATTCCAGGTTGGGTGACCTTCTAAGAAGTTCTCGCCAAACAAAGCCGTGAGGGGAGGATATTGGGCTACGGCCCAATCCCCAGAGCAGACAATATCTTGCTGAGAAATGAGGTCGTTACAAATAGTATCAGAGCCTGTACCCAACCAGAAATGTGGCCAACGAGGACGTTGGGCCCCAGAGAGGGGGTGATTGTGATGACCCGAATGTGCAAGTATATGTACGATGGCTGCACGAACCGGAACCCGGATGGCGGTAAGTCTGCGCGGGCGAACCGGAAGGTGACAGGTCGTAAAAAGGGGGTCGTCACAATCCCACATCACTTGGGAAAGTATTTGGAATTGAAACATATGTAAAGAGACCCTCACAACATAGCAAGACGCGTTTTGGAGCACAATTGGCAACGGATCCCATAAGAACTCTGAAGTTAAAAGTGCTTCGGCGAGAGCAATTCCAGGTTGGTAGACCTTATGGGAAGTTCTCGCCAAACAAAGCCATAAGGGGAGGATATTGGGCTACGGCCAAATCCCAAAGCGGACAATATCTTGCTGGGAAAAGAGGCCGTTACGCGCACGCGCGCTGCTGGGCATGCTGCAGGGCGCCCGCATGGCGCCCAGCGCGCCCCACTTGACTCCAACATGGCTTTTTTTTTTTTAATTTCGACTTTTCAAAACACTTTTTAATCCGACCTCTTACGATACTTTTAAAACGTATTTTACGAGTGATCCCCAAGTATTTTAGAGGATTTTAAGGACCCGAAAATCGAGTCGACAAATTTTTCGAAAAATGGTTTTATTCTCGTTTAGTGAATTAAACGTTGACGAACTTTGTGTCCAACTTGTTAAAGTCTCTTTTGGTGATTCCCGACCCTAGGCGAGTCATTTTAGGTATGTTTTAAGTTAGAGTCAAAATGTCGATAGATGGGGATTGATGTCCGAGTCCGTTCTCCAACGAACGAACGAAAGTAAATGAAAGAAAATGAATGAATGAAAAGGACAAAAAAAAAGAAAAAAAAAAAGTTATGTGAGAATGGGCGAGGGTAACACGTATGTATGTAGGTATGTACGCATGACACATGTCGTGGCGGCACCGACGTGGGTTGGGGTCATCACATATGGACCATATTGTGTTGAAGAAAGCTTTTCATAGGATTATTTGATAATTGCGACACTAATTGAAACATCTTTAATCCACAATCTTGACCAAAATTATCTAATCTTTCATCAATCTTCACATCATCATGTGTCAATTAAATAATATAGACTATGGTTTTTAGTAACAAATAAATTCCATTTTTTTAACTACTTTAACGTAAAAATATCTCAAATAAATAAATAATAATAATAAATGTGCCATCTGCCCATCTCATCTTCACACAGGTTTCTTCGAACTGATTGCAAAATTTTGTCTTTTCTTCACAGTAAAAAAAAGTCCACGTGTACGGTGATCTGAGCTTTGCTCTCCAAAAATAAAGAAATATGTCACGACATGATATTAAATTATAGTATATAGTATTAATGTACAGCTGCTGCCTGTTCTCTGCCTCCAAACAGAGAATCAACTACTGACCGTCTGCCCGACAATGTACGATCCACGTCATCTAATTCGTCGTTATTTAAAAAATAAATAATTAAAAACAAAAAAAAAAAGGAGATAATAGGGTCACATGTCTCTGACGGAAACGTAGGTCACTGACAAACAGTGGAAGAGAAGAAAAACATATTTTTTATTCATAACGACAGGACAGCTTCTGTCTGTGGGTCCCACTCTCTTTTAACGTTTTGTTATAGACGACGACATATCGTGCGTGCTGGACGACGCTTTTCTGTCCTCTCACGTGCCTCCACGTCAGCTTATAATATCTTTGTATTTGAAGAGCAATTATAATTTATTTTAATAATAATATTTATAATTTATTATAATAATAATAATAAATTTCATTTTACACGTGAACAAATATATACAGTATTATTAATTATTAAATCTTAGTTTTGGAAGCCTTGAGATAAATCAATTATGTCCTATAATAAATAATATATTATTTATTATATATTTATTTAGGATAAATATTTAAAAATAATATTAATCGTCTATTTGTTTTAAAATAATGGTCCGTTTATTTTCTAGAATATTAGTTAATCAGAGTAATTAAACATATCTTTGGTCTGTTTATTTTTTAAAAAGTATTGACAATTCCACATCGACAGAGAAAAAAATAAATATCCAGTATATAATAAGAGGGGATTCCCTCAATCATTGAACTAACTTTTGGAATAAGTTCTACCCCTCTTATTCTGTCAAAAAGTCATAAAAAATAATGTAATAGTTCAAAATTTGACAAATTACGAAAAAGAAATAAAAAGAAGGACCAATTTAATAAAGTAATTTTAAAATATTAATATTTTAGACCATGGCCCAAAAAGAGTACTAATTAGGAGTAGCCCAAACTTAAGCTCAACATTGTAATTATCCATAACATCAAGCCCAATAAATCATTAAATTTGTTGATACCCAATACGTCTAGCACGTAGACGAATGATTTATTTCACTAACCGTTCCAATTAAATCACCTAAACCCTACTTTGATCGAACGAATATCTAAACACTCCAGAGGATTTTGAAAATCACAACTTGTTATTGTATGTGTTAGGGGCGAATCGATTCCAAATAAATTGAACCGAATCACTGAATTGGTCTTTCGATTTTTGAATAGAATAGAGTAAAATTGAAGTTGTGAGTACGATTTTCAGTTTCGTTTTTCAAAATCCCGGGATCGAACCAATATTTTATATATATATGAATAAATTTAGAGGTTAAGGAGAGGAAAATATTGACCAAAATTGAAGTTTGTCACTATTATTATAAGACATGAAAACATTGCTGTCTTAATAAACATTATCTTATATTCTTCAAATCCCACGAAATTTAGATTTATTACAAAGTTGTACACCCTAACAATCCACTCTGTGGAGCCATACGTGTGTGTCTATATATATATATATTATATTGGATTGGTGTGAGGATTCTATAGGAAACAGTTGGCATTCAACTCAACTGCCACAACAATCACCAAACGAAAGATTCTCCACACAATTACAAAAAATATTGTTGAAGATTTTTTGGATTACCTAATATATATAACCGTAAGAGTTAAACTAGTAACCGTTTGTACGTTAAGATTCGTTTTGTCAAAATAATACGAGTTAAAAATTAAAATTTGTAAATAACTCTAAACGATAGAGTTTATATTACATATTATCCTAAATTTTGATAGAAAAATTGAACGCAGTTGTAACGGCCCTCGGGGTACTCACTCTAGAGCATGTCCTTCACGTGACTATGTGCTACCGTTCCTCATGACATTCTTCTCCTGAAAATAGAGTTTTTGCATTCTCCAGTACTTGAACTCATGACCTCTAAGCTATAATTCATAGGTTACAAGTGCTAGTACCACTTGAGTTAGGTCGATTTTAAAATCGAGGGATGACGTGTCGTGAGGGCGCCCTGGTAGCTGTTACAGTAGTTTTTTTTAGTACTTTAATATATGGTTTAGTGGTTATTATTTTTACTATGGTTTTAAAATTAAATAATTCAAAAAACATTAAATTGTAAGTGACATTTGACGACGATAATGGTTATTGGTTGATGCATTTGCTCACCAACCAGGTGGACCCACGTGTAGATTCCTCATAGGTTTCTGGATTTGAGCACACGATCGTGACCGTTGAATAATTGAAGGTCGTTTGACTTTGTCAATTACTAGTGCTTGGTGACTTATTTCAAACCAAAAAATAATAATTCTATAAGTCGTTCAAGAATATTTCAAAAGTAGCCATTGACTCCATTATTACCAAAAAAATAATAATAAATAAATAAATAAAAAGAAGAATTAAACATTCAATTAAGGATAATTTTAATAATTTTTTTAAAATATTATAAAAAAATAAGTAATTATATAGTGAATTTATTAAACCTAAATAAATAAATAAATAAATAAATAAATAAATAAATAAATAAATAAATAAATAAATAAATAAATAAATAAATAAATAAATAAATAAATAAATAAATAAATAAATAAATAAATAAATAAATAAATAAATAAATAAATAAATAAATAAATAAATAAATAAATAAATAAATAAATAAATAAATAAATAAATAAATAAATAAATAAATAAATAAATAAATAAATAAATAAATAAATAAATAAATAAATAAATAAATAAATAAATAAATAAATAAATAAATAAATAAATAAATAAATAAATAAATAAATAAATAAATAAATAAATAAATAAATAAATAAATAAATAAATAAATAAATAAATAAATAAATAAATAAATAAATAAATAAATAAATAAATAAATAAATAAATAAATAAATAAATAAATAAATAAATAAATAAATAAATAAATAAATAAATAAATAAATAAATAAATAAATAAATAAATAAATAAATAAATAAATAAATAACTCGATGAATATGAAATCGATCGAGTGCAAAATCGGGTTATAAATCAGGTTAAATCATCTTATTAAGTGAAAAAACGAGTTATACACTGACTTGATTTACCAAATAAATTGACTGTAGTGCCTAAATTGATGATAGTTGAAAAATAAAGGTTTGATTTTTTTTTTTGTCTAAATTGAATGGGTCTTAGGAAGGTGAGAATCCATAACGGTTGGTTTTAGTTTTAATAAGTTATTTATTTATTAATTAATTGAGATAACGTATGAGTTAATTCATTAATATATATTTTTTTAAATTATTAAAATAATAAAATGTTTAGTTGAAGTTGTCCTCCAACCCAACAAAGGAAAGTACCTAACCTCATCTGAGACAGGGTCTTGAGATTAACGGGCTGTTCAAGAAATTCTTCTAATTAATTTAATTTCTCAGTTTCAGAGTTCAGACACGAGAAAAATGAGAAATTTGAGCCACCAAATAAATAAATAAATAAATAAATAAATAAATAAATAAATAAATAAATAAATAAATAAATAAATAAATAAATAAATAAATAAATAAATAAATAAATAAATAAATAAATAAATAAATAAATAAATAAATAAATAAATAAATAAATAAATAAATAAATAAATAAATAAATAAATAAATAAATAAATAAATAAATAAATAAATAAATAAATAAATAAATAAATAAATAAATAAATAAATAAATAAATAAATAAATAAATAAATAAATAAATAAATAAATAAATAAATAAATAAATAAATAAATAAATAAATAAATAAATAAATAAATAAATAAATAAATAAATAAATAAATAAATAAATAAATAAATAAATAAATAAATAAATAAATAAATAAATAAATAAATAAATAAATAAATAAATAAATAAATAAATAAATAAATAAATAAATAAATAAATAAATAAATAAATAAATAAATAAATAAATAAATAAATAAATAAATAAATTCAATACGTGTTTAGACATAATATCTAATACATTCGGTGATTTCTAATCATATTTGAAATTTGTCATTCCAGTGAAAAAATTCAAAATCGATGAATATGAAATCGCGGGTTATAACTCAGGTTAAGCATCTTATTAAGTGAAAAAAATTCAAAATCGATGAATATGAATCGATTGAGTGCAAAATCGGGTTATAAATCAGGTAATCATCTTATAAGTGAAAAAAAGAGTTATACACTACTTGATTTACCAAATAAATTGACTGTAGTGTCTGAATTGTTGATAGTTGAAAACTAAGGTTAAAATTTTTTTTGTCTAAATTGAAGGGGTTTTAGGAAGGTGAGAATCCCTAACGGTTGGTTTATGTTTTAATAAGTATTTATTTTTGTTTTTTTGTGTCAAAATGGTGTTTCTAAAAGGAAAGTTTGGAATTTTAATTATGAAACGGCAATTGATCGAGCAGAAAACTCACTCACTCCATCTTAATCAGTAGTTGGCAGTTGGGTCATCTCAAATTATGCTTTTGCCAAAAAAAAAAGCGAAAAAGATTTGATTTTTATTTTCAAAGTTTTTCAAATAGCTGGAGCCTGGAACCCTGTTTTTTTTTTTGTTTGTTTATAAAACCAGACCACTGTTGAGGAAGGAAAAACAGAGAAACCCCCTCATCATTCCAAAAGAAAAAGCGAAGCGAAGGAAAAGGAAAAGCAGAACGGAAAGAAAAGAAGATAATAAAGACAGGAATTCGAGGAAGAAGAAGGGTTGCCAAGGAGTGGGAGGAGATGATGCAGACAGAGCAGCCTCAGCAGCAACCGCAGAACCAGTTAATGGTGCAAAACTCGGGAAGCTTGAGTTTTAGCAGTAATTTTTCCAAGGAGGACGAAGAAATGTCCAAATCTGCACTTTCTACGTTTAGAGCCAAGGAAGAGGAGATCGAGAGGAAGAAAATGGAGGTCAGAGAGAAAGTTCAGGCTCAGCTCGGCCGTGTCGAGGAAGAAACCAAAGCGTTTGGCTTTGATTCGCGAGGTATTTTCAGAAACATTTACATGAAAATAGAGATTTTGGGTAAAAAATGATGAACAAATTTAGGGTTTTGTTTGGATTTTTGAGTTAAAGATTCATGGTAGGTTGGAATTTCATGCGAGGATTTTCAACTTTTTGTACTGTATGTCTGTCTCGCAACTGCTTAGGACATGATTCATGACTAAAATGAAAGATGGATCTTTGAATCTTCACCAAAAGCATCTGAAATATTGAAATTCAAGCAAACCCATGATGGGAAAATAGACAATTTCTTCCTGAACTTGTATTGTTTTTCAGATTTATAGGTTTTCTGAGTTTTTGTTTATTCTATTGTTTGTGATTTATGCTTGCATGCGGTTCTGGGTCTGAAAAGCTGGAACCCTTTTCATAGTTTATGAAAAATACAAAGATGATATAAGCTCTTAATTTTCTCGAAGAAGATTAAACTTAGCTGGGAAATTGAAACTTTGATTCCCCTTGAAATCCCCAACCTAAATTTGGCACTCTAATTCTCTTTTATGAGTAAACTAATGAAAATTCCTTCAGATCTAGTTGGTTTTTCGATGAAAATCGTAAAAATTCATCGCTCGTTTAACCAAAAGGGGTTTCTATCTGAGTCCATCTTATCTGATTCGGTCAAAATTTCATCGAAACAGATCAAGTAGTCAGGTTTCGCCTTTCTTAATTGTCATAAACCAATGTTAAGCTATGTGAAATCCGTTGTATTTCTGTTGCCTGAGATTTTTCGATATCACTTTTTTTGAACCGCAACAATGATTTCAAAGTAAGCAATGTTAGATATGCCTCCTAATTGGCGCTCGTTTGATGGGTTTTATTAGTGTAAAACTAAACGGTAAATCTATCGTTATCTTTCGAAAACACGGTTTGCCTTTTATTCTATTTTTCGCATTTTCAACTGATCTTTTGGGACCCACCAGGAGCTCGAGGGGCTTTCGGATCCGATGAGGAAAGAAGTTAGTTTGGTTCGGAAGAAGATCGATGCCGTGAACAAAGAATTAAAGCCGCTCGGACATGCCTGCCAAAAGAAGGTAACTTCCAAACGATGAATTTCGGTTTTATCATCAACAACCTTTCGAACTTTTTTCTTCTTGTTTTTCGATAGGAGCGAGAATACAAAGAAGCACTCGAAGCTTTTAACGAGAAGAACAAGGAGAAAGTACAACTAATAACCAAGCTAATGGAGGTCAGTTTGTACTATATTTATGGGTAAAATGCATGTTAGTCCTTAATATTAAAGGCGAAGAGCAAGTTGGTTCTTGAACTTTTCTTTTTTAACCAAATAACTCCTGATATTGAGATCGATAGCAATTAAGTCTCTATGGTCAAGTGTACTGTCAAAGAAATCACGTTTTTGTCACGTGAAATTCTCTGTCGGGTAATTTTCAAAGAGAAACAACTCCTGGTAGAATGGTTTTGGCGACTTTTACGGAGACAATTCTTGAAATTGACAAGATCGTTCTAACGGTAGTTGTTTTCTTTGGAGATCGCCCGACAGAGAAATTTGCGTGAAAAAAATGTGATTTCTTTGACGATACTCTTGACGATGGAAATAACGTTGCTGTTTGCCTAATAAGAATACTAAAACCTACTTGTTTTTCACCCTTAAATTTAAGGATTAACGTGTACTTGACCCTAAACTCGTTCAAATCATAAGTTTTTTGTTCAGCAACTGATAATTTATATGGTTTTTTCTTGAGTTGGAGCAGCTGGTGAGCGAAAGTGAGAGGTTGAGGCTGAAGAAGTTGGAGGAGCTGAGTAAGAATGTAGACATCATTCACTGATATAACTTCTGGTGCTGAATTCTGATAACCTTTCTTCTTCATTAGGCGTCCTCTGTGTGATTTATTATTGTGGAAAAAAAAAAAAAAAGCACTTGTTTTCATACTTAATTGCGGGTGTTCTTGGATTGGTGTATTCTATATATTCTATCTTTTGTTTGTCTTTTTTTTTTTCCTAGCTTTTGGTTAAACATTTGACTGATCTAGGAAGGGAAATCTCCCCTGCAAAACAGGTTTGTAATTTAATCCCATTTTCAACTTCTTCTTCTTCTCTGGTTTTCGTTCTTTCTGTTGATGAAATTTGACTTTCCGTTTGTCTGAAACAATCTGGGTTTTCTTCGTTTCTCTGCAAAACTCTCATGGTGGGGTTTGCGAGAGTTTTGCAGCCATGGAAGTTGTGAAAGTTTATGCCTTTCGTTTGTTTTGTGTAAAAATGCCATTGTCAATAGCTTCTTTCCTTCCATCTTCTGTAAAAATGGGTTCTGCTGTTTCCACTATTACCCCTCACCAACTCGGGTATTTCGTTACTCGTCGGAGCATTCTATAGTTTTCTAATCTGCCTATCTTCACCTTCCTGTCCATAAATATCGAGAGAGAGAGCGAGATGTTAGAGAAGTTGATAATTAATTCAGTCTTTTGTTAGAGTTTAATTTGAAAATTAAAGTAGTTAATTATTTTTAGTGGAGTCGGAAATCTTAGTCGACGATCCAGAAACTGTCGGCGAGATGGGCGGATGAGATTACATCCTCGTCGATTCTCTCGTCATTTCCGACGCTCGTCATTTGCTTCTCATCAACCTTTTTACGTTGATAGGACGTAGAGTTAACAGGAATAATCTCAATTAATCTGCATTTAGTGATTTTGATCCGGTTTTTAAAGACTGGATCGTCGATTATTCTGATGATCCAGTCGAGCTTCAGAAAAGAATGGTAGGAGGAAACAGGGATGGAAGTTTTCACGAGGAAGAAGAAGAAGAAGAAGATGGTCTGAAAAGTGATGGTTTTAACGTTTAAGCGGGTCAACCCAAAAAGCAAAATTTGAAATTAGATATTTAATTAAAACACCTTATTAAGGAAACTTCCAGAGGGAATGGTCTCCGATGTCTTCGCCGGACAGAGTATTGTCTCCGGCCATGTTTGGACGAGGTGGGCTTAGAAGCATTCCTTCCGACATGTTCATTATAACGTTAGGCATATCAAAGATTAAATCTTCATCCATAAACTCAAAAACCACTGGCGATGATCTTTCCATCTCCATCGTCTTTTCTCCTCCGTCCGATGATGTAAAATTTCCGGCCTCCATTACAGCAGCTGCAGCTCCTAATGCGGCGGCGACGTGGAAGCCGGCACCGGCAGTGAAGACGCTGCGTTGGGGAAGTTAAGCTCGGCGTTTCACCCTTGAGAGCTAGCGCCGCCACATCATACGCAACCGCCGCCATTTCCGGCGAAGCAAATGTCCCTAACCAAATCCTAGTCGGTTTTCTCGGCTCTCTCATCTCCGACACCCATATTCCGGTGCTCCGGCGTCGCACCTCTTTATAAACTCGGTGTCGACCAGTAACATTACTGTTACCCTCACTGCCGCGATCAGAGACATTACTACTTCCACCGACCACCACACTCGACTGAGAAAAATACATGATTTTCCGCTCAATTTAAACTCTTTTCTCCGTCGAAGAACATGGAGAAACCTCTGAGAATCCATTTCCATTTATGTCGAAGCTGATTTTAGGGTTCAGGAGAGTTTCAGAGAACAAGAGTGGCAACCAGTCATTGATGAACTTGCATGGTGTACATTGGATTTATACGTTGGCCTGAGTTTCTGCAGCCAAAAAAAAAAAACAAGAAGAACAACGTCAACTACAGTTCTCAATCTTTGCGCCATTAACAGAGATTGCCATTTACATCACAATTAACTTGATTTTATCCAATTGGTCCCAGGATTGAGGGACAATGAGAACCACTCACGGAATTCAGGCACACTACGTCGTAGACATATTTAATGACAATGACGATAATCAACGATTGCAAAAGTCCTGAAATAAAGACATTGATCAGATACAAGGTTTTGGGTTCAGAAACACGATAAAATCAGCAGTTTTATTACTCTAGTTAACACAAACAAATACATCCTCCAACAGTCGAAAATAAGACTTCTTCATGGGTCAATCAAACTCAATTCACACGACCAAGATGATCAATAAATTTAAACGTGCATGCTCAAATATAATCATGTCCAGTGACAAAGGTTATTTATCTGTAAAGTAGTTCTACCTCTTCTAACTTCCATGATTCGTCTCTTCCCATCCTTCTCCCATTAGCATTTGGCATCGACTGTCGGTGAATCTCGACTATCCACTCATTTTCTTCGATCAAATTTGTTACTTAAAAAGGTATTCTTGGGTGGTCGGAGGTTAGAAATGGAGAAGCTATAATTTATATTTCCTTAAAATTTCCGAGGATACGAATGGTTGGGGTTAGAATTGATGTTTCTCCAAAGTAAACACCACTACTACTTATGAATATGTGTTTTTTTTTTTCCAAATTAAGGCATTATCCAAGAACCAAGCTACATCTCAAATTTCATCTCTTGACTCGTTTAATTCGTCACATTAGGCTAGTCAAATCTCTTATTTGGGATTTTGAATTCTATCAACTGCACGATATAGTAGGTTTTAAAGTCATCTGCTGCAAATTGAATCACGAGTGCAGGTCAGATGACACGACTCTCTCGACTTGGCCGCCGATCGTCACGTAAAAGATCAATCGATACAACATCAACAATTACAGCTATAAACACAATATTAAATGACCAACTTTTTCGACTGAAAAAAATAAAATAAAATAAAATAAAATATGACATCGTTCCTCTTTATACGAACATTTAAAGAGAAAGGGGTCCAATGGGCCCGCTTAAGATGGAGAATCCTCTTTTTTTAAATAAAAAGAAACGGTGTCGTTTGTAATTATAATTTTATTACTTTTTATTATTATTGAGATACATTGATGATAAAGATGTTAAATTGAATTGTCAAATTTTTCTCAGCGCGACACGTGTCTATTCGTTGAGTCAAAAAGATACTTTTGCCGACTAAAAAAATGCACTTTTTTTCTCAATACCTCCCCAACTTTCTTGAAACCCATGATTAGGGTTTGTCATTTGTTTTATTTTATTTAATTTCTAAAAAATAAAATAAAATAAAGGGTGACAGCTCACTCTCTTTTTCATCTTCAATTTCGCTTAATCGTGATTTTTATAGAATCTTGATCTTCTTAGTACAAAATTGTTCACTTTGAATCAAAACACTCATAATTTTATTTTCAAATTTTTACAAAACCTGTTGTACTGTGTTGAGAGGAGAAAGTTACGTAGCGAACAACTCATCTCTACCTTTCTCAAGCGATTTGAGATTGTAATATCATTTTGAGATAATTGAACTCATACAATTACCTGATCTAAGTTTATTTTTGCTTTTATAGGGCAGATTGCGACACTCACATGTGACAGCCGTGTGAAGGTAAAGAGGATCTGGTGGGGACCGACTCATACTAATGGGGTGCTCAATCCCACATTACTTAAGAGAGTGAAAAATGCATGGTTTATAAGTAGTGTTTCCCTCTCTATCTAGTACAACGCATTTTGAGATTAACTTCAAGAACAAATCAGTGTAAGCTCTGACCTAAAACAAACAATATTGTACTGGGTAGACCGTTGAACGTTACATCACAAGCTCTACTTATTAATTATTCATATTCGCTTCTGCCGATCGATTAGGAAAGTTACAAAATTCTTTTCCTACGAATCAGTCTAGTAATTACACAATGTTAATTATTGTTGTCTTTATATAGTGGACTGATGCACTAGTAAACTTGACCTAAAAAGCAAAACAAACTAGGCATACTCAAGCGGAGCAAAAACTTCTCCGTACCCATAAACGAGAAGTGATCAAACATAAGAGGAGGCAAATTAACCAATGAAATTAAAAAAATCACAAAAACACATGAATGTATCCACATTGATTCAACTTCAACCAGCTTTAATGAAGGTGGTACAGTGATGTGATGACAGCTAAAAGAGTAACAGTAGGACCCATCTGTCTATCTGTCATGATTGACCCAATCTGTTTCATCTGACTGGACATGCCACCTCAACAGGACCCCACCCCCGATGGCCCCCCTCCCTCCTAAATTAGGAGGAGGGAAGGGGCCCTCTCCCTTCCTTCTTTAGGGACCCTCAGCTGCAGCACCTGATCAGCCTAGTTCGTGGACCACTCGTGCATCACTTTTGCTCTCATTATTTACGTATAATACATGTACATACACACGTATGTACATATATACACTCACATATATATATAATAGATAAAGTAGAAAAGGGTAGCATATGCATGGATTGAAGTTTCTGGCTTTCTGCTACTTGAAAAGCAAGCTATCAGAAAATCTGACTACTCTTCTTTCAGTCTGACTCGAAGACCCTCCTTCTTCTCCATCTCTGCTTCTTCTGCACACACTTTCTCTCTCTTTGTCTTCCTCTATTATTTCTTCTCTCGTCATTTCTGGCGTCACTCTCACTAAACTCACATTATGTCTTCGTATTTCTTAAGATGTTTTGTCGGGCAATTCTGTTCAGTTTGGCTCATTGTCGTTCATGTTTGATGAATTAAACCAGAAGATTTTCTGTACTCGACCACCCATATTACTGTTTTATTTCTCTGTCATTAACGTTAAATGAGGAGATTAGGGTTAATCGGCCACTAATGCTGACAGAAAGTCAAAGAAAAAGAGTACATTAAATAGATATAAAGATTGAGACAGAATTTGCAGTACGAACAAAAAATGTCAGTAAGACTGTTCTACAATCTACATGCGTTCACCAGCTGCTTATAATCACATGGGTCTGTGTCTGCTACTTCTGATCTGATTTTCAGCTCTCCAAATAATCAAAATAAAAATGTATGTATGCACAAACTCATCTCTCCTGTCTCTCTCTCTCCCTCTCTCTCCATTCACTATTTTATTGGTAAAACAATACTTCCATGTCTAATGTGTTATGATGTGTAATAATCAAACTCTAATCCGAAAAAAGACGACTACAAAACGAACTTCGAGAGTCTACGGGAAATCGTAACGGTCAGAAAAATACAGATAAAAGAAAAATTCACTGTATCAAATTCATAATATAAAATGAGAGTTTTTATGTGCAAGAAATATTACGAGGGAACCTAATCTTTTCATTACAGTTATGAAAAGATTCATAATTTTGTTCATCGATTTTTAACAAAAAAATTTCAAAAACCGGACCTAAAAGAATTCGGATATATAGCGCGTATCAATTTTAACTTCATCATAAACTTCTTTATACTATAATTTTATACATTAACTTGTTATTCGTTCATTTATATTATTGTGAAATTATTTTTATAATACATAGTAGACATAATAATTAATTAAACAAAAGGAATAAATAAATTACTTTATTTATATATAAAGATGTTACAAAAATCAATCAGAACATTAATTATGGGAATGTTGCATAGTTTAACTTTTATAGACATTACTAATCAGAAGAATTGTCTCCCAAGTTGAAGAAAAAGGTTGACAACTAAGAACAAATTAAAAAAAAAAAGGACAATAATTTAAGTAAAGCCAACACTCATAATAACCTAATTATATTAAGTTTAATTTATTAGAAAAACTAACGAAAATAGCTAATTATAATGATTTTTTAATTAAAAAAAAAGTAAATTGCAATTCAAACATTTTAAGATAATTTGCAAATTAGACTTTAATAATCTTTTTTTTAACAAATCGAACATTCAATTTTATACTATCTGTCTGCAATTTAGACTTTCCTGTAGTGTACCGTCATTGTGAGGTTGGGGCCAAGACCAAGTGATATAATCATAATCTCACGTTAAAAATTTGTGAAATCAGGATCTGTAGCATGTC
The DNA here is from genome assembly GCA_022432975.1 of Begonia masoniana. Lineage (NCBI taxonomy): Eukaryota > Viridiplantae > Streptophyta > Magnoliopsida > Cucurbitales > Begoniaceae > Begonia > Begonia masoniana. The sequence continues at coordinate 51,862,032 of CM039505.1, forward strand.
ATTTTTAACTAATACAACACGTTTTAAGGTCAAACTCTAAAGTAAATTCGTGCAAACCTCAGCCTAAAGCACACAAGATTGTACTGTTCGGAGGAGCTTAGGGTGTCACACTGGTCGTCAACTTCTCGGTTAAATCGAACTTGTGAATACAATATTGTTTTTTTTATATAAGTACAGTGTTTTAACTTGATTTTTAACTCATTTGATGATTTCTACTCTTATCTCTACTTCTATCGATTTTCTATCCGGTGATTTCAAACAAATTCAGTAATAGATTTGGAAATCAAGTTAAAAATATGGTTAAAAATCCTTATCAAATGCAAAATCTGATATACGTATTCTGAATTTAACAGATAGTATCTAAATTATTGATAGATAAAATGTGAAGAAAAATAATTTAAAATATAACTTTTATATAACCATTAAGACTAGATTTCAATTCCACTTTACATAATTAAAAAATAATTAATTAATTTAAAATTAGCAAAAACACCTTTAGTTTGACATGACATCAATTAGGCGAAACATCATCCAATCAAATATATTAATATATTTAATTATAAATCATATATAAGATAAAACAACGTTTGAAAAAGGGTACAACGTCCTAGCTGGCATCCATTGATTGGATGCGCTAATACGACATTGTGTGTACAACTGCAACGTCGTAGAAAGGCGAGAAGAAGTCGTCGGTAATCGACTTGTCGTTCTTATTAATACAGCTCCGAGGTTTGCTTCTTTGTGCCTGTTTCTTCTCTCCCAGCTGAAGCTTCCTGGTCCAAAATACCCTCACCGCCATTGAAATACTGAGAGAAAATATAGAGAGAGAATTACCCTAAAAAAAACTCAAACTTTCTCTCACGGGAGGGGACCATTGTCCTTCCTCCTCCGCTTGAATTCAAGCTTTTTCGTGGACGACACGATCCGAGTCTGCCGCTCTCTCTCACTCCCTCTCTCTGTCTCTCTCTCTCTTACTTTCTTTCTTTCTTTCTTATTTTGCCGTAACTTTTTCTTTTGTAATGTCCGGCAGAAGGTAAGTTTAGGTAAAATGGAAGATCAGTACTCTATGGCCGATCTTAGGCAGCTTATGAATGGAGGGAGGCCCCATTACCCTCCGACTATTTCTCAGCACATTGAGATTTTTCCCGGCTACAGGAATCTCCCGCCACCGTCTGGACAACTTCACCACAACCACCTCCATCAGTACGACCTGATGATGACTCCGGGAAGTCAAGCTTCTGATATGATGACGGAGTTTAGGTCTGATTCTTCGATGGGTTGTGCTCAAGTGGGTGGCGCAGCAACTGCGACCGCCGCTTCGGCGGCTACTTTTAGCAGTGGATTCGAAGTGGAAGCTGCGAGCTATGGCGGTGATGGAGGGTCTGGAAGATGGCCGAGGCAAGAGACGCTTACCCTTTTGGAGATCAGATCTCGTCTGGATTCTAAGTTCAAAGAGGCTAATCAAAAGGGCCCTCTCTGGGATGAAATCTCCAGGTTTTCTTCTACTTTTTCCCTTTTTTTACAAAAAATATCCAATAAGGTCGATCAATCTCATCAAATATGAGATCTCTTGAGGATCTCTCAATGCTTTTTGTTTTGTACGATGTAAAGGCTGGAGTTTGTTTCTTAAAAGGTTTTCTTAGCATGCATATCTACTAAACATTTCTGAATCCAAAATTTGAAGTCCCAGACGATGAAGATGATTTGGGTTGTTTGCTCATCTTCCGTACGTACGGAATAAGTTCATACAGGTTTCTTCCTCCCACTGCCTTTCTTCTCCCATGCCGTCATAATCATCCTTTGAAAGGAAAATAGTTGTTTTCTGCAATAGCTTTTTCTCCCATTTCTCAAATTTCTACGTCTTCTTTTGTCGCAAATATTAAGGTTCTCACTTTATATGCGCTGCAGCCATCACTATCGGCTGGTTTCTAGCTTCATTTCAAACCTGGGATTGGCTGAAATAAATCGATTACAATCAGCTGTCATAGGGCTCTCTTAGCCATCAAATTCTTCTTCTTTTTTTTTTTTTTTCTTTTTATACTGTTTTATATTTGTGTTTACTTGTTGTAGGATAATGTCTGAAGAATATGGGTATCAAAGAAGTGGGAAAAAATGCAGGGAAAAGTTCGATAATTTGTACAAATATTACAAGAAGACAAAGGAAGGCAAAGCTGGCAGACAAGATGGGAAACACTACAGGTTCTTTCGTCAACTTGAAGCTCTATATGGGGAGACCAGCAATGGAGTTTCAGTTTCAGAAACAAATTTAGTTGGAGATAATGGTTTAAGATTCCATGGCCGAACAGCTCAAGCTAATCAGGAATCCAGCTACCAGTTTCAGAAACACAGCGAGAGCCTCAGTCTGTCTAATTCTTCGGAGTTCGATTCCTCTTCCTCGGACGGTGCTTATGACGTCGGAGTCGGAGGAATAATGGAGAACGACGGTTGGGAAAAGAGGAGGAGGAAGAGAGGGAAATGCTGGAAGGCGAAGATAAAAAAGTTTATCGATTCACAGATGAGAAAGCTGATAGAGAAGCAAGAAGAATGGTTAGATAAGTTAATGAAGAGCCTTGAGCAGAAGGAGAGAGAGAGGATGGTGAAAGAGGAAGAATGGAGGAAAAATGAAGTGTCAAGGATTGAGAGAGAACATAGATTTTGGGCAAGGGAGAGAGCTTGGATCGAAGCTCGAGATTCGGCTTTCATGGAGGTCTTCCGAAAGTTAACCGGAGGAGAAGCAAATAAATCGTCTTCGATTGGCGAAAACCAAAAGGAAGACTTAATCGAGATTACGAACCACAATGGAGGTCTCAATAGGGATGATCCTTGGAGGGAGAGTGAGATAAAAAGGCTGATTCAGCTAAGTGGAATCGAGTCCGGATTTCGGCAAGGTGAAGAAGACAGGCTCTGGGAGGAAATCCGATCAAAAATGGCTTCTCTCGGATACGAAGGGAGTGGTTTGAGTTGCAGAGAGAAATGGGAAAGTATCAAAGAGTATGTCAAGAAGGAGAGCAACAACAAGAAACGAAAGGAGAATTCGATAAACTTGGATTATTTACGAAGCCAATCGTATGGATATGATCAAGGAGGAACAACCTACGGAGAAATCAAAGAGGAAGCGATCGAAAAGTCGACAAGAGCCGAAACCATCGAAGGGTCTTCACCAAATCATAATCCAAATGCTAATGTTGTTCAAGATAATTGCTTTAGGTTCCTTTTGGGGGAGGGAGAGTCCTTGTGGGAGAATTATGGTACGAAATCTAACAAAGACGATCAAAACCGATCGACTTCTTAATCGCAAGGCGATAATCGTCGATGTTTGTCGATCCGTTCGTCTAATCTCTAGAAAAAAAAAAAACCATTGGAGCTGACTGAAAAACTAGAGAGAGATTTGTGTTTGTTATCTCTCCTCAATCTTCTTCCTCTTCAAAAAGTTTGATTGTAAAGAGAATAGACAATTTTTCTGCTGTTTATTAGTTTCTCACAACTAGACTAAGTCCTGCAAAGGGTTATGATGATCCACCTCCTAAAACTCGAACAATAGACAAAAAACATATACGAAAGTCGAGACTCGTGCGATTCTCCTGAAAAATCTTTTATGGGAAAAAACAACGACAAAAGATAAAATCAACTACGTGTAGATCGAACAATACAACTACGAGTTCTGCAACTCTAACTTACATTCAAATAATCAAATCAAAACTTTGACTCGTAAAATGAAAACTGAGTGGGACCCCGTGTTATTATATATATATATATATGATTCTCTCCTATCGATTATATACAGTGTAAAGTTTGCTGCAAACCTATATATATTCGTTGGTAGGGAGAGTGAGAGAGTGTGGTTAGCATGTTGTCAACTAAAAATAATATATCCCAGGTTCATTACATATTCCAAATCACTGCTAAGCTGCAAACCCTACACTGCCTCTTCTGGCCAAGAGGGGTTTCCTCAATCCTCACATCTCTTGTTTTTAGGTTATTATAGTGATATATATATATATATATATATATATATATATATATATATATATATATATATAGAGTTCAAATTTCAAGATGAAAGGGACATGCATTGCACTAGACTTGAGCTACAAACGCAGATACAGTAAGCGGAAAATAAAACATGATTAGTTCATCAATAATTCATGTATTAATACTAAAATGTTCTTCAAGTATTGAGTATGCTCTATTTTCACGGACAAATGATATCATTATGAAAATCGAAATACAACTTCGAGTTTTATAACTCTGAACGAGATCGCAATGGATAAACATTAGCGAGAAGAAACGGGTAATCAAATTATAACAATTCAGTAAAATTATGCTTTATTTTCATTAATGGTGATCATACATGACGAGGGATGGTATGCTCTAGAAGGATTAGTTTTGATTAAAAATGGAAAATAATGGAAATCAGGGCAGCAGAAGATGTGATCAGACGAAGAAGAAGAACTTCCATTGATGACTCTGGGTTATGGCTTCTCTGAACAGCTGCAGATTACGCAAGGAGGAGGAAGAAGACGTCCCCTCGTACCTAGTGAAAACACGACGAAACACTGAAATGTAGATGATCTGGTCTCTGCTCCTAAACCCTAATTCATGACAGGATTCAGTTTTCTAAACCCAAAAAAATAAAAAAGAAATGGTTAAACATCAAACCAGCCATAGAAATGAGCGTAGAAATCCATTGAAAATGACCTTTTTTTTTAATTTTCTGGAAAAGCTTCTTCGTGCTTGTGACAGAGAGAGAAACGTCATACAGTGTCATGTTGTACGTAAAATTAATGACTTTTTCTTACACTTCTTTAGTGGGGTAGCAACTGTGAAGAAGCTTCGCTTCTGGGGGAACCAGACATAGTTTTGCAATCTCTCTCTCTCTCTCTCTCTCTCTCTCTCTCTCTCTACTTCATGGTGTAACAATAGAGTATGAAATTGTAGTATAGATGTTACCCTACTCCATCTAATTTATCTTTTTTTTTTTTCTAGATTTGTAAATTCATGAACTTATTCTAGTGGACTCATAGTTTTGCTTGTATAATATTGTCTACTTTGTACCAAACTTTGTAGTATTATATTCTCAATTTTTACCATAAAGCGAATGCACTGAGTTAGAAAGAGAACTATACTTAGTTTTCACCTCCATTTAACGCTTCTGTATTGAGTTGTACTTTCATAATTTTTTCATCTTGTATCGTCTTTATCTTCGTAAGACATGTTGTCAAAATTCTTCTAGCACCAATTCAACCTGTAGAGTTCTTCGGTACAATATTATCTGCTTTGTATCATAATCTGCACATATTTATTTTTGATAATTGATAAAAGAGAAAAAATCTACTTATAAACTATTCAATTTTTACTATCTCAAACAATATAAATTTAAAATGAATCCTGAATTCAAGTGAGTGGTCATTGACTTCAAATGGCGGAGCGATGCAGAATTAATCTGACAAACTACTATTTAACAAATCAAAACTTGTTTGCTCATATTTCTGGGAACGCAGCCCAATAATTTAGATGAAATCCTGCATACATTCTATGAGTGTATATAAATAACATTATCTCCCCCTCCAAGGCCTCCTCCCTCCTTTCCGTAAAAGCACTGGATTCCTTGTCGCAAACATGAGAGACATCGTAGTTATTGACAGAAGATTGACAAGAAACAACACAACAAATGTAGAATAACGTAATTAAAACAAATAAAAGCGTTTCTGAACTACTTTTTCTTACACTTCTTTAGTGGGGTAGCAACTGTGAAGAAGCTTCGCTTCTGGGGAACCAGACATAGTTTTGCAATCTCTCTCTCTCTCTCTCTCTCTCTCTCTCTCCTCTCTCTCTCTCTCTCTCTCCTCTCTCTCTCTCTCTCTCTCTCTCTCTCCTCTCTCTCTCTCTCTCTCTCTCTCTCTCTCTCTCTCTCTCTCTCCTCTCTCTCTCTCTCTCTCTCTCCTCTCTCTCTCTCTCTCCTCTCTCTCTCTCTCTCTCCTCTCTCTCTCTCCTCTCTCTCTCTCTCTCTCTCTCTCTCTCTCCTCTCTCTCTCTCTCTCTCTCTCTCTCTCTCTCTCTCTCTCTCTCTCTCTCTCTCTCTCTCTCCTCTCTCTCTCTCTCTCTCTCCTCTCTCTCTCTCTCTCCTCTCTCTCTCTCTCTCTCTCTCTCTCTCTCTCTCTCTCTCTCTCTCTCTCCTCTCTCTCTCTCCTCTCTCTCTCTCCTCTCTCTCTCTCTCTCTCTCCTCTCTCTCTCTCTCTCTCTCCTCTCTCTCTCTCCTCTCTCTCTCTCTCTCTCTCTCTCTCCTCTCTCTCTCTCTCTCTCTCTCTCTCTCTCCTCTCTCTCTCTCCTCTCTCTCTCTCTCTCTCTCTCCTCTCTCTCTCTCTCCTCTCTCTCTCTCTCTCCTCTCTCTCTCTCTCTCCTCTCTCTCTCTCTCTCTCTCTCCTCTCTCTCTCTCTCTCTCTCTCTCTCTCTCCTCTCTCTCTCTCTCTCTCTCCTCTCTCTCTCTCTCTCTCTCTCTCTCTCTCTCTCTCTCTCTCTCTCTCTCTCTCTCCTCTCTCTCTCTCTCTCCTCTCTCTCTCTCTCTCTCTCTCTCTCCTCTCTCTCTCTCTCTCTCTCTCTCTCTCTCTCTCTCTCTCCTCTCTCTCTCTCCTCTCTCTCTCTCTCTCCTCTCTCTCTCTCTCTCTCCTCTCTCTCTCTCCTCTCTCTCTCTCTCTCTCTCCTCTCTCTCTCTCTCCTCTCTCTCTCTCTCTCTCTCCTCTCTCTCTCTCTCTCTCTCTCCTCTCTCTCTCTCTCTCTCTCTCCTCTCTCTCTCTCTCTCCTCTCTCTCTCTCTCTCTCTCTCTCCTCTCTCTCTCTCTCCTCTCTCTCTCTCTCTCTCTCTCTCTCTCTCTCTCTCTCTCTCTCTCTCTCCTCTCTCTCTCTCCTCTCTCTCTCTCTCTCTCTCTCTCTCTCTCTCTCTCTCTCTCTCTCTCTCCTCTCTCTCTCTCCTCTCTCTCTCTCCTCTCTCTCTCTCCTCTCTCTCTCTCTCTCTCCTCTCTCTCTCTCTCTCTCCTCTCTCTCTCTCTCCTCTCTCTCTCTCTCTCTCCTCTCTCTCTCTCTCTCCTCTCTCTCTCTCTCTCTCTCTCTCTCTCTCTCTCTCTCTCTCTCTCTCTCTCTCTCTCCTCTCTCTCTCTCTCTCTCCTCTCTCTCTCTCCTCTCTCTCTCTCCTCTCTCTCTCTCTCTCTCTCTCTCTCTCTCTCTCTCTCTCTCTCTCCTCTCTCTCTCTCCTCTCTCTCTCTCTCTCTCTCCTCTCTCTCTCTCTCTCCTCTCTCTCTCTCTCCTCTCTCTCTCTCTCTCTCCTCTCTCTCTCTCTCTCTCTCTCTCTCTCTCTCTCTCTCTCTCCTCTCTCTCTCTCTCTCTCCTCTCTCTCTCTCTCTCTCTCCTCTCTCTCTCTCTCTCTCCTCTCTCTCTCTCCTCTCTCTCTCTCTCCTCTCTCTCTCTCTCTCTCTCCTCTCTCTCTCTCTCTCTCTCTCTCTCTCCTCTCTCTCTCTCTCTCTCCTCTCTCTCTCTCTCCTCTCTCTCTCTCCTCTCTCTCTCTCTCTCTCTCTCTCTCTCTCCTCTCTCTCTCTCTCTCTCTCTCTCTCTCTCTCTCTCTCTCTCTCTCTCTCTCTCTCCTCTCTCTCTCTCTCTCTCTCTCTCTCTCTCTCTCTCTCCTCTCTCTCTCTCTCTCTCTCCTCTCTCTCTCTCTCTCTCTACTGAAACTTTCCAAACAAAACAGGCCTCAACCCATCTTTTTTGGCCTGAAAACTTGCCTCAAAATGGTAAATATCTGACCCTTCACTGCCTTTTCTTCTTCTGATGGTTTTGACCATTTAAATGGAGACAATCAATGCCCAAAACCTCTAAAGTTGACAGTCAGTGTTAGTGTTAGTTACTGTTTCTTAAAATTCAAACAATTTCAAGTGGGTTTTTCTCAATTTTGGCAAAAAATAGATAAAAGGGGAGTTAAGTTTGTTTCCCAAAATGATCTGCAAACAATAGTTGCAGTAAAAGCTGCAATGCTTTAATGGAGGTCAGGACAAAAATGTTTGACTTCATTTACTATTACTATTAAGATTACAATAAGCCACAAAGGATCATGCTTCTTTTGCTCATTGTTAATGATCATGGGGGGCGGCTTGGTCCTGACTGGTTTTGGTGTAGACTTTTGTTCACATCAAAGCGATCAAAACGATGGTTCAAGATCTGGGTTCGATGGTCTTGAATTATAGGCTGGCCCAGAAGTTGGTTTGATAAAATTTTCCAACTTTTAAATTCAGAATGCAACTTTAAGGATAACGTCGGTCGAACCATGCGACTCGAACATTTCGAACAGAGGTCCTAATTACATACAACAAGCCAGTTTCGATGACGCCACATTGCAAGAATATCGTGCCCACTGTCCCAATTGTGCGATGGTCGACTTATAGGTAACGAGCCTTTCGGACAGACTTTGGACAGGCCTTCTGTTCAACATTGGGTCCTTGGTTGATCCAAGGTTGGATAACTTGAACCCATTGTTGAATAAACTGGTAAAAGTCTTGCTCAAGGTTAGGCCGGGTTTGGATTGGCTTGATGACGTTGAGTGGGATGATAGAGTTAAAATTCCTATAACACTACCATACGAAACTCGTATTTTTTTTATTTTTTTGCTTTTAAGTCGTGTTTTTATACCGAAAAATTTCAACAAAAAAGACACATTTCCCTGCATATAATGAACTTATGCAGTTAATTTTGACAAAAATGAACAAGAATATTGGATGAATTGATTATTTATTAGTGAAAAATTGCAACAAAAACTTTAATTTTAGTATAGTTCTTGGTCAAAAATGTCTAAAAGGAAGCGGATTTGGAGATGGGTAGAGCTAAAAAGGCATAAAATCATGGCCCAAATTAAAAGATGGATAGATAGCCCAACTTAAAATTAATAAAGAAAAAAGTTCAATTTAGCTCCCAACATATGGGGTCAATGGTCATTTGATCTATAACGTTTATTTTTGAGTCAATCAAACCCTATCATATATACCGTTTACTATTCAAACCCTCTCGTTAAATTTTCAGTTAAATTTGACACATGCTCTGCACGTGCGCTGCTAAAACCCCAAAATACCCTCATTTCCTCCCGAAATTCCTAAAGTAAAAGTTAAATTTGTCCGAAATTCCTACCATAAATTCAATTGGAATAATGAGAGATAGTTTAGTGTATGTTTTTAAGGTGAATTTAACTTTTACTTTAGAAATTTTGGGAGGAAATGAGGGTATATTGGGGTTTTAACAGCGCACATACAGAACACTTGTCAAATTTAACAGAAAATTTAACGGAGTATTTGAATTGCAAACGGTGTATACGATAGAGTCAAATTAGGTCAAAAATAAACGTTAGGAACCAAATGACCACTGACCTCATACGTTGGGGGCTAAATTGAACTTTTCTCTTAATTAAAATAGACATCAACGATCTAACTCAACTAAGCCAACTTTACGAGATTAATAAGAATTGTTAATAACCCATAACTTTAATCCAGTTCATACTAACAAACTCTGTTTTTTTTTTAATGTTATCAACGTCGAAAAACAAAAACATGTTCTTGACCTTTTTCCACGAAAAGGTCGATTCTTTGTTTGATCTACATCGTGCAATGGGGATTTTGTAAATATTCCAATAAAAAAGGAGAAAGTTCGAAACGATTGATTTTTTTTTTTTCCAAAAGTTGATAAATTTCTTTCTGTGTATAAGATATGATTGATATTTTGGGATTTAGAACAAAAATAAAAAAATTATGGACAGTGCGAAAAGACAGAATTTGAAACTGGAAAAGTCAGAACCCAATTCAATCCATTAAATAAATTCGGTGGGGGAAGGAAGGAACGGCGCCATTGCAGATCAGAAGATGAACAGAAAGAGAAGAGAAAAGGACAAAGAATAACTTCAATCAGGATAATTACAGGCGCAGATCAACAGACAGAATCCAGCTCTATCTTCTTCTTCTTCGAAAAATTCCACCTTAATCTGTTCACTTGGAAAATCTTCTTTTATCGATGTAAACGCACAGAACGGGTCGCTTCGAATTATCGTCTTCTCCGGTGCACTTTACCGTAATTTCGTGGGTTTTCCCGGCCCCGGTGAATTTCGCTCTGGTCGAGTAGACTGCGTTTAAAGACCAGTAACGTTCGCTCCTCGATATTAATGAGAATTTGGGTGGCGATATTTCAGTTTCGAGATCGTCGTCTTTGTCTCCGATTAATAAACGAAGCTCTGAATCCACCATTAACGATATACGAAACCCGGAAGACGGGTCGGGTCCCGGGTCATAACGGGCGGAGGAGAGATCCCAGTGGAGTTCAATCTTCGAGCTTTGAAACGGAAATCTTCTCTTCTCTTCTCCGTTCCTTCTCTTCTCGTTCCCAGCCACAGCCTGCTATCCATTCCACTTCTCGTTCTGAACATGAATATGGCCGAACCCGCCGGAGAACTGGAGAACCAGCAGCGAACGTCCCACATCATATCAACCAATAATCCATCCAAAAACATTGTTTGGTTCCCACGAAAATTCCACCTTAATCTGTTCACTTGGAAAATCTTCTTTTTATCGATGTAAACGCACAGAACGGGTCGCTTCGAATTATCGTCTTCTCCGGTGCACTTTACCGTAATTTCGTGGGTTTTCCCGGCCCCGGTGAATTTCGCTCTGGTCGAGTAGACTGCGTTTAAAGACCAGTAACGTTCGCTCCTCGATATTAATGAGAATTTGGGTGGCGATATTTCAGTTTCGAGATCGTCGTCTTTGTCTCCGATTAATAAACGAAGCTCTGAATCCACCATTAACGATATACGAAACCCGGAAGACGGGTCGGGTCCCGGGTCATAACGGGCGGAGGAGAGATCCCATTGGAGTTCAATCTTCGAGCTTTGAAACTGAAACTGCTTGGAGCCTTCGCCCTTTAGGATTTCCTTCAGATTACAGTTGCATTGGGAGAGAAATGATTTGTTCCGGCCGAAGTTGACGAGAAAGCCTCTACCCATGGGATTGTTGAGCCAAGTGAGGGAGATGAAGAAGGTCTTCAATGGCGGTGAGGGATTCAGTCTGTAAACGGAGGCGACGGAATCGGCGGTTGAAACGGACTGTTTTTTGGGATTGAGATGCCTCCGGTGGGAAACAGACGGGCCGGAGCAATAAGAATCCGACACTTTTACGGCGTGGTCGCTGTAGCAAGACGCAACGCTTCTCCTCATTCTCAGGAGAATTGCAGCAAGCAAAAGGGAAATGAAAACGGATATGGAAAGTTCATTCAATCTGTCTGAATTCTAGAGAGAGAGAGAGAGAGAGAGCTTTCCTCTGAAACAAGAAAATGGGTGGAGAGTGAACATGACAAAAGCAAAAGCAAGAGATTCTCCCTCCTCTAATGGGTGTTGATGGATAGCTGCTCTCTCTCTCTCTCTCTCTCTCTCTCTCTCTCTCTCTCTCTTCCCCCATAATTATATCTGAAGTTCCTACATTAATGTTTGAGAAAAATCAGCAGAAACAATTGAAGGAAGAAATGAAATCCATGTTCGAAGACAGCACACACACACAAAAATTAAATAAATAATAAATTAATTCCTTAAAACCTCAAAAAAAAGTAAAGAATAATGTTCAGGGTCAGCTTCCCCTGCCACCATAAAATAATATATGACCTAATCCAGTTGTTGCAGGAGAGAATTCATCTGGGTTTGTTGTGATGATCATCCCACTTAATCAAATTTCACATTTTGATCCAATCTTTGACTTTCTCAAGTCTATTCCTCAAAATTAGCTTTCAATTGGGATGAAATGGGGGGAAGTGGATGACGTGGAGGAAGGGGATAGGTTGAGATAGTGATAGTTTGTATGGTGGGTCCAGGAATTAAAAAGAGGGAAGACAGATTCAACTACTAACTCTCCCTAAAATTTGCCAAACGCCTCTCTAACAACACCGTTTCACTTGCCACATGCCCCTAAAGCTTCTGTTACTCATTAATATTTAATGTCAAGACCATGAACATTTACATCCCTAAACAAGAGAAATTTCAACAGATGGAAGTGTAAAGTTGATCAGAGATATATAGCTACTAGTTCATTACAAATGCTAGAACAGGCATTCATGGTAGGATCAGATGTTTTATGTAGGATGCTAATGAAGAACAAAATTTGGTGTAAGAAATCAAAACATATCTCATTCTTCCATTTGTCGAATCCGCTGTGCGTTTGATTGATCCAACTTGACTTTGATCTTTGGCAAGGTAAGGGAAGGGTCCTCTTTGAGAGCAGCTGGAGCTTTGACCAGGTTGATGCTCTGCTCCAACTCTTTTTGCGCCTCCCGGAGCTCCTTCGATACTTTTCCTTTCACCCTGCAATATGTTTCCAGTCAATCTAAATGATTTTCAAGTGTGAGTAATGCTGATTTTAGCACTCTAATCTTGTCTCCTGACATGTTGCTCATTGATTGGTGCACATTGTTACACCAGTTAGTGGGTGACAAACGTTACATTATGAGATACGATTAGAGTGTAAAATTATAAGATGAATCTAGCATTTCCCTTCAAGTTTAAGTCCAAATAGCTTTTGAATAAATGAAAGGAAAGAGAATAAAAACCTGCGGGCTATATGTCGAGACTCCCTATCTGCTCTGATTTTGTCAATCTTCTTAATGGCATTCAAAGTGTTACTAGTGAGATTTCTGTCGTATCTCTCAGGCCTATTGCGTTTTCTCTCAAACTCGAAGGTAGAATCCTATTAGAAACCAAAACAATGGATGATAATGGAACGCCTTTTTTTTTTAAGATAAATACATGACGATGAGATGAAACAAATTAGACTAAGAAAACCGATATACCTCTGTCATGTCCTTTCCATGCATCCGCCTATATGCCTTAGTCCATTTTACTTTACGAGGATTTCTCTTCATCTTGAAATTCTTGTGGCATTTGGATCTACAGAATCTGAATATCTGCAGACAAATCACAAATTAAAAAGTAGAGTCCAAAACCAAAATACACATAGCCTGGAAAAGATATGGTCAAACTAAAATCAACAACCGGTAAAAAGGACAACCCTATAAACCATATATAAAAAAAATGAACAGCATTAAGCACTTACCATTCTAGGAGAAACAAACCACCCAAAGATTATTAAGACAAGTACAACTAATAGTAAAACAACTACCACTCACTGTCCGAAGACAATGGCTTGAAATAATGAAAGTTGACTACGATTTGATTTTAAAATCGCATAAATATTTCACCTTAGCATCATTTCGAACATACTGGATCCCATGCCCTGGATATACAGTAGAGGAACAGAACCAACATTTCTCTAACCGCATCTTATTCTAAATCTAGGCACACACCTATAATTTCCTGCTGAAAAAACATAGAAAAACAGGAGATTATTTTATGCACAACAAAAAGGGACACTTCGTAGCAATTAAAAGCCGAGGAAACTTTCATATAGTTGCTAATTATCATGACTTGCTAGCAATAATGAAAAAACACAAGACACAAAGAACAAGAATGCATTGTCTATTGTCTGAATTGAAGGCATCTTAATAACTAAGTCCTTTGACATGCACGCTATCTAGGAACTTAAAGTATAAAAATCAAACAAAATCAAACCTGTCGGCAGACAATGAAAGTGTACTAATTCCACACAAATCAAGCGAGAAAATATTATCCACGACACAAGAAATAAAAATCTAAAGCTACATATACCGAAAGACACTTCTTTCAGTACGAAAAAGAGAAGTTTCATAGTCAAACTGGCACAAACCCAAGCAGACACCAAATGAAACATAACTATAATTGATCATCATCCCCATGACTAAATGTTATGCACTGCGCCAACGTTCAAGGTCATCATCAGAAACTACCAGCATTAAAAATAAAGTGTGATACGAAGGAAGTAAATTTCAGCTCCACTCGGGAGAGGAAAAAAAACAAAGGAGACATGCCTATGAGTTCTGGAGAAGCAGAAAATCGATTATCTGACCTACAACACGAGTTCGCTCAATCGGCTATAAAATCACTACTATTTCCATTAAGGCTGAGAGGAGAGAGATTAGGCCAAAGAGAGAGCTAAAGAGCCCGCGAGACGAAGACAGAGAGAGAGAAACTGACCTGAGAGCAACGGAAAGTGCCGAGTCTCCGGCGGTTGAAAGGGAGGGAGAGTTGCCGCCTGCAATATTTTTGTTTTAGGTTAAGAAGAGGGGAAGGGTAAAGTTGACTTTTAGACCAATATTTTGCTCTGGACTAGCTTTAATGATTAATGTGGGCCGCTTGAGTGGGCTTAACTTCTTAATGCTACTTCTTCTAAGCTAAATAATAGGTTATCGTAAAATTAAAAGAAATTATCGATTTTAACCATGTACTATACTTGTAATTTTATATAACCCCCTATACTAAAAAAATCAACAAATCGAATCTCGTACTATGATTCCGTTATCGAGTTTGATATTTTTCAACACCCACGTTAAGTGCATTGAGTTAATTTTATAAAAAAATACCAAATGATATTGGATTTACTTAAAATTTTTACCACATGTTAACCACATCATGGAAAGATAATCTGAAAATTTTCTTGATTCTAACACTTGTATGAAAATCACGAAAATCGTACAAATGTTAGAAAATCACGAAAATTTTCAGATTATCTTTACATGATGTGATGAATATGTGTTAAACTCATGCACTTAACGTGAGTGTTGAAAAAGGTCAATGCCAATAACAAAATCATAATATGAGGTTCGGTTTGTCCTTTTTTTAGTAGAATGAGCTACCTGAAATTACGGGTATAGTACATAGTTAAAATCGATAGTTTTCCTATAATTAATTACAATTAATGAATTAACAAAGATAAATACTAATGGTTAAAATCGGAATTAGGTTGGTGTTTATAGTCTTCTAATTAATCTCGTGACAAATAAAACCATACGTAGATGCACGAAAATATTAAGTGATGATGGACTTATATCATTGATTAGTTTATCTTGTATGTCTATCTTAATTACAGTAACAACTGATATTAACCCTATAATTCTCTCAATTTTAAGACCAAATTTCATAGAAACTAGACGAATGATCAAACTTGTAAACATCTTTGCTCAAAGTAATGATAGTGACACACTAAGTCAAATATTAGACAATGTCTATTTTACGTTGTTACTCAACTTCATTATAACACTCATGTCGACGAACTGGTCTAGGCTCTCATTTTAAGTCATAGGGTCTAGCCATGGTCGCGTATAATCTTGAACTAGACATTAACCTAATTTGGAATGGAGGATCAGCTTGTCGATTTATCCAATGGGTCAACCCAACAAACCTTGTCATCAACAAACAACACTAATTAGCCCGAGATTTTGGAGACGCATATCAAGATGTTGATGTCTAGACAAAAGTACAAGCCAACGCCCTTCAAACCCGGCGCAAGTATTCTAAGATTCGCCCGCAACCAGCTAGGCCCGGTCGAATATCATAATAAACCGATGAGTCATTCATATCCATACGAAAGTCGCCTCCTCCGTCCCTTGGGGCCAACAAGGTGTAGTACAAGAATATTCACTTGTTGTCCATCGACTACGCCTTTCGGCCTAATCTTAAGCCCTCCGTGGACGAATCTTGCAGAGGAACCCTTAGGTTTTTGGGACATTGAATTCTCACAGATGTTTACGTTACTCAAGGAACAATATTTTATATTGTCGAAATCATGTTATATATTAAAAAAATGAAGAAACTAGGTTACAATCCTCTTCCATGCTTTGCCAACAATTAAACTTTTTTTAATTTTTGGTAGCATGCGTCCCCCTTTATGGGGAATGAAAGCCTTAAACTATAATGGAAGCAAGTGGCTGATTTTTTTTTGTCTATATATAACTTTATTACACTCTTAACATTGACCGTCTGATCATTCTGATGATGAGCTTACAGCCGTTGGATTCACTGTCCAAGTACAAACATCAACGTCTCTTATCTAGATATGGTTGGCCGGGCCCATATCATCTGGCCCCACATAGTCTCCACTCCACTCCAGTTAGTTAGAAAATCAACCCAAAGAATACGTCATTGCTTACGTCATCGTACAAATCTACCATTATTATCTCCCATTTCAATGCACTTAAAGCTGGCGGATCCGAGATCCTTATATGGGCCGGGTGTTAGAGACCCGTCTTCTTCCTCGAAGAATCTGGTAACCCCGTCTCTCGAACTCTTTCCTCTACCCCAGATCTTGTATCGGACGGACAGGATGATCGCGATCAGAATCAGAACCACGCCGCCTAAGATCCCGATCCCTACTCCTAGGCCCACTTTCATTTTGCTCCCACGTGGACCTTCCCGCACCTTAAAATACCCGATTTTCGAGTCGTCGTCTACCCCCACGAGTGTCTGGATCGGGTAATCGAAGAAGTAACAGAACCCGGATCCGTTGTTGTAAATGGAGCCCCAACAAGTGCAGTTTCTCCTGCAGACGTCTTCGCATTCCGCCACTGAAAACCCGGATTTGAAGTTCATAAGCTCTTTGAAAGGCAAGTCGACTCCGACCTTTCGCATTGCCGAGAAGCTGTTTCTTGCTACTCCGACGTCGCAAAAGTCACCGGATGCCGCCGGGAGACAGTTCCCCGAGGTGTATTCCGTCGTATTATCCAGACAGGAACAGCCCGACCCGGGTGTGCAGAGGCCGTAGGGTCCGCAAGGAGATGGAAGCTCGCATTGGTCGGTAATGGCTTGGTAGTCCAAAACCCATTTCGAGCTGTCCCAGAAATACCCTTTGAGATTTCCATCAGTTTCTAGTCGGATAAGCCGGAATCCATTAACAGGTCTCTGAAAGCTGTTGAAAGGCTGCAAATCCACCGGTATGCTTCCGTTTTGATACATTCCGAGATACCCATCGGAGCTGATCCGAATATAGATCGGACCACCGCCGTCGACCACCCGAGCTTTGGCTTCTAAAGCCCTGTGTCGATTATATAGTTGGTAAAATCCTTCGTTGTATTCAGCATATAAACCGATGAAATCTTCGCCTAATCTCATCGAGTACTTTTTATTTGAACAAATCAGTTTCATGGAGGATGTGAAATTCTGATTCTCGACGATGGTATCCGTCGGGAAATCGAAACTCTGCCAGAGGAACGCCAGCGACTCCCTGGAATTAGTTTGTATTTGCAAGTTCGATGTGTTGAGGAGAACGACTTTGTCGCCGGCTGTTTCGGTTGACCAGAGGAGTCCCACTTCTGAATCTGAAAGAATCAAGCTTCCATTAAACGAGAGCTCGGTGTCGTCGGTCCACCGCGCCAAGTTACCAGAGTTGGCTATCCAGAGCGGCTCGTCGGAAGGGACGTGGACGACGGCGAGAGCAAGTTGATTCCGCTCGACGCGGAGGAAACCCAGCGAGAAATTCTCAGTCGGGTCGCTCAGAAGTGGCTGAAAGGATTGGATCGAAGAGTCTGGAGTTGCTACGAACCCTCTGAGGAGCTCTCGTGGAGGAGCGTCGGCCATAGATAGACCTGCTGAGATATGCAAGGTAGCGACAGTGAGGAGAAAGAACACAGTCACTAACTCACTGAGTCCGTCCATTTTCAGACCAGGGAAAGGAGTAAAGAGAGAGAGAGAGAGAGAGTCTTAAAAGTTCAAAGGGCAACCATGGCTGAAAGTCGTAGGGAGAAGACACCATTCCTCCATTATTTTATACAAAAAAATGAAACTGAATTTAAAATGTCATTAACAATTTGTAAGAGATTATTATATGGATTATGATCATAATCATGCACTGCCACTAGTTATCTCAAATTATTTATAATAAACAATACATAACGATATATTGATTAATAAAATCAACGGCATAAAAATAAGTAGTATAATATTTACTTAATAATTATAATATTTTATTCTTGTTCTAGAAATGTCAAAGTAAGTTGGACACTTTGAATTTAGGAGAAAGAATGTAAATAATAAAAGTAATGATACGTTTATTTTTTTATTTTGAAATAATCACTATGTCTCAAACCATAATTAATATAATGAAGAAAAAATTTTAATTTAGCCCCCAAGTGATCCTTTGGTCCATAACGTTTATTTTTTATCAAATCAGACCTTATCGTATACATCATTTGCAATTCAAACCTTCCTGTTAAATTTGACACATGCTCTACACGTATGCTGCTAAAATTCCAAAAGACCTTCCTTTCCTCCCGAAATGTCTAAAGTAAAAGTTAAATTCACCTTAAAAACATACATTAAACTATCTTTCATTATTCCAATTTGAATTTACGGTAGAAATTTTGGACAAATTTAACTTTTACTTTAGGAATTTCTGGAAAAAATGAGAGTATTTTAGAGTTTTATGAACGTGCAGAGCACGTGTTAAATTTAACGAAATAGTTTGAATTACAAACGATGTATACGATAGAGTCTGATTAGGTAAAAAATAACGTTAGAGACCAAATGACTACTGATCCTATATGTTGGTGGTTAAATTAAACTTTTCCCTATAATTAATATGTAATTAGTGTAAATTGAATATTTTAAGAGTAAATAATAAATGTTGTGGAGAAAGAAAAGGAAATAAGGTAAATATTTGCAAGAAAAGAATGAACTTTGTCAGCGGCTCTGCATTCAATTAGAACTGCATCGTCCAACAACTAAACGGTGAAGTCAAACCAAACAATAGTTAAAAGTCAAAGTCAAAGAGATAATATTGGTCTAACTACCCAACATTTCCTTGAGTTCTTTCCTAATTCACCAAATTAATTCAAATCCAATAGTTACGTTCTACTTTGTAAGACTAGAGTTACATTTGGTAAAATCATTTTTATCATAATTTAAAATTGTAATCGTTCCATAAATTAATGAAACATAGAGAAAACAACTAATTAAATATTTTCTTGTTATCATAAATTATGTGAAAACTATAAAAAAAATGAGATTCCTAGATGTAGATTCTAATTAATATACGTGGGTTCCTAACAATTTGATTTTTTATTCAAGAGATATTGACGTTCTCGATCACGCCATACAACACTATATGTTTTGAGATAAAACTCGTACAATATTGTTCTAGATTTTTATCCTAAAACGTATCATATTGAGTTGAGAGAAAGATTCTACTTATAAATCGTTCATTTATATTTTTCTCGAGCAATATCATATTGTGCAACTCTTCTGGTGCGAACTAAACTCTTACAAATATGTGATCTTAGATCATTTTTTCCTTTATCGTGACGCTTGTCACAGTGTGAATATAAAAAATAATAATTCAAAACGTGACATCTAGAATGAGGTATTCGAAGCCTTGTTTTTTTTCCACTCATATTACAAACCCTAATTCCAAACTTCTCGTAGGAGATGACTTTCTTTAGGTAGAGAGGGGGCACCATAATTTCTAGAGATGTTGACCTTTTTCATTGACAACAAATAGTCACTACTTTTAATAACCCTCCCCTTCTTTGTTTTATTTGTTTATATCATTTGCATGCATCACATGTATAATTTTATACACCCATTTGTACATGCATCACATAAATATTCGTAGACTTGTCTTTTGTTTGTCGTTGCAGCTAGAAGTTGTCTTTCCTATTTTATAAATGCTTGAAAACGAGTTTTGCACTTGTGTTTCGATAAGTTCCGGGAATCCTTTCACGCACGCGATTGAAAAACAAAAAAATTGACAATTCTTCCTCCTTTAATTGAGGAATGACTTATAAAAAAGAATTTTATTATCAAGTATTATATAAACTAACAAGTCATAAGAACTTCACATGATGAAATATTATATGATAAAATATCTTGTAACGATCTGAAGGCCGGCTTAACAGAAACGTCTGGTCGAACAACTTGATTCTTAACGAAGACTCGATCGCATAGCCCAAAGTTTAGTTCGTAGCGGAAGATTTTAACACAAATCAAAATCATAGCCTACACGAGATGATCATAGATCTACAAAGTGATTATGAAAATAATAGTGCGATAAGTAAAATTACAGTGCAACAATATCTAAACATCCACATCCAAATCAAATCATCCTGATACAAACCCAATAAGAATAAGTCATCAATAAGGTGCAAGAGAAACACTCAAGGCAATAATAAAGGATAATATAAAACATGGAAGCTTTTGCACAACTAACTACTAACTGCTCTTGTCCATTATTGGATTGAGAGTGGGTCGTTATACAAATCAAACCATAACATTTAGAGTCATTTACAGATTATCTTTAACTATTCTTTTGAATAAATCGATCCACCTCTATGTTATCAACAATTTGAACATATCCATTAATTTATCCGTTAAATCTATCATTCATGTATTTTATTTAATTTGGTGTTCTAATCAAATTTCGAACCTGATCGATCTCCTATCCAATAATTTCAAACCATGTCAATCAACAATTTATTAGTTTGCAATTTCCTACCAATGCAAGCATATTATGAGACAGGAAGCCGAAATGAATTAATACAGATTGTTTGGAAGATGTAGAAAATAGTTCAAAGAAAAATCAGAGCATCTTAACTAAGAATTAATGTCTTTTTGTTCTATTCTTCAACTTCTTTCTAATTTCTGGAAATCTCGTCTTCTTTTTTGTTTATTCTCTTTACCTACTCAGAATCATATTTCTTATTCATAAAAAAAACATCAACCCCTATAATTAAAAATACAAAAATTGTAATTAAATCCAACAGCAGCATATAATCTCTTTATAAGTCAACAAAGATAGAGCAACATCGACCTAAGATTACAAATCTCTTTACAACAATTGAAAATAATCAACTTCTTTCAAAATAAATAAATAAAATTCCACTCTAAAAAGGTAAAAGAAAGTTGTATTAAATGGAAAACAGCTGTTCATTGGTTGAGTAGTTGATGTACAGGAAACATCCACTACTTCCTTATCTCTATTATTCTCTACTAGGATTAGAAAAGAGGTGATTCATCGGTATAAGGGGGGTTGAATTTGATACCATATCTATTATGATAATGATAAATAGGATTTGCTTCTTCAACTACAATTGAATCCACTACTTTCTTATTTCATATCTTATCAAAAAATCGATCAATGTTTTCGTCAACAAAAAAGGTATTGTAGTTGATATGATATTGATCAAGAAGCGTTACTTTTCAAGTTCAGACCAAGACATTATCCAAAACAAAACCTATTTTGCTCTCAATTAGATATTTAAATATGAATAATACTACGTTTACCTACGGGTGTACGTAGGTTGGTCCGGTCCAATTTTGAGAAAATTAATACTAGACCAATAATATTCGGTTTTCAAATTTTAGGACCGGTACCACCAAAATTTTTTTAAGAACCAGACTGAAATTTTGGTTCCGGTTGTCCCATTAAAAAACATATATTTTAATATAAAATTCTAAATTAAAAAAAAAATTAATTAATTATCTTATATACATCTTGGGTCACCATCTACATTTGCCAATAATTTTTTACAAATACGGATGTGTTTTTTCAAACTTGATGTCATGTTCTTCAGTTTATCACATGGATATGTTCTTCCACAATGATTACATTTAATTTTAGAATTGTTATCATTGTCATTTTCAACAACAATAAAATAATTCCAAACATCAGATTTCTTTGTCATTTCCTTTCGAATACAAACAGTAGAACTAGTTATAGGAGGAATCGCTACATTTTGATTTTCATTTGTAATTTCTGATTTCATCCTATAAAATACAACAATTTAACAAACAAAATAGTTAAATCTAACAATCTAACAAACATCTAATAATGCCAACGAAAATGACACTAAAAACACTGCAAACAAGTTGACAAATAACTAGGGCAAAAAAATTGAATTAAACATATTAAACAGAACTAAACAAAGGCTCAGTACTCTCTCTGTGAAGCCGAAGGAGTGCCCCAAAGGCCAAAAATAGAAGCAAAATTGACGTAAAAACAATAGAAAAAGCAAAACCAAACCTGTGGTTTGATGATGCTCAGATGAAGTGCGAGTTGCGAACGCTGAACAACAATTATTGGGCGAGAGACGGCATCACAACGAGATGCATGCGAAGAAAGAATGCGAAGAGAAACAGAACATTGAACAGTGAACTCGAAGTCTAGCGGGAAAGAACTGCGAAGATGAGACGCGGTTTTAGGGTTAAGTTAATGGTCCGGGTTGGTTTTACAATTTTTTGTCATCAAAACCGAGAACCGAACCAAAATTTCGGTTCTGAAAAAACAGAACTGAAATCTGTTTAAATTTTGCTCAAAACCGACCAGAACCAGACCAAATGTGTTGGTTCTTATTCGGTTCTCGGTTCTGGTTGGTTCTTGCTCACCCCTACGTTTACCTACTATTCTTACCTCATGACATGACAAATGTTAATTAATACAATTAATTATTTATTTAGACAATTTATAAGTTATCACATTAATTGTACCAATTAATGAATGTTACGTCAAGAAATAAAAATTTAAAAATAAGAAAAGAAAATAAATATATTATTACTCTTTAAATATAAGCTCTCTTTATCTATTTCATCGAGTAAGATTGGAGACACGAAAAGAATAAGTCTAATAGAAACTTAAACACTTGGAAAACGTCATTCTCCAATGAATTAGGTGCGTACGCAATAGAAATCACATTTTGAACAAGGACATAGGAGGATTAAGTTGCATAGTTTAAAGCTTATAGATATGACTTTTGGCCTAGGGGATACGAGTTATGAGTGGAGGGCTTGTATACCCATTATTTTAAAGCTTATTTTAAGTTGATAAAGTCTTTCGTACACTAAGATTGGGATTGAATCTAAGAAGTTTAAGTGGGTAGGTTTGACTTTAGGTTGAAACTAGAAACTTCCTTGTATTTGTGGGTCTAAGAAGTTTATCTTTCTTCTTCCTATATATTCAAATCATTTCCCCATTGGACTCACTAACAGGACCAAATGTATCAAATCTCAAACTCCTTGATCATCTTTTTCCTCTTTTCTCTTCTACTTTCTCGCTCGGGATATGTTCTCGCTCGACCTATTTTAACATCTAACCAAGGTAACTTGAGGAATTTAACTAAATATCTCTTTGCATATACTCACTCACTGTCTGATTTCGACGTCTCACATCCTGAAACACAGGGCTTTCAGGGGAACAAATGATGATGGAGAAGCAGGAGGTAAATGAAGCAGGTTCGTTTACAGAAGAAGTAGCTGATTTCAAGGATGTAAGTGTGGACTTAAATTAGAAAATGGGTTTCTGGTTTCATAGTAGAACTGGCTTTCAGTTTTTCTAACAGTCTCTAGGGTTGGTGTAATCACACAGTTAATAGGAGAAGAGGATGCATACCAGAAGAGAAGGATGATTGATGAGGCCCATTTGGACTACATATATACTCAGACTCACAAGCCATAGAAGATTAGATTAAAATTTAGCATCCTGTCTCTAGATTTGTAAAGCATTTTGTTTCATGTCTATGAAATTGTAACTAACACAACATACTTTATGATAAAGGATGTTACTGTTTAAAAGCATACCTCTGTCTCTCTCTCTCTTCCCTGCCTATTTTTTATCCCATGCACTGCCTATGTCAAGGAATAGAAAGTAGAAATATTAAAGAGAGTAATTTCATGGATGATTTCAACAAAATTAAGAACCAATCAGGAAAAAAAACGAGCAGATCGAATGGTGCATCGCACAAGAGAGATTCATTCAAACAATTTCAGAAACTCTAGAATTGGAACTGAAAATATAGTGCAGATCCATTATCATCATAACAGTGTAAGTAAAGCTAGAAAGAAAAGAGCTTAAGTTACAACAAAAAATCTACGATCGAGAGGAAGCATGTTACAAGAACGAGGAGTTTTACCATTTTAATGATACCGAGACATGTGAATCGTAATACCAATCAACAGCGTTTAGAGTCCTTTTGGCTTGTGTTTTTCTTAATAGAGGCTGTGTGAAACGAAAAGCTCATTTCAGTAACAAGAACAACAAAGCTATAATGACAGAAAAATCAACCACAATAGAGAGGCGGCAAACTATCTCGTATTTATATATTGAATTTGTAACCTATGAATCTAAAATATTAATTTGTAGAAAAAGAAGGGGTGAAATTGAGAGCTGACGATTCCCAGTACACAACTCCAACAACCTTTTTTGAAGGCTATCAAAAACGTTACCAATTGAAGCTCTTCCATATTTAAATCAAGTCCGTCATCTTTTACTCACAGCAGATGCACGAGGATTGTAAATCCATGTCACTTGTGAGCCAGGCACATCAGATGTCCCTTTCCTGTCAAAAAGAGGTATGGCAAGAGTTATATAAAAATTGCAAGAAAGATCATTGCTCCAAATTAAACTAGATCATTGCTCCAAATTAAACTCATGCTAACCCATTGAGAGAAAAGGACCAGAAGCATCATTAAGACGGCCTCATGAAATGAAAATGAAAAAAAAAAATACCATCTATTGCAACATTAAATTATTGACAAATAAATATCAATCATTAGATATAGTCATGTGGAAAGCATGGGTTTTAGAACCACAATTTCAAGAATCAAGAGCCATACCGTTTTAATATTGAATGCCAGTCCCAAGTCCTGACCCGAACTTTCTGTCACACAATTTGCATGCACAATTGGGCCTCTGGCAGTGCTTTTATTCATTCTACCAAGCTCACCAACCACCAAAGGAATATTCAAGTGTACTGCCCCTTTGAACATCCATTCATCCCTTTCTAGATTGTATACATCTTCGAAAAGCTCTCCACACAGAATACATAAACATTGATTTTCATCTGAAGGAACCATTAGCTCATTCACATCCATCCTATCACAATCCTCAGTTGAAAAAGCACGTTCAAGCCCTGCCTTTTGAGCATTCAAGTCAACTGGGTTTGCATACCATCTCCTCGACATGTTATTTACATTATGTGCTTCTTGTTCTTTAGTAGCATGCCAATCTAAGTGTCCATCAAGATGTTCCTGATCCTTATGTCGAATGCCACATATGGTACATTGATATGGAATATCATCAAAGAGTCTACTTATGACAGACGAATGAAATTTTCTAATAGTATCAGGCCTAAACTCAAAACCTATTGCACCTTTAATTTCCATTGTAGACTCTGGCAAAATGATGTCACTCTTAACATCAGGCTTTGAACTGGGTATCTCATTACCAGTGGATGGAGGACTGGCTGAGGAAACAGGAACTGACAAAATTGGCATAGAGCTGGTACAAGTACCTCCGGAGCTCTGAATTTCAGGTTGTGAAGATATCTCACTTACATTATCATTTGCCAAATCTTCATTTGACGCAGATATCAGACCCTTCGCAACTAATGAGCTCAAAAGGTTTGAAAAATCATTAGAGGGTTTGCTAGAGACATTTGAAGTTTCTGCTGACACACTTTTGGCATTAGGAACCGAAAGTGAAGGCTGTCCTACTGCACTAGGAGACAATTTTGAGTGGACTGATGTGCTTTCAAAGGCCGAAAGACCTAATAATGAGGCTCCTGAAACCTTTGCTCTTGAGGACATGAAATCGGCTGGTGGAGACCCACTCTCCCCATCAGGCTGCATTTCTAGTTCTGGTGCCCTTTTTTCTATTTCCTTTAAACTAGTACCTGATTGACTACTATTCACAGAATTGTTGGATAAAATCCCACTTTTCATAACAGCGGCCAACAGATCTCTTGTGCTTGATTCTTCTGAAGTTTCTTCAGATACATTGCTGGACAAAGAATTTCCTAATTTCGATTGATTTCTAGGATCACGAACTGGCGGTCGTAGAGATTTCTGAGCCTGTCTAGGTTGCATTGACTCTGGTTCTAAAGGTTGAGAGACAGGGAAATGGCACTTTGGTTGAGATGCTGGAACTGAAGGAGTCAAAGCATGTAGATCTCTAGGCTGATAAAATTTTGGAAACTGGACATGAACAGATTCCTGAGAGTAATTATTAGATTGACCAATGCTTAAGGTCCCACTGTATGAGGATACTTTCAGATCAGGTCGAGGCAACGACTGAATTTTCTGCAGCTCTTCCTCCGCTAAATTATGCAATTGATGAGAATGATGATACTGGATTATGGGAGACTGTCTAGATGACAATGATGAACTCAGAGAGTCAATCCTCTTCCCCACTGCACCACTGGAGCCAAATGCTGAAGATCCACAAAGAGATTTGCCCATCTGTACCTGTCCAGAAGACCTAGCATCTAACACTGGAATTCTAATGCTACCTTCTAAGAAACCTGAACCCAAATCAGGAGTTTCAGAGTTTATAGGATCGCCAGATGAATGTTCTTCCTGTATTTGCCAGAGTAATGGCATCTGCTGCCCAAGAGCTCCTACTTCTCTCTGTTCAGATGATAGCGAATCACTGGAAGATTCTCTATCAACCCTTACAGCAACATCAGAAATACTTGGAGGTTTATGGAGGCGGTTTTCATAACCCTACACATAAAAATTGTGATTCAGCCAGCTGTCTGTAGCTGTCAAGAGGAGTAAATTTCCCAAAAAATTCCTAATCAGACACCATATGAAAGATTTAAGAATACAGATTATAGAATAAAAATTCACATTCTAAGCCTACAAAGGATGCGGAATGCTGAATGCAAGTGTATCCACATGTGATTGAAACTCAATTCAACCTCGTTGTATTAATTATTATATTTGAGTGTGTACATGCTCATCATTTGGAAAAAAAATTGATGATCAATCAAGAACAAGATTGAGAAACTACCAATTTGTCTGAATTATCTGGCGTCCACTGATCTTTCCTCAAGTCATGAGCAATGCTTGATGAGCCATGGTCTGCTAATCTAGAGTTCATATCATTCCATGAGTACTCCTCTTCCTCAGAGTTTTTCCAGCTACTACTAGATAGTCCATTGTTGTTTCTATCAATAAAACCCTGCATGGTGGGTATACCCGTACCTGAACTGGCAGAATTGGGAATGGGTACAGGGTAACTTGACAAACCAAGCTTCCTATTGAAACCATTCCTTTGGCCAGAAGTTGTCTCTTCCACATTGCTACCAGCTCCAAACCAAGGTTTCTCACGTCGGTCATCCATTTTTTTCCCCAAACCTGAACTTCTTGAAAAGTTATTCCTTTCATTCTCTCCATACGAGGCATTGGTATTCTTTTCTGGAGCAATCTCACTAGTTGTTCTAAGAGAATGCTGAGAATCCTGCAAAGTTAGCATGTCATGAAACCAAGACAGGAAAAGAGTAGAAATTGAAGGCATAACAATTACTGACAAGCATTTTAACAGGTCCATCCACCCATGGGCGTCCAACAGAAATATTTGTTGCTCTCTCAGGTCTTTGTGAGTCCTTAGTTGAGTTTTTTGTGATGACATTGACATCACTGGTCACCCCTTTCACCTTCATCAGAAAGGAAAAAATAATTAATACACAATCTAAATGAATAAAGAAATTTATCTGTTCCAAAAAGAAAAAATCATTCCAAATACACTTACATGTATGCGTATAAGAATAACATAAAATAATCACTAATAAGAAAGATCATTGAAATAGTATCACCTAAAAAACGAAAAAAAAGGTCATTTTATGGTTCATCCCATGAAAATTGATTGTAGAATTTTGTTTCTAAGACTCATCTTTCACCTGGAAAAAATTGAAATTTCCTTCATCGAAATTTCAAATTTTTATAGTGGAAACATGCATTTAAGAAATAATGGCTGTGGTCAAGGACAAAACTGGTGACATTCATTGACAGAAAAAAAAAAATGTAAGTTAGTGACAAGCTATTATAGGCCATGTGTTCAAGTTATAACAAACGTCCAATCAGGAAGGAAAGAACCAAGCGTGTGTTTGAGGAGAGATTAAGTCCTTGACAAAATCCCACTTGCTATTCGGCAGGAGAATATATCATTTATGTAGAGAATGCTGTAGATACTTTCATCAGTCCGGATTGGCAATCATAGTAAAAATGAATCATCTCTACAGCTTTACTAATTACCACAAATAACAGTGGAAAGGAACAAAATGCCAAAAAGATATCAACCCAAACTGTTTGAAAAACTGTACTTACTTTCGACTGCTGAAAATGCTGCCTTTCCAGATACTTAGGGTTCACATGAATGCTATGTGGTGGACGTTGGGCCTGCAAATCAGGCCTAGAATTTATGCCCCCACTAGATGAACCAGAGGTACAGGTAAAGGCAAGTTCTTTCTCAATTATCTGAAGTGTCTGTGGAGGAAAAACTCCTTTCCAAGTTCCAAAGAGATGCCGCATGCTGGACTGAACAGAAGGGTCAACCTGCCCATAGGCCATACAGAATACCTGCAAAGAACAGATACCAATATGAAATAAGTATTACAATAAACGAGCATACAAGGAAAGAATTGTCCAGTACAAGGATGATAGCATTTTGATTGATAGCAGAATCTAGTTTTCAGGCAAAATAACCGGAAATGATGCAGCTAGAGTTTCTTAAAATCATAAGATGGCCGGATTACATACATGTAGCACATAAAATTCAAATCTAACCTCAGGCAATCTCGTAGCAAAGTACTTAATGTAATCCCTCCCAATATTTTTAACAATACTGTCTAAAAGATAGAGTGATGGTAGCTTCTGTTCACTGGGAACCTGCAAAATTTTATTATTTTTTGTTAGTATCCCCCAACCACAACTTTCTGGAGGTAAACAACTAGATCCCGGTCCTACACCAAGATATGATCTTCCTTGAAAAAACCATTTTTATGATAATATTAGCAAGAAAAAGAAGCAACGATATACTATCAATCATCAATGGGTGTAATTCTGTCAATCCTTAGGCTCAACAGAAGCATTGGCAATGACATTACTTCAAATAAATATAGAAAAAAGTTACATTAGTATCCAATTTACTAATCCTCGATACTAATGTAGCTTTTTTCTATATACTTTGTTGTAATGAAGTGACTCTATCCATTTATTGCTGAATAAAATATTTCCACAAATATACGACAATCATATATTATATCTTATTAAAAAAAAACAGATACTGCTCCTCCCCCTATACTTTGGAAGGCTGCAACTAAAAAAACAACAATAAAGGTATGCGTCAGTAAAATTCCAAATTTGTACTCGAAATCACATATATATCTTGTAAACAACCTAACTTAAACTAGTTTATATAGATTTTGTACAATAACAGAAGTTCTATTATACTGAAGTAAGTTCCTAACCTCAATTCTATATGACTCGATTTCATATGATCATGTTCAACAAACTCATAAAAGAAGTATTTCAAAGTAAAACAATTATAAAGTTAATTTAAGCAAAAAATAAAAATTTAGCTAGACACTATTCTCTCTACCAGCCTCACATACAGGACTTTATCAGATTGATAGAAGAAACAATAACAATATTCTTCAGGAAACCTTCACATATGTCGTTGAATAAATAATTAAAAAAAAAAAACAAAGAGACTCAAAATACACAGAAAGAATTCCAAGTGTCAAAGATGTAATATGTTAATATGTTTTCAAATTGCAAAAGGTTTATATGAACCATATCCAAGATCTCATGGATTGTTTTGCCTTCTTTATGCGAAAACTCAACTGCAAAAGAACTGTATGCACGTCCATTGCAAATTCTAGCACCACAAAGTTCTATCAACAATAAGAATTGCAGCCACAGAACAATGGATCAAATTAAACCCGACATTCCCACAGTAATTATTTTCATTTCACAAACCTCAGCAGGTTATATCGCAATCAAATAGGATGGGAAGCACTTATATATGTTGTGCCCATAATTACATTTACCATCATTATGATGACCTCGCCTTGGATGCAAAGGTCGAAAATTCATATCAGGAGTCTACATCTTTGAGTGAAAACTGGGAAGCATTGAAAACTTTTAAGAGAAAGAGATCCATATTTCCAAGAAGAAGCTATTTTACTTTTGAACCATTGAGATTTTATTAAACAAAATACATTTACAACTTACTATTTTGCATTTAGTTGCAAATCGACCTTTCTTTTCCCTATGTATATTCTTTTTACAAACCAACTCAAAACACGGTAAACTGAAGGTATAAGACAGCTACAGAGGTTAACTAGGTTCACCTCGAGGATGTTAAAGCAGACGGTTGCAGCAATCGCCTTCGCAGCTATAAGGTTCTCCCCCGCTATGATGGTTAAATTAGTTATAATTGGTTTCGAATTAAAGGTCAGCTCAGCCAGTGCCGTCTTATATTGACTAACAAGCTCCTGGTGCGGAAGCGGCTGCGGCTGATAACCCCCTTCCCCCAAATCACTACTTGCCGAATCTCTATCGCTGGTTCTGAATCTCTGCTGAGCCACTGGCCTCTGAAGAAAGGATCGGCTAGTAAGGTTCGGAGCGCGTTCGACCTCGTCAGAGAGACGGGGTTTCTTCAAACCAGGCTCCCTCGATCGATCAAACGGTCTACGCGAGCTATCCATTTCCTTTACCATACAAAGAACAAAAACCCTAAATCTATTCTACACTTTCCGCAAAAGGAACATTCGTCAATTCAATTTAATCACAAATGAAACGCCACGAATACAACTTTTTACATTGAAAAGTATAAGCAAAAAAGCACAGAGAAACAACTACAGAAGAGAAAACTGGTACAACAGATAAGAAATCAAAAACCCTAGCTCAAAAGTATGAAGAAGATACATAAGGAAGAAGAAGCTCCTAATTGTTGGAGAAGCTCTGAAGCTCTTGCAAGAAACTGAGATTACGGTAGCGGAAACCGTTAATATATATATAGAAGATTAGGGGTGGGCATGGTCCGGTCCGGTCTTGAGCCGAAATTGGACCGGACCATGGGATTCGGGAATTTTATCCTGAATCCCAGTACCGGACCGTGCAAGGATCGGGACGAGATCGGACCAGACCAAAAAATTCGGTCCGGTCCCGGTCCGGTCCCAGTTTCTCCCATTGTAATGCTGAATATTTTTTTAAAAAAAATAAAAAAACAAAAAATTCTGAAATTGCATATAAATTTTTCCAATAAACTCGGCATACATATTTTTACTTGTATTCTTAATCGAAAGAATAAAAAATGAAAGTAACGTATATTAAACTAACAAATTAAATCTAACAAATTAAATCTAATAATCTATGCTTAAAATAAAATCTCATAAGATAAACTAAATTCAACATCTAAAATATATCCAACTATCATAACATAAAAACTATTGGGTTCTTGGTCTGGTCCGGTCTTTCGGGAATTTCGGACTATGGACCGTGGACCGGACCATTGCCCATGAGATTTTTGCTTTGAGGACCAGTCCCGGACCAAGAACAGTCAAGGACCACCCAAAATCGGACCAACACCTGCGGTCTGGTCTGGTTCTCGGTCCACGGTCCGGTCTTGCCCACCCCTATAGAAGATGAGCCTCGACCAAAGTCGCCCATTTCTTTTATTTGGTCCGGTTCGAGTCGGTTTTACACCTAAACTAAAGTAAATTCGATTCTTTTTTAACAGAACCGAAATTTCCGGTTCGGTGTTCGGGTTTAACGATACAAAACCATTAAACCCGAAACGGACCATTATAACCCCAACCCTATTCTGCTATTCTTTTCTTCAGTCGCAGCCCTCAGACCACAGTCCACTCTCTTCTCAGTACTCGTGCAGTCGCCGCGCCAGCTGCTCGCGCTCTCTCTTCTCAGTTTTCTCTCGCAGTCGCCGACGAAGGTAAGCTGTATTTTTCTCTACATCGATTCTCTCTTCATTCTTTTGCCGCTAATTTCATGTTTGATTACTTTCTGCTTACAAATCTGAATCGGACTTCTGCAATTTGTTTTGTTTACATCTCGTACTCTCATTCGTTGCTCGTCTTTATGATTTTGTGTTCTTTTTGACTTTTTGGTTTGATCTTCTCTGTTCAATCAATTTTTTTTCCTTATGATTTGTCCTTACTCACTGTCGGACTAGTTGGATTCCTTGCTTGATTCATGCTTTTTTGCTTTCCAATTTTTTGTGAATTGGGTTTCATCTACTTTTGTAGGCTTGAAACTTTGGTACTTTTGCCGTCTATGAGGCGGTTACTGGTTAACTGCGAAGTGATTTCCATTCGTTAATTACCATGTTTATATTGTTTTAAAGTATTTTTTTTAATAATTTAACGAACCGGAACCGAACCTATAGTTTCGGTTCGATTTCGGATTAAATCCAAAGAACCGAACCGACAAATGCACACTCTTACTTGTATTTACTTTAGTTCATTATAATAATTGATTTATTATATTAATCAACGTCATCATTCGTCAAGATTTTAGGTCGGATTTTTATTATTTTAACAATAAATTCAAATTTTATCTGATCCAGCTTAATACCAAATTTATTAGGTCGACGAGTGCGTAATTGATAGCATGACCTTTGTATTGGCGTCCGACGGACTAATGAAAGTGTACCATTTTATTAATTGTAACATAACTATCACCTCAAAATATGCACTAGAATTACTCCTTTTCTAAAGTTGATAGGTTCAAATTTTGCTATATTCATGTCGTAACGAAAGATAGCGAGATTTGATTGATAAATCCTCTAAAATTGGAGAGTTTTTTTTCTTTCGAGATATCAAACTTCTCTAGCTTGTAGGTTTTCAGCTTTCGAAATACGAACCGATCTTGTGGAAGCATTTAATCTAGAGAAATCTATTCGCATCTACGCGCACATGTTTATGGGTTTATACTAAGAACCGCCTTTTCATTTTTGTCAACGGAGAGAAAGAGAGGCATCAAATTGGATTCGATGACAATTAAATAGGCTATTTTGATTAGTTAGGGAAACGATGATAAACTAACCTCTAATTAAGCCTCAGTTTAATATTGTTTTTTTTTTTTAAGGTAATTATTGATTTTAACCCTATACTATGCATTTTATTTCAGTTTGTCCCATGTACTAAAAAAATGGACAAACCAAATTTTGTACTTTGATTCTGTTATCAGTTTTGACATTCCATCAATAATTTTGTTAAACTCATTCAAAAAATTACCAAATGATATTGGATTCACTTGAAATTTTTACCACATGTTCATTACTTAATGAATTGTTACGGAACACTTTATAATTGTTAAAATTGGGAAATAAACATTTTTAGCGCTCTAAAAAGAAATGTCAAACACAGTCTAAGTCTGTGACTTAATACGTACGTGCATCATTTACGATCCGTTAAATCTATATGTTATATCACGAGATCTACAAGACGATTATAAAAACCAAGTTAATATCGATTTCAATAGTTAATAAACAATACATCTTAAATTTAATTTTATTAATTATAGATTATAATTAGTTCTAGAAGACTATTTTTCTAGAGCTTAGAGGATAGTGTTCATTTGTTACATAATAGCCCATTTTAATAATTAGGGTTAATCCAACCCAAAAATATTGGTCAAAAGACCATTTTACCCTTCCCTCTTCTTAACCTAAATCAGACAGCAGTAGTCGTTTCGTATACATCCCTCTCCATCTTCCCCCGTCGACTCGCCATTCTCCAGTGTTCTGAGGTGACTCTCTCTCTATCTCTCTGCAGCTCGCTCCTTTACTCGCGCTCTGTTTGAAGCTACTTTCTCTCTGCTTCTGTGGCGATGGTTATGATTTATAAGCCGATTGAATGAACTTTTGTTCTCGGTCTGATAATCGATGTTTTGCAGCTTGAGAACTCATATGCATGTCTCCTTTTTTTTTTCTTTCTTTTTTGTAGTTGATAATGTCGAAAGCTACATTTCATCAAAAGAAAAGAACTATACGGGAGCTCGAGAAGCGTGCTCCCAAACTTGTAAGTTTTTTAATTTTGATACTTGTTTGTTTTCTGAGGAGAAATCGTCTGCAGGGGTGAATTTTTATTGGAAAAATCGTCTGCAGGGGTGAATTTTTATTGGAATTGTGTCTTTCAGGTTTATTTCTTCGTCACACAAATTACAGAACTTATTTTATTCTTGGATTTTTGCGTAGGTTGAAACAGGAAAGAAGACTCTGATTCTTCATGGTACCAAAACGAGTTGTGTTTTGAATACTTTTTTGGCAGAACTTTATAATTTAAAGAGAGGAAATGCGGTGAGGTTTACTCGTAGGAATGAAGGAATTAAACCCTTTGAAAGTGGTGGGGAAACTGCTTTGGAGTTTTTCTCCCTCAAAACTGATTGCAGCATTATTGTGGTTCGTACATATCAAACTTATGTTTTTTTTTCCTTATTTGCATTTTTCTCTGATAAAGTTCCTTATTTCTATCTTTATGGAATTCCTTGTTTTGAGGATCTTCATCGTTGATCAAGTAGTTTTTTACTTGTTTTTTGTTTTGACAGTTTGGTTCTCACTCAAAGAAGCGACCCAATAATCTTGTTATTGGGAGAACTTATGACCATCACATATATGATCTAATGGAGGTTGGGATTGAGAATTTCAAGTCAATGGAATCATTTATATATGATAGGAAACTGGCCCCTCTATTGGGATCAAAGCCTTTCATCACTTTCGCTGGAGAAGGATTTGAGAGCGTGGAAGAATTGAAACATCTGAAAGAAGTGTTGATAGAACTGTTTCGAGGAGAGGTAATTTCTGGCATCTATCTGTCTATATTTATTTTTGAAGTGGTATTGCAATGATAACAATGTGGATCTAATTATATCCAGGTCGTTGAGAATTTAAATCTTTCTGGGTTGGACCATGCATTTGTATGTTCAGCTATATCTCCGAATAGAGTATTTCTTACTCACTGTGCAATGCGAATGAAAAAGTCTGGCACTGTAGTACCAAGGATGGAACTAGTGGAAGTTGGTCCGTCAATGGACCTGATTGTTCGTCGACATCGTCTTCCTAGTGACAGTTTAAGGAAAGTAGCCATGAAAACGGCTACTGATAAGCCTAAGAAGAAGGTTATTGAACGGAAACTATATACTTATATACTCATTTTTTCAAATCTAAGAGTATTTGTCTCATGTCAGCGCTAATTGTTGCTTGCAGGTTAAGAATGTCAGCAGTGATCTTATTATGGGCAAGATTGGGAAGATATACATTCCGGATCAAGAGGTAGTAACACATTTTATAGTATGCATAACCAATCCTTAACACTGTATTTGACCCTTAGAATTTTATTCCATTTACATTATTTTGGAGTGCACATTCGTGAGATATTGGCTGTAACAAATTGTTTTTAGCGATTGTATGCAAATGGTTCACATCGGACCTATTTTGAAATGCAGGTAGGAGACAAGGCTCTACCAAACAAATCGAAGGGATTGAAGAGGGAGCGCCGGGAAGCTAAACTAAAAGATGGTGCTAATAAGCAACCATCAAAAAAGCAAAAAGACGAGGTAAACTAGCTTTTTTTTTAAGTACTTCA
The DNA here is from genome assembly GCA_022432975.1 of Begonia masoniana. NCBI lineage: Eukaryota > Viridiplantae > Streptophyta > Magnoliopsida > Cucurbitales > Begoniaceae > Begonia > Begonia masoniana. The sequence goes on from CM039505.1 coordinate 51,897,331, forward strand.
AAATGCAATGGAGAATTAATCTTCGATTAGGAGACAGCATAGAGTAAGAATGCTTATCCACCAATTAGAAAGATTGGGAGTTTGTCGAGAAATGTAACGCATGAGGATGGATGTGACGGATGTGGCGACAATCCAACCATTGAAAACAACATTTTCTGTCAAATGATTGCTCTTTTTTAGGTTTTTTACGAGTTAATCTATAATTTTGTTCTATAGCAACCTTCCTATGTTCATTATTTTTCTTGTTGTACCAAGACTAGTTCATCCTTTTCAGTGCCCTCTCAATGAAGTAAGCCAATATTCATGTTTTTATTTTACACTACAAGTTTTATTTTTATTTGTAGTTATGAATAAAAACCCTAAATTAGAGTGTCAGTCCTTGAATTATATTCGTTAATAAAACAAAATTTTAACTATCATTCGTGAACAATGACTCCTTGAGACGTCGGTCACTCGCACTTTAAATAGGTGTAAAACACGTTCGAAAATAGGTGATTGTGTGGTCGCCCGCATTTGAAATAGATCCAAAACACATAAGGAATAAGTGACATCGGCTTCACACGATAACCCGTACCTGAAATAGGTGTAAAATGCACAGGAGAACGTGCGATCCTAGTTTCATGCAGTCAACTGTGCCTGGATCTACCGGTAATAAAGTTGATTTGTTAACATATAATAGTTTAAAATTTGTCTTGCTAAAATATAATTTGAAGTTTATTTTATTATTGACCTTATAGTTTAATTTTTTTTTTTTCATATTTTTATGCGTTTCTTCTCGGATATCAATTGATATGATAATTGAAAATAGTTTAATAGAAATCAATGCAATTTCTATAATAAATCAATACAATCTTAATGAAATCACTTGATAGATCATACACCCATAACAAGCAATAAATTACAAATATTTGTGATCGTGTGGAAAGTCGGATTGATCCTCAGTTTTGTCGAATTCGCATTGATCGAAAGGCCAATCACGAGTTCGAGAAGCTAAACTCCATAACTGTGAAAACTCCGGCTCCTCGAAGTTTATGCCATTTCCCCAGAAATCTTCTTGCGTGATCATGCTTTCATCTCCAAAAACTGGGAAAGCTGAAATTCCCTCCGGAAAAGACACATAATAATCACTCATCAGCTCTTCTTCTGGCATCATCCTCATCTTTCCTTTGCATTTCTCATCCTCCATTCTCAAGCTCGATTCTACTTTTATTCCCGTTTCCTCGGGTTTCTCTCGAATTTTTGCAACGAATCCTCGAGAAGATTCATCGGAAGATCCTGCGCCGATAACCGAATCAAATTTGTCAAATTCAGGAGATATTGACAGTATGGGGTCAGTCCTCCTCTCGGAGTCATATGTCACGATCTGATTTTCGTCCGAAGAATCTTTTTGAGCGATTTGTTCGACGTATTTTCTCTTCGCCTTCGAAGATCCGATCTGTCTATTTTTCTTATTCTGCTCGATCCAAGACAAAAATGGTGGATTTCGAACCAACTTCGCCAAGAAGGAAACCATCTGCTTCTGTCTCTTCTCCGCAGATTCGAGTTGACGGTTGACTAAACTTGCGTGCATAGAAGTTCCGCGATGCTGCTCCCGCAATTCAACAACTTCCGCCATTAAAGACCGTTTCTCACTCTTCAATTTCTCGATTTCACCTCTAATTCCAGACTTTTCGGCTTCACAACTAGCAGGGGCCGGAAAGCCGATTTGATGAGGATGAGGCTTCCGCCTCTGGATGTTCTTCAACAACTGTCTCCTCCCTCTTTGAAAATCTTCATTCGAGAATTCCCACCGATCTGTATCGATCTTCCTGAACCCCTGACCGAGTCATCAAAAACTTTATCGATTCAGGAGAACTTTTCGAATAAAAACATTTGCAGAAAACAATACATAAATAAAACTAAATTCAAGCCTTGTTGATTTGAAGCTACAGAACCCTACACAATCATATTCAATAGACCTTCCAAAATGAAGATATAGAGATACAATTGAAGCCATGAAAGCTCGAGTAAAGTAAAATTTAGATTGAATCTCAAAATTTACCTGCAGAGGATGGATCCCCCACCATAGCATGAAGAGCATAAAAAGCAGCTCCTCATTCTTGATTACAAATAGGTTGTCTGAACAACTCTATACCCGTTTCGGTTCCGATAAACTAAAAACATATACGTGATTCGGGAATAGGATAACATTTCTTGTTGGAGGAATGAGACAAGTTCTCAACCTTCTCAAAGCTCCACAAACTATTTTAATTAATGTTAGTATATCAAGAAATAAGTCATTATAAACAAATTTGGGTCAAAAACTTTTGAGCGAATAGTAAGTAGGTCATTGTACTTTTTTAGGCAAAATACCCACTGAACTAAGAGGCGTTAGCAATTAAGTCTCGTCGTCAAATAAATCATGTTTTTGTCACGTGATCTTTTTTACTTGACGATTTCCAGAGAGAAATAACAAGTTGTTAAGAAAATCAACCCCTGGGGCTCGGCATCTTCGTCAAAATTGTCTATTGCGTTAAATTTTTCAACTTGTTTCTCTCATTAAATCGTCAAGATCATTCTCTCAGAAGTTATTTATTTCTATCTAAAAATTGCACAAGAGAGAAGATCACGCAATAAACACGTGATTTCTTTAACGTCAACCCTAACAACGAGAACTTAATTGCCGATGTTTCTAGTTTATTGGAGTTCTTTGCCTAAAAAAACCTACAAAGACCAACTTGCTTTTCACCACTAAGTTAAAGGGCTAATATTAACTTTCCCAGCAAACTTTAATCATTCTATCACCTGTAAAAACCAAACAAACTTAGTAACAAAAACATCACTTGAATCCAAATCTTGGACAACAGATTGAGCATTCAGATGTCTTTACAGATGTTATGCTTGTCAATTTCAATTACAAAATGAACAAGAATCGTAGAAAATGGAAACAGGATATGCGAAGCAAAGATTATGAACTGGAAAAGAGAGAGAAGAACATTTACATACAATCAGAGCAATTTTCGAAGGATACTATATTGAGGTACCTACATAAGTATTAAGTTGTCTGACAAAACTGGAGAAGTTGTTGTGCTTGAAATTACTAGGAAGAATGAGCCTAGCGAACTCCATACAATCCCAGACCACAAAGCTCTGCCCATCTGAGCTCCAAGATATGATCGGATCGAGCGAAGGGTCGTCGACTAAATCGAAAGTCTTGCTCAAAAACGGCGGAACCGGACTCTCCTGAAGACATGCGAGAGGCTGAGGACGAGCTATTGGAATCGAAGCTTCTTCTTTGATCAGACTGGGTTTAAATTCAAAAGGTTCAAGAGGAGGAGAAAAGTATTCAAGTTCCGAGAAAGGTCCAGAAAATTCATTATTTTCCGCGAACATGGACTCGAGAGGAAGAAAAGACTGAGACCCCATTAATGGCCGGATTTCGGGTCGATGCAGAAGAATATCAACTTTTTCAGTAACGAGTTCATCGGAAGAAGACTCAGCAGGAATCATGGTCAAAAAACAAAGAGGAGGGTCGGAAGTTGGGAAGAACAAGATGGAATGTGATGAATAATCATGAGCCCTGGCCTCTAATATAGCAACAGATAAAAATCTAGGAGCCCAGTTCAAAGGCGGTGGAGGGTCTTCCCCAATTGGTCAGGCGAGGACCCCATCAAAATCTGAGAAAAGGAGAGATTCAGGTGTGGTGAAAATGGAGCTCAGATTTGCACCGACTTTCGACTCATTTCCTGGCAACTGCGCAGGAGGCAGAGAAGATTTTGAGGTAGCTCTACAGAAGAAGAAGTGGCTCCCACAGAAAAGTTGGACATTAGGGTCTGTGCCGTCGCCGACGTTGTCTGAAAATGATGGATAGCTGTTGTCGTCATCGGGTTGTGGGGATCAAATTTCTTGGGGACGAAGGTATGTTCACGAGCCAATGAATCAAGAGAGAGTGGTTTTGGCAAACAATGGGTTGGTTTTTGATGAATTACATACTTCCTTACGTCACTACTTTGATATTTTATTTTGTAGTTTTAATTCCATGAAAAAATCAAACCGGTGGAGCTGGCGTGGCCCGCAAAGCTGGTCCACGAGGTTGCTCGTCTGGTCCGGTTCAAAGCAGGTTAAGAGCAAATTTAGTCTCCCTAGACTTAGATACTTATACTTAGGCTAATGACACGAGCCACTAAAACCACATCTTGGTCGGACTCGGTTAAAACCCATCTAAATTTGAGTAGTTTGAGATTGAACTTGTGGCTCGGCACAGTGCTCTACCTTTCTGCGCTGAACGCTAGCTAATTATATTATGACTCTATCTAGAAGTGGAATCGATATGGTCCGGTTCGGTTCCTCTTCCAATTGAAACCGAAATTGAACCGATCGATATTTGGAACCGAACCCGAACCAGAGTAATATTTTTGATTTTGCTTGGTTCAATTTTGGCTTTCAGTTTAAACTCGATTTTGTGTCGATCAGTTTGAGCCAATTAGCCATGTTTTAATTCTATAATTTATAATTTTCAATATAAAAATTTAAAAAATTATATAAATATTATAAAATCGAATTGGTTTAATTTTGATCGGTTTTTGAAAGAAAGAACCAAAAATCAAACCAAGTTCAGTTTCAAAATCAGTTTTACCAAAATTGAAATCAAACGGATTTTCACTCCTAACTCTATAAAAGCATAAAGAAACAAGACAAAGGATGAGAGAAAAAGAAGCCGAGAGTGTCAATCCGTATAAAAGATGCCCAGCTTCTCATTGATTTCTCTCTAGTTATTACTCTTTACAAAAAATGAAGACATGAAAAGGGATTGGATGGAAGCCACAAAGCTATCATATCAATGGCACTGAAGAGCAGTTCCTTCTTTGTTTTGGACTAGAAGTCAGTCTTCTCAATTGCGTATTAGGGCAAGAATTTACAGCTATAATTCTGCAAGACAGATTGGAAAATGAAAACAAGTTGATGATCATCACTAGGTTAAATCCCATCCAACTGATGCATTGAAAATAAAGGAACTAGACTCTTTTACACCGTCCCAAAAAACGTAAACCTAGCTGGGTTTTTCCTCTTTCTAGCTGTTGAAAATCAAACCTATTGTAAAACAAAAAGCACACGAAAACATGGCACGGAGATTTACGTCGATAAACCATTTTGAAAATAAAACTACTAATATGGCAAAAAATTCAATAAGTGAAAAATCAATCCATCGAAATTTTGAGACTCAAAAATATATTCATAACAACAAACTATGATTTACAATGCGGATCCATCGGCCCGGTCCAAGACCACATGAAATCTAGGTCACCCCAAACTTCAATTCTAACCATAGTTATCTCTCCATAGTATATGCATCAAACATTTGATCAAGATTCATATAAACCATTATTTATCCCAAGATAATGATTAGGGTGGGTAAAGTTAAAAATTGTTGATTTTTTTTTTTTTTTTTTCCATACAAGGTGAGCATTATGGTTGATTATGATTTATAGTTATTAGATAAATCTAAGATCATACTCTCAAGTTAAACTCTGTTTTTTCTTGGCTGATTGGACAAGTATTTGTCTGATTTTTTTATAAAATAAATAATTGTACCAATAACAAAACACATCACCATATAACTTAAAGATTACTAAGTGGGGTGTGATTCTAGTATAACTTAGAGGAAAATACCTCTAAAGAACGACCAAAAAGATCTTCTGCTCGAGAGGAATGAGTTGTTAGTTATCAGAAAAGTTTGAATTGCTAGTCAAGATAGCTTTATCGGGAAGGACTAAAACTGTAACACGTGACAACGTGCAGTAGACATTTTTGACAAAAAGAAAGAAAAAAATTTCTTCCAGTCGAATAAAATTGACAAAAATCTTTCTCTCAGTCGATGATTTGGACAAAATCGACCGATGGTTTTTGACGAAAATTGAAATCATTCCCTATAAATATAAAAGCTCGGGGAAGGGAAATGACAAACCAAAAATAAGAGCTCCTCGCCAAACCTTTGACGAAAAACTCCTCCGACGAAAACCCTTCTCTTTCTTGCTCGGCATTCGACGCTCACCTGCCCGAAAACCACTCATCTTGATCACACTCTCTTTGTTCGCCGTTCGACATCTCAAGGAGAGAAACTCTCTCTCTGTTCTCTGCCCTCGCGAAGAAGAAGAGGAAGAAGAAGGGTTCAGTTTTAATTTTAAAAATTGAACCGGTTCTTATAAAAACCGAACTGAACCGGTCAGCCAATCCAAACCAGTACTGTTCACTCGACCGGAACTGTTCATCTGAACCAAACCCGACCCGGCCTGAATTTTGACCCGATCCAAAAATAGACCGGTAATGAATTTCTAACTAAATTCTTGAGAAATTGATTTATAAAAGTGAAAAATTTATACTGGATATTTTATTTAGGTAGAAAATTTCCAAGAGTTGCTAGAATCGATTTAATTCGATCCGATTCAACCTAAAACCACATGTAAGAAAGTTATGCCCAAATTATTCTGAAATTTAGATTTATTTAGGTATGAGTTTAATACCCAATAATTTATGCAGAGATTATTTGGAAATTTTGGGACGATACCTATTTCCCTCTCACTCAGAATCCAGATAAGTGAAAATACAAATTTTCCAATCTTTTGGCTATGGCCCTACATCAAAAGAAATTTATGATATTTTCCTATAACTGTTTTATTGCACGATTTGATATATGAGCACTCATGTTTAGGCATTGATATAGAATAATTTAAAAGATAATATTTGTAAGACATTTGCATGTGTATGAAAATGATAGAATTGACAGTAATTACGTGATAGCAAAAGCTTGAACGTTAAAAGTAAAAGAAAACAAAGTCATGAGATGACTAAGTCTTAAAAGAATGTTGACTTTCAACCAGTATGTAACAATTAACAGGATTCGGTAAAAGTACATGTTTTGCAACTACACGTATTCTCACTTACTAAGTTTTTCTCACCTTATGTATTATTGTGATGTAGGTGAGTTTTTATCTGAGGAAGAACTAACTTTGATTGAGAACCTCCTTGAAGCAAATGAGCATGCAGATGAATAAAATATTTTTTAGTTGAATTAGTATGTTTCAGTCTTTTGAGTACGTTTTATGTTTTGATAAATTATGTTGAATTTTATAGTTAAATAAATTATGTATTTATTTCAATTTTTCGACAAAGTTATTTAATTTTGATAAAGCTTCCTCGCACTTAATGTTTCAGTTATCATTTAAAGAGAATTTCAAAATATTATGAAATTAGGATTTTGACGCTCGAATTTAATTTGATAAAACGATTTAGGAAAAATTTTAGGGTTTCAAATTAGAAATATTAAATTAGGGATTTTAAATTTGGGACGTTACAGTTTGGTATCAGAGCACTAGGTTTTTAAAACGGTTCTGTAGATTTATTTGTATGCTCAAGAGCAATTAGAAGATTGTCGATCAGCAAGTAAGTCTGTACTAAAATATATATTTTTTGATAAAAGTATGTTAGATAATTTTATAGTACATGTCAAAGTAGTATATAAAGATAGATTTTTTAAATTAAAAAGTTATGGTGATGTAGACTATGACCAATCGTAGAGGAAATGGAAATGATAGGGATGTTATACTTGATCGAATGATGAAACAGCTGGCTCAAGCAGCTAATGCAGCAGCCCAGACAGCTACTGCAGCGACCTAAGCAATTAATGCGCAAGCCCAAATTCTAAATAGGCCTCAACATGCGGATATGGATTCCGATAGATTTTAGCGGATATGGCAGCAGCGGATGATTGGATCAGAACCATTGATGAAATTTTTGAGCATGCCAAAATTTCTGAGGAAGAGAAAGTTGATTGCGTGTCTTCTATGTTCCGAATGGAAGCAAGTTATTGGTGGGATTCCGTAAAGGCGATGCATTCAGTCACTACATGACGTGAGAGAAATTTCAGGAGTTATTTAAAGAGAAGTACTTTACGGACTCAATGATAGATGCGAAAGCTGAAGAATTTATGGCTCTCAAGCAGACCGGAAGCGTGATGGATTATCTGCACAAATTTGAGCAATTATTTTGTTATGTCCCTCATATTGCTAGTAACGAGGCTATGAAAGTGAAAAGATTCATCCAAGGATTAAGGGCGGAGATACTCAAGGACATCCGTCTCATTACCTCCAAGAACTCCATGTTTGCATTTGTAGTGGAGAAAACACTGTCTACAGAACAAGGTGAGAAGGACATCATGAAAGCCTAGGAGTTACGAAGGAGATATAACCAAGCAACTCAAGCTGCACGAAATAAAGTTCCACAACAACAATCAGCTGGATTTAAGCGACCCATGAACAGTGGACCTGCTGAAAGACCTTTTAAGTTTGTTAAAAGGGAACCCATGACGACGAATGTACCTTTATGTCCCTCATGCAAGAAACCACATTTTGGAGAGTGTCGCGTTCAGGCTAACACTTGTTTTAAATGTGGACAATCTAGACATTATATTAATATCTGCCCAAAGAATGTCGGAGAGCAAACCAAGACGACTGCTAGAGTCTTCGCCATGACTAAGGATGACGTTGAAGGAAATACATCTGTGGTGACAGTTTCGATCTTTATTTCTGGCATATCTTCTAGCATTTTAATTGATTTTGGAGCTACACATTATTTTATCTCCCTTGATCATGCTATGAAATTAAAAACCAAAGTAAAATTTTTAGAGTATAAATTGAGAGTAGCTACACCATCTAGCAAAATTATGGTCGCCGACTCTATTATTAGAGGATATTACTAGAATTTTTGAATCTTTAGAACTCCCGTAGAAGAAGAATGACTTTTTTTCAGGCAGTTGGAATTTTACCATCTTCTTGCGACAATAGTCACATAATGCTTGAAAAGCCAATCCATTTCAAGGATGACGTCAAAATCAAACATTGCCAAAATAATCAATTTCGCTTCCAATTTATTCTCCTCGATACACACATCGCATCCTCTAATAATAGTCGGCGACCATAATTTTACTAGATGGTGTAGCTACTCCCAATTTATACTCTAAAGATTCTACTTTGGTTTTTAATTTCATAGCATGATCAAGGGAGATAAAAAAGTGTGTAGCTTCAGTATCAATTAAAATGCTAGAAGATATGTCAGAAATAAAAATCGAACCTGTCACCAAAGATCTATTTCCTTCAGCGTCATCCTTAGTCATGGCGAAGACTCTAGCAGTCGTCTTGGTTTGCTCTCCGACATTCTTTGGGCAGATATTAATATAATGTCTAGATTGTCCACATTTAAAACAAATGTTAGCCTGAATGCGACACTCTCCAAAATGTGATTTTTTGCATGAGGGACATAAAAGTACATTCGTCTTTATGGGTTCCCTCTTAACAAACTTAGAAGGTCTTTCAGCAGGTCTACTGTTCATGGGTCGCTTAAATCCAGCCGATTGTTGTTGTGGAACTTTATTTTATGCAACTTGAGTTGCTTGACTATATCTCCTTCGCAACTCCTAGGCTTTCATGACGTCCTTCTCACCTTGTTTTGCAGACAGTGTTTTCTCCACCACAAATGCAAACGGGAAGTTCTTGGAGGTAATGAGACGGATGTCCTTGAGTATCTTCACCCTTAATCCTTGGATGAATCTTTTCACTTTCATAGCCTCGTTACCAGCAATATGAGGGACATAACAAGATAATTGCTCAAATTTGTGTAGATAATCCATCACGTTTTTGGTCTCCTCGAGAGCCATAAATTCTTCAGCCTTCGCATCCATCATTGAGTCCGTAAAGTACTTCTCTTTAAATAACTCCTGAAATTTCTCTCAAGGTCATGGTAGTGACTGAATGCATCGCCTTTACAGAATCTCACCAATAACATGTTTCCATTCGGAACATAGAAGACGCGCAATCGACACTCTTCCTCAGAAATTTTGGCATGCTAAAAAATTTCACAAATTGTCCTGATCCAATCATCCGCTGCTGCTATATCCGCTAAATTACCATAGAAATTTGGAGGGTTTAAATGTCAAAATGTATCGAAATCCATATCCGCATGTCAAGGCCTATTTAAAATTTGCGCTTGCGCATTAATTGTTTGGGTCGCTGCAATAGCTGCCTGAGTTGCTGCATTAGCTGCTTGAGCCAGCTGTTCCATCATTCGATCAAGTATAACATCCTTACCAGTTTCATTTCCTCTACGATTGGTCATAGTCAACATCACCAGAACTTTTTAATTTAAGAAATATATATTTATATACTACTTTGAAATGTACTATAAAATTATCTAACATACTTTTATCAAAATATAATTTTTTTTAAATACAGACTTACTTGTTGATCGACAATCTTCTAGTTGCACTTGATAATACAAATAAATCTACAGAACCGTTTTAAAAACCTAGTGCTCTGATACCAAACTGTAACGCCCCAAATTTAAAATTCCTTCCAATTTAAAACCCTAATTTTAGAAACCCTAAAAAATTTTCCCAAATCGTTTTATCAAAATTAAATTCGAGCGTTAAAATCTTAATTTCAGAATATTTTGAAATTTTTTTTAAATGATAACTAAAACATTAAATGTGCGGAAGCTTTATCAAAATTAAATAACTTTGTCGAAAAATGGAAATAAATGCATAATTTATTTAACAATAAAATTCAACATAATTTATCAAAACATAAAATTTACTCGAAAGACTGAAACACATTAATTCAACTAAAAAAAATTTCATTCTTCTGCATGCTCATTTGCCTCTGGAGGTTCTCAATTACAGCCAGTTCTTCCTAAGATAGAAACTCACCTACATCACAATAATCATAAGGTGAGAAAAACTCAGAAAGTGAGAATACGTGTAGTTGCAAAACATGTACTTTTACCGAATCCTGTTAACTGTTACATACTGGTTGAAAGTCAACCTTCTTTTAAGACTTAGTTATCTCATGGTTTCGTCATCTTTTACTTTTACTTTTACTTTTAACGTTCAAGCTCTTGCTATAACGTAATTGCCGTAAATTCCATCATTTTCATACACATGCAAATGTCCTACAAATATTATTTTTTAAACTATTCTATATCAATGTCTAAACATGAGTGTTTATATATCAAATCGTGCACTAAAACAGATAGGAAAATATCCTAAATTTCTTGTTATGTAGGGCCGTAGCCAAAACGTTGAAAAATTTGTATTTTCACTTACTTGGATTCCGAGTGAGAGGGAAATAGGTATCGTTCCAAAATTTCCAAATAATCTCATGTCGAAATTATTGGGTATTAAACTCATACATAAATCCAAATTTCAGAATAATTTGGACAGAATTTTCTTGCATGTGGTCTTAAGTTTTATCGGATCGAATTAAATCGATTCTGGCAACTCTCGAAAATTTTCTACTTAAATAAAATATTCAATATAAATTTTTCACTTTTATAAATCAATTTCTCAATAATTTAGTTAGAAATTCCTTACCGGTCTATTTTTGGATCGGTTCGGGTCGAAATTCAGGCCGGATCGGGTTCAGTTCGTTTCTAATGAACAATGTCGGTCAAGTGAACAGTACCGGTTTGGGTTGGGCTGACCAATTCGATTCGGGCTTTTAAAAGATCCGGTTCAGTTTTTAAAATTAAAACTGAACCCTTCTTCTTCGCGAGGGCAGAGAACAGAGAGAGTTTCTCCCCTTGAGATGTCGAACGACGAACGAGAGAGAGTGTGATTGAGATGAGTGGTTGTCGGCTAAGTGAGCGTCGAACGCCAAGGAGGGTTTTCGCCGGAGGAGTTTTTCGTCAGAGGTTTGGTGATGTAAGAGCTCTGATTTTTGGTGTGTCATTTTCCTTCCCCGAGCTTCTATATTTTTAGGGAAGGATTTCAATTTTCGTCAAAAATCATCGGTTGATTTTTTCAAAATCATCGACTGAGAGGAAGATTTTTGTCAATTTTGTTCGGCCGTAACATTGCAACCACTCATAGTGCCTCAGTGGAAGTGGGAGCATATCACTGTAGATTTTGTGGTGGGACTTCCTAAAACAATTAAGGGTCACGACTTTATTTAGATTATAGTTGATCAATTGACCAAGTCGGCCCATTTTTTCCCTGTAAGAACTACATATACTATGAATCAGTATGCACAGCTCTATGTTCAGAAAATTATCAGACTTCATGGCACTTCCATTTCTATCGTGTTTGATCAAGATATATGTTTTACTTCTAAATTTTGGAAGAGTATGCAAAAAGCTATGGGTACTCAGTTGAAATTCAGTACAGCTTTCCACCCTCAAACAAATGGACAATCAAAAAGGACTATTCAAACCCTAGATGATATGTTACGAGTTTGTGCTATTGATTTATAAGGAAATTGGAGTAAAAATTTGTCATTTGTAGAGTTTGCCTACAACAACAATTATCAAACTTCAATTGGGATGACACCTTATGAAGCATTATATGGCCGAAAGTGTAGATCACCAGTGCATTGGGATAAAGTAAGTGAATGCATACTAGTTGAGCCAGATATTTTGAGACAGACTGCGGAGATTGTTGCACTAATCAGAAAAAGAATTTTTACGGCCCAGAGTAGACAGAAAAACTATGCTGATCGGAGAAGAAGAAAGTTAGAGTTTACAATAGGGGATCAAGTGGAAGTATCGCCAATGAAAGGAATGATGTGATTTGGAAAAAATGAAAACTAAGCTCAAGATACATTGGCACATTTACAATTACAGCAAGAATTGGAGAAGTTGCTTACAAACTAAATTTGCCTGAGTCATTCAAGCACGTTCACAACGTGTTTCACATATCGATGCTGAGGAAATACGTTCCAGATCCCTCGCATGTTTTACCAAGGAGATCTGAAAAATTTGTGTTCAACCCTAACTTATCATACGAAGAGAGACCGATTCAAATTCTGGAATCAGAAGAAAAGAAGTTACGGAATAAGAATATCTCGCTTTGTAAGAGTTCTATGGAAGAATCAAAACGTTGAAGAGGCAACCTGGGAAAAAGAAAAATAAATGAGAAATATCTATCTTGAACTTTTCAGGTGATTCTTTAAATTTCGAGAACGAAATTCTTTAAGGTAGATTGTAACACATCGAAAACGTGCAGCAAACATTTTTGACAAAAACAGAAAGAAAAAAATTTCTTCCGGCCAAACAAAATTGACAAAAATCTTCCTCTCAACCAATGATTTTGACAAAATCGACCGATGGTTTTTGACGAAAATTGAAATCCTTCCTTATAAATATAGAAGCTCGGGGAAAGAAAATGACACACCAAAAATCGGAGCTCTTACCTCGCCAAACCTCTAACGAAAAACCCCTCCGGCAAAAACCCTCCTCGGCCGAACCCTTTCTCTCCCTCGCTCGGCGTTCGGCGCTCACCTGGTCGACAACCACTCATCTCGATCACACTCTCTTTCTCTCTGTTCGTCGTTCGACATCTCAAGGAGAGAAACTGTCTCTCTGTTCTCTGCCCTCGCGAAGAAGAAGGGTTCAGTTTTAATTTTAAAAACTGAACTGGTTCTTTTAAAAGCCCTAACCAAACCAGCCAGCCCAACCCGAACCGGTACTGTTCACTCGACCGGCACTGTTCATCTGAACCAAACCGAATCCAACCTGGCCCAAATTTCGACCCGAACTGATCCAAAAATAGACCGGTAAAGAATTTCTAACTAAATTCTTGAGAAATTGATTTATAAAAGTGGGAAAGAGTCGTAACTCTTAACTGTCTTAAGAAGTCCCACCATAAAATCCATAGAGATATGCTCTCACTTCCACTGAGGCACCATGAGTGGTTGCAATGTACCCGCAGGTCGTTGGTGCTCTGCTTTGACTTGTTGACAAGTGAAGCATTTTTCCACAAATTTGGCTACCTCCACTTTCAACTCACTCCACCAATAATGCTAGTTTAAATCTTGATACATTTTTGTTGACACAGGATGTACCGAGTAAGGGATTGAGTGAGTTTCCTCCAATATAGCTCTCTTTAATTCAGCATCATCTGCAATACATTATCTCTTTTTGAACTGGATAATCCCACCATCAAATATGGAAAATTCAAAAACTCTTCCAGCCTCCAATTCTTCTTTCACCTTGCAAATAAATGCATCGCCACGTTGCTTATCTTTTATTTGCTCAATTAAACTTGGCTGAAGCGTCATAGCAGACAATCTCTCTAATAGCCCAAACGGTACAACTTCAATGTTAGATTTTTGCATCTCCTTAGTTAGCTGTCCTAGAATCAGCCGCAACGAAGAAATTTGAGAGGATGTTCTTCTACTCAATGCATCAGTTACAACATTAGCTTTGTCAGGATGATAAACAATTCCACAATCATAGTTCGTTACTAATTTCTAACAATCTGCGCTGTCTCATGTTTAGATCATTCTGAGTTAGGAAATATTTTAAACTTTTGTGATCCGTATAAATTTCGCACATTTCTCCATAAAGATAATGCCTCCAAATTTTTAACGTGTAAACTACCGCTACAAGCTCCATATCATGAGTTGAGTAGTTCTTCTCGTGTTCCTTCAACTGTCTCGAGGCATAAGCTACCACTTTTTCTTCATGTTCTTAATAGTGACTTTGTTGAGCTCTCGATAATCTATACACATCCGTATTGATCCGTCTTTTTTCTTCACAAATAGCACCGGTGCTCCTCATGGTGAGAAACTCGATTGAATAAATTTTTTCTTCATCAAATCATCAAGTTGAGTTTTTAACTCCCTTAATTCGCTTGGCACCGATCGATAAGGAGCTTTAGAGATCGGCGTCGTTCCAGGTAGTAGATCAATGCAGAATTCCACATCACTTGCAGGTGGTAACATCTGAAAATTTAACAACTATCGGCGTTTTATCCAATGTCTTGTGGCTCCATCAGAATCAGAACATATAGCACTGGCCAGAATTCCAATGCATCCAGAATTTAATAATTTTCGAGCTCGCATAACTGATATTACTAGAATTCTTGAATCTTTAGAACTCCCGTAGAAGAATAATTGCTCTTTTCCAGGCAGTTGGAATTTTACCATCTTCTTGCAACAATCAATAGTTGCATAATGCTTGGAAAGCCAATCCATTTTAATGATGACATCAAAATCAAACATTGCCAAAATAATCAATTTCGCTTCCAATTTATTCTCCTCGATACACACATCGCATATTTGGAAGTTTTAGAACGATACCTATTTCCCTTTCACTTGGAATCTAGGTAAGTGAAAATATAAATCTTCCAACGTTTTGGCTGCGGCCCTACATCACAATAAATTTATAATATTTTCCTATAACTATTTTATTACACGATTTGATATATAAGCACTCAATTTTAGACATTGATATAGAATAGTTTAAAAGATAATATTTGTAAGACATTTGCATGTGTATAAAAATGTTGGAATTGACAGCAATTATGTGATAGCAAGAGCTTGAACGTTAAAAGTAAAAGTAAAAGAGGACGAAGCCATAAGATGGCTAAGTCTTAAAAAGAAGGTTAACTTTTAACCAGTATGTAACAGTTAACAGGATTCGGTAAAAGTACATATTTTGCAACTACACGTATTCTCACTTACTGAGTTTTTCTCACCTTATGTATTATTGTGATGTATGTGAGTTTTTATCTTAGGAAAAACTGGCTGTGATTGAGAACCTTCCAAAGGCAAATGAGCATGCAAAAAAATAAAATATTTTTTAGTTGAATTAGTGTGTTTCAGTCTTTCAAATACATTTTATGTTTTGATAATTTATGTTGAATTTTATTTTTAAATAAATTATGCATTTATTTCAATCTTCCGACAAAGTTATTTAATTTTGATAAAGCTTCCGCGCATTTAATGTTTCAGTTATCATTTAAAGAGAATTTCAAAATATTATGAAATTAGAATTTCAAAATATTATGAAATTATAATTTTAACGTTCGAATTTAATTTGATAAAACGATTTAGAGAAAATTTTAGGGTTTCAAATTGAAAAAATTAAATTATAAATTTTAAATTTGGGGCGTTACAAAAACTTAATTCAATCGTTTTTTAGTTTGAATTAGCATGACTGTTGGCTATCCAAGTTTGAATTTTTTGTTTCCCCTCAATAAAAAAAGCAGTGTTGTGACGAGCTTAAAATTTAAACTTGGACTCTGACAAATCATAAGCTTCGGTTTAGTTTAATCTGTGAAATTGCAGTATATTTAATTGTGAGCCTATGAGAGGTATTTAGATGCATTTTAGTGTAACTCTCTCTAATTCGAGAGAAACTATTTTAAATAAAGTGTTTTCTTCTTCTTTTCTTTAGAAAAATTCTTCCCTTCTCTTTCATTGAATTTTTCTTTTATCAATATATTTTGTTTCTTAAGTTAAAAAAGAAAAAAAAAAAAAAAGTCAGTTTAGGCACACCTGAGATTACCTGAACGGCGTAAATTCATTAGCCACCACCAAGTATACTAAAAAGATCCAGGTACTTCACGATGTCATAGAACTAATGGCACGTTTGTATGGCCTGGTTACGGCATAGCAGGCTTAGTCAACGTCCTCAAGGTATCCATTATAGTTGAAAAAGATGGACGTTTCCAGGGCTCGCTGCAATTATACCAGGCTTACGATGCATAAGATATTGGGACCAGAACTTGGTTCCAAAAAAAAAAAAACAGATCAGAAGTTAGAGTTAAACATCACACTTACTTTGCCCAGCAAGCCTCAATTAAGGAAGCCACTTTAGAATCTAAACCACGTGGGATTTCTAGCCTTTTTCCCTTAAAGCCAACAGCTGCTATAACCTATATAGTGTAACACATGTCAGGCTAATATTATTCAGCCAACATTTTTTTTCAGGCACAGGCATAATCAATCTAAATCTCAGTTTTAAGCTGTCACTTTTAAGTGCTAAATCTTTACTCAAATTTACAATCTGATACCTTATATGCACAAATGTGAAAATTTCAATAAAGGATAATACGGCAGAAAATCCAAAAGGTAAACAAAATCATATTCATCAATCAAAGAATTAAATATTCATCACAAATATTTTTTTTATCAGTATAAAATGTATATTAAAAGAAAGGGATACAGCAGGAGAGAGCAAAAAACAACAAATTCCAAACGCCAGTTCAATTTTTCTTGGAGAACAATTTTTTTTCACAAGAATACGTGTCGAGGAAATAACCAAACAAGACAGGAACTAGTGCAGAAGCCACCTTACCATGCAATAGCACACAGATTAGATAGACTCGAGTAATTTTATTGGGCTCTAGATTCTCATTAACACGTCCCTTCTTCAGAAATAGTATAAACAGTATACAGTATAAAATGCATATCCGCAAGAAGATCTGATTTTTCTCCAGAAATCGTTGTCAGAATTATTATCCTTTCTATCTTTTCGTTTCAGAGCAAATTCCAATTAAATTTCCTAGATATATACCTGTGCTGGGTTTAAATTATTCCATGGCCGTTGCATTGTAGCGAGCTCCCACAAGATCACTCCAAAGCTGTAAACATCTGACTTCTCATTTGATGGCTCATCACGTAGAACTTCAGGTGCCATCCACTCCGGCTGAATATAAGAACAGAAGAACTGAGAGCATTCTACATTTTTTAAAAGTGAGACTTGACATAATTATATTATTTATAACTCACAGTGCCAGCAGCTGACTTTGATGAAAGAAATGTATTTGCCTTTAATCGAGAAAGGCCAAAATCACAAACCTAAATAAGAAGAAAAACAAAAATCACTACGAGGAGGTAAAAGTGTATTTAATGAAATAGAACTCTTTTCAGAGAGATCTAGGGAACCAATCATCCTGTTACAGAATTTCTATAAAAGAAACTACTCTAAATTGTCAAAGTATGTGATGCAGCACGAAATTAGAAAGAAAGAATAGTAAGGAGGCAGAAGAGGAGAAATAGCCCGTGAAGAGAAGAGAGGAAGAATCTAGAGAAAGAGGGGAGAAAAGGAGAGAAGAAGCTCAGGAGAAAGAGAAGAGAGAAAGGGATTGGAAGATAGCAAACACTTTTCAATTCAATTCATCATCATAATCTATCCTATCAAGTTACAATGCAACCTTTAAATAGGGCAAATTCTAGAAGACGAAGAGCTAACTTGACCAACATAAATGAACACACCCTAGAAGATGAAAAGCTAAGCTTGACCAACATAAATGAACATAGTAAATAACAATATTAAATGACACTTAGGAAATGACAAAAATAAATAAAAGATGTCCTTATCAATTCTCCCGGGGAAGGAGAAACTCGACTCACTCAAGTTGATGTAACCACAAAATAGCAAGCCGATCAATCGAAATAGGAACATCTTCATAACTTAAATAAAACTATTTTTCTCCTCCTTGAATTTGTGAATAAGAACAAGTCCACAAACATCACATCGCTTATTTCGAATCCCATGAGTGCACACAAAAACATAAGAATCATTTATAAACTTCTCCTTTCCGTACGCCTTCAAATCCAGAGAACATTTCTGTTCAAGCAAATTGCCCGGAATGCTAGCATGGTGAGCCACTGAGAATTCTTTTGGCTGGAAACAACACAATACCCTCTCAATCAAACTGTTCAATTCCACACTGTTTGGATCATAGCCTGCGGCTTCAAAGCTGGCATAACTGAACCCATCTTCTGGCGTAACGTGAATTGTGGCAGATTCCTCGATGGAATTCATCGAATACCCACATGGATCAAACTAAAAATCGCATATTTGAGAGTCCGGAAGTATTTTTCTTATGCCAGAATCGGTTGTCATTTGAGCCGCAGAGCTTGATTGACCCTTGTAAAAGACAGCAGCCTTTTCTCTGTCCAAACCAGTCATGCACATTTCAATGGTGTAAAGGGGGGCATTTGTCTTTTTAACTTCAGCAGAAGCAGAATATACATGCCATTTTTGAGACCTGCCCAAAACATAAGCACTGCTGCCAGAACCAAGCTTCCCAAAATATCCGTCGAGGATGGATACTTCTTCTGAAAAAGTACGATGAGGGTATGGCTGGGCTCCAGGAAAGTTGAAACTCCCTCGAGTATACCTCACAGATTTAACAGTCAAACAAAGCATGGTTGCTAGATCCAGTATAGGACGGATTGAGAAAAGTAATTTTGTTGTCCCACAAGTTTTGATGATGATCTTGTGAGAATAAACAAAGAGACTAGACTCGGAAAGGACATAAGAGTCCACCAATTCGTTTGACAATGAAGAGACAATAGTACATTCAGCTGGCTTCAGAATCTCGTCCAGCTGGGCTTTAGAAAGGGATCGAAGACCCCTTCCTTCAGGATCAAGAAATACTCCTGCCTCAAAGAATGATATTTCTAGCCTCTTTTCATAGCCTTCAAAACCAATTGCAGAGACTGCCATGGCCATTTATCAAAGCAGTATGGAGGAGTGCACTTTCAAAAGGTCAACAGTTGTAGGTGTACGGAACACTTTCAAAAAGGTCAATAGTCACAGTTGTGAAGAGTGATGGACAGTGCCAAAGTGATGAACAGAAACTGAACGATGAACAGTACCCGATCACGAGATGAACCGTGCTTGATGAACAGTAACGCCGAAAGATGAACAGTAACGCTGGCCGATGAACAGTACCCGAATGATAAAAAGTACGAACCAAAAATCAAAAATTTAGAGTATTAAACCAAGATTTTATTGTTTGAGAAAACAATAAAGCCTCGCTCTGATACCAATTTGATGCAGCACGAAATTAGAAAGAAAGAATAGTAAGGAGGCAGAAGAGGAGAAATAGCCCGTGAAGAGAAGAGAGGAAGAATCTAGAGAAAGAGGGGAGAAAAGGAGAGAAGAAGCTCAGGAGAAAGAGAAGAGAGAAAGGGATTGGAAGATAGCAAACACTTTTCAATTCAATTCATCATCATAATCTATCCTATCAAGTTACAATGCAACCTTTAAATAGGACAAATCCTAGAAGACGAAGAGCTAACTTGACCAACATAAATGAACACACCCTAGAAGATGAAAAACTAAGCTTGACCAACATAAATGAACATAGTAAATAACAATATTAAATGACACTTAGGAAATGACAAAAATAAATAAAAAATGTCCTCATCAGTATGTCGAGAGATAAAGCTAAAAATAATTTCCTAATACAGTAACTCAAACTAGGAAGGACAGAAGTCCAGCGTAACAACTTCAAAAGTTCAATCCAGAAACAGTAACAATTTTCTTTCACTTCTAAATGGCCCACCAAGTAGTCTTTGTAAGCTTATCAAAAATTATCACGCATATCTAGTTGGTGCAACATAGATTTATTTCAAGAATGGAAATGGAAATTAAGGACAATTGCAAAGAATGAAATCTCAGAGATTGGGAATTTGCATTATTCAATAATCTGACGTAAATAAGTAATTTATTAATAAATAAATAAATAATGATAAACCCTAATGTAACGGAGGGTTTTGATACAAAGACCTAGGCCGTGAGTATTGATGGGCCATGTACTGCATCACTAGAACAAGAAAATACTACATTAATCCCGAGCCTTTAAAAAACAACATATGGAATAAAAGTATTTTGCAGGCTACGTTAATACAAAAGAGTGTTGACTATCATCGAAACGAAACAGGCTGCTCGGAGTCTTCCAAATATGGAATGATAATGGAGTGTAATAAATAGTAATCTACAGTAAGAGAGCAGCTTTCCAACACAGCGACTATTAGATATGTTACAATACATATAAACTCAATGCAGGATAGTAGTTGTTTTTACATGCAACTGGATTATGCAAGTTAAAAGTCACGATTGCATGCACCAGCTATTATCGAGAAAAATTATTGAGAGGAAGTTAATTACCTTCACCGTATACTTCTTGTCAACCAAAAGATTTGGAGATTTTAAATCACGATGAACGATGGGAGGATTACGCCTATGAAGATAATTCATACCTTTGGCCTAGAAAAAGCAATTACTAAAGTTTAGTTCAAACTTTAGATGAGAAAGAACTAATAAAGATTATCCAATATATACCACATCATAAGCCATATTTAATCTGCGTTTCTCGTCTAAAACTTCTCTGGCTCCTGGTTTGTGCAATAGTCTATACAAGCTACCTCTGGAAACAAATTGATTTCAGTTCCTTCAAACTTCTGAACCCTTTTAAGTGGATTCAACAACCTTTGAGATTGATAATAAATAAGGTGTTAAAAACCTTGACAGATATTCAGTGACTATGGACAAATTTGGGGGTTGAGTCACTGCACCCATAAACAGAACAATGTTGGGATGCCGAAGGCGTTTCATTATTGCAACCTAGGGAAAAAAATTAATCAGACAATAGCAGAAAAACAGGAATGAATTTGATTAGGATGTACATACCTCCCTCAAAAATTCTTTGAAACGCTCAGCATGAAAATCTTGCTCCATAAGAATCTTCACTGCCACATCCTGATAAGGGACATTTTACATAAAAAAGTTAGTAATGTATGATGGGAAAAGGAAGTAAGAAAATCGTAAATATTCCATGAGACTATTGACAATGGATACATCACATTTTTTCAAGTTAACTAAGCAAACGTCTACTGAAAATCCACATCAGATCTCTAAATACTTCAAAATAGAAGACTAAACAAACAGATATCTCCTATAGTATAACAACACTGTTTCCTAGACAATAATAAATTATTGCTTATTTAAGCTCATGTACAATTATAGAAACCCCGAAGAAATTGCAATAATGCCCAAAGCCACCATACATCAAATTAAGCTGAAGAACTAGCGTTTTATGCAACTAACATATCATCCAAATAATAAGAATAAAATATCGTATATACTATTTATAGAAAGGAGTCTAGATAGTCTCAATAACTTATTTTTTCTCATCTAGACATTCTACTAGCCAGCAATTGCAGATATATTTAAACTTCTCTACGTAAGTACAAAAGCTTTCAATCAAAATTAATTTGATAGCAAAACCAGTAAACATATAGCAAATCAATATGCCTAAAATATTTTGTATCTGGATACTACAAAAAATTTTGCATTTCAAAACAAAACTACTTCTACTCCTACATCACGTGGTCCTAACTCAGAAATAAAGACAAAGACAAAACTGCATACCGAGCCATGCCAATCCGCTAGATGGACAGTTCCAAAAGAACCTACAATTTAAAAATATATAATAATAATAATCTCATAAAGTATATTTCCATGAACTATATCAAACACGATACGCAGTCAATCTGTTATCTATCAGTAACTGTAAGTCATCTAGTTTGTCAACAAGGAAGATATGTACCAGATCCAATGTTCTCTTTTAAAACAAGATCGCTCCACGGAATGTCCAAATCTTCTACATCAAGGGCAATTTCTTGACTAGCTTTGCTAGAAAAAAGTCCACCTCCCTCATTAAACCTGTAATTTCTTGTAGAATCCATCCTGGTATGAGAAACTGCCAAAAATTGTGGGAGCTCCCTATGAATGAACTGTGGGACATGCTTTTCAGGGTTTGGATCTTTGAACAAGGATGTTGCCTGTGTAACATCATGAGAAGTATCACATGATTGAAATGGACGAGACTCTCTATGTTGGGAAGTAAGCTGTGAAGCTTTCGGTTGCAGCATTCGAGAATTTTCCTCGTTGTCACCTGGAAAGTGTATTAAGTTGTAGACTTCTGTGAATATTCTAACAAATTGATAATAATGTATAGAATATGTAGAATCATATCTATGGACATTACTGTTGAAATAACATCCGATGTTTGTCTCAAAGCTCTGTTACACAACATTGAGTTTAAATGACTAAAAAGTCAACCAAAAATTTAAATACATTAAAAGCATCACTACAAGTATGTGCCAACTCAAAAAATGTGCAAGGGATTATAGTAACATAAAGTCCTATAATGAAAACAAAATATGGCATCGGTCATCTACCTCCGTATAGAGGTGTTAAACGAGCAGGTTGGATCTCCAACCCACCCGCTCGACTGGGTATTGTAGAGGTCTCAAGTCAACTTGGCTTATTTAACTTTGACTCGTGAGTTGGCTCGAGTTAAAATTTCTTGTGAGCGGACTCGTTAGGGTCAGCTCTTTGAGCTCACTAGGCTCGTTAAGCTCGGCTCTTTGAGCTCACTAGGTTTGTTACCCTTGACTAGTTTAACTCGTCAAGCTCGGTGAACCAGATTTTTCAGGATTGACTCGGTTCGGTTGACTCGTTTGTCACCTCTAATTGCAAATAATTGGCAATCAAATAAGTGTCAAAGTAATTAGTAGGCGTATAATTTGTAATTATGCAACTGTCATATATTTGTATTAGTGTGATAATTTTTTATTAGATTATCTCAAATAATTTTTTTCCTTAATACATGTAATTATAACTTTTTTTCACTAAATGAATAACTATTATATTTTGACATTATAATGATAAATAATCATTTTTAATGACTAAATTTTTAAAACAATATACATTATATTGATATATATATATATATATATAGTTTGTTAGACTCAGCTCGTTAAGACTCGTTTAGCCAACTCACTTTGACTCGTTAAACTTTGGCTCACAAACCAGCTCAGGTTGATATTTTTTTCAATCGACCTTGTTAGGCTCGACTCATTTAACTCACTAACTCGGTGAGCCAAATTTTTTCAGACTCAGTTCAGCTCGACTGACTCGTTTGTCATCTCCACCTCCATATCAATTTATTAAATGATATTACAATGAGGCTTGCTTATACGACTGGTAATAGGTACCCCACTACAATTCACTATTGATATTATTTAGGACTTCACAGCACGTGGTAAGAAAAAGGCAGGAACAGCTTTTGGGCACAAAATAGTAACAAGATGGCCAACCATACTTTAAGAAAAAATAAAAATAAGGGCTATAATTCAAAGAAAACTCCTGATGCATGGATGGCATAGCTATAAAAACTGTTGGTTCCAAGGTCAAAAAATCACCTGCAGAAGTTTCATCAAATTCGATGTTAAGTGATGGACAATCCAAGAAATACTGTTTTGCAAGCAACCCAAAATCAGTAGTAGGCTCAAATGGTTTTAGAGGTGGAAAGCGCAATGGAGAAGAAATTAATATGGATGATGGACCATTAAGCAGAGAATCCGGCCCGCATAAGCAGCCTGGCTTGCCAACCAAATCAACCAGATACTCTCTAAAAGAATGTATAAACCCATGTTAGAAACTTAAAGTATGTAGTTTTATGTCCACCAATTGAAAAATTAAGACTTAAGAAACAACAAAGAAACTCAGCACTTCACTCTCCCCTCGGGACTTCAATTGTGAATGAAATACATAATTGGTTGCAACACATAAATCGCAACAAGATGTTATTGATTTAGTCAAAACAATTATAGAAAGAGCATACCTCTCAAGCCCAAATCGAACAACACAAGAGGAAGCATCTCCTCTTGTGCAATACTTACAACCCTTAGCAATTCGACAGGGTAAATCTATTGCATCGGCTAGCACCTGTACAAGGCAGAATCCTGGATTAACGTCATAGACATAGAGAAAATGGTTGGAGTAAAAAGATCACAATAAGCATAATAAATGAAAAAGATTATAAAAGACCTCTGATTAAAGATCATTTAATAAGAAATCATTCCAATGACAGTTATCATAGTAATATCTATTAGAACCTCACTTTAAATAAAAGAGCACGATGTCTGCAAAGACCAATTGATAGACTACCGATAAGAACAACAATAGATCTCAAACACTGTTTTAGGTTGATACTGCATTCTCTCCAATTGGATACTATATCATCCTCCCCTGCTGAAGCTGATCCACTGGTCACCAATTAAACAAAAATGAACCATTTTCTAATGGCAGGCAAGAAACAAAACTGTTCGAGAAAAGCTGAAACAACTCACCCCATGCAATTGCATACGAGCTTTGCTAACTGATCTACAACATCTATTGTAGTTATAGAGCAGCACGAAATACTATGTACCCGATTTTGGAGTTCATTTAACCTTGGATCACTATGTCTATCAATCAAAATCACTTCAATTGAAGAATCCATACTTGGATCAACCGTTCTCAAGGATTCAACAGATGGTATGCGGTCATTTTCTTGCAGGTTGGTGCATACTGACCATACATGTGGATCCATCCCACAAATTTGGTAAAACCCATCCGGAATTTTGTCAGAATACGACAGGCATCCATTTACCTGATGCAAATTAAGCATTTAAATATAACCTCATAATTCTACTAAATCTATATAACAAGGGAAAAAGTTAGAGATGCTTGGCACCGATACAAAATCACTTCGGCAATATCCTACTTACCCCATTTAATGTTACATGTGAAGTTACCATTTAAACATCTTAGTCATTCCCATAGAGAGCGCCAGTTGAGCTGGTCGCTTATCTAACTCCAATAATAATCACAAGTCCACATAATATTCTTCCTTATCTATTCATCACAAGCGTAAGCATTGCATTAAACATAACTTACTGGTATGGTAAGATAGAAAACTGAGTAATAGTTGAGGCCATCAATCGTACAACAGCTAATAGTTTAACATTCATGTCTCAACCCACTTAAATAGTTATAATCACAAAATTAATCAATTAGTTATAAAACAGGTATATCTCCTCGGTATTAATTTCAACCACATTCGTACACCAGTAGGATGGCAATATCACAAAGGAGTAGAATGTCGAATCTGTATGAAAAAAGTTAAATATGACTTTCTAAATGCAAGCATAAATTCAAGCCACGACTGAGATTTGAAAATGTGTATAAACATAATTTGAAATTCTAGTAACAATGAAGCAATGAATCAGCAGTGTGACCAAAATAGCAAGAAATGATCATTGCAGCAAATCATAGACGGTAAACTGAAATGAAAGAACAAAATCACTACCCAAAATCGATGTGACAGAACCTCAGCCGAACTTGACGAAGACCTTACGAACAATTCATCTGGTACAGGATCCAAGAAGTTGGGATCATCGGCACAAGTCGCATCCGATGAAATACGAAGAGCTAAGGCTAACTGTAACTGATAACTCTCCTCGGTCTGCTGCGCCCAGCTCTTACCTGATGACCCTCCCGTTCCAACAGCCGGCTCCACTGCTTTTGCCCTTAATTCATCCTCCACACCTCCACCTCCAATTCTGATTACATCGTCCTGGATATATCCAAAGCTATCGAACTCGTTGCCCGCAGCAGTAGACAGAGTTGGTGCATAATAATCTCCCGAGAGAGAGCTCTCTCCGAAGCTGCTCCCACTGGACTGCCTCTGCAACCCGATCGACGAATACAAGTTCCCGATCCAATTCCCCGGTTGGTTCACCCTATGATCACCACTCCCATCCCAATCCAACCCTCTCTCTGCCTTTCCCTTATTATTCTTACCCTCGCCCGACAAGGGCTCGTAAAACGCCGCCTGAACTCCGGACCCAACCGCAGAAGCTCCGCCACCGAACTCGTCATCTGGAATTTGACTTAAAAGCGTGTAGTTCGATCTCACTCCGAGCATTTCCGTCAAGAATATTTAGAGCGTTTAATACAGAGCTCCAAAATCCCCTAGAACCGCCATAGCTGAAGACCCCAGAGAATTCTCTCTCTAACTTTTTAGTCTTTTCCTTCTCGCTCTCTCTCTCTCCCTCTCTCCACGAACACTGGTCGGAGCGAGAAAGAGAAGGCTGCACGGTTTCTAATACAGTGGCGTAAACGTAATATTTTCCAACTTCTTCAATTTCGGAGCGTGCGGAATACCGAAATTTCGTTCACTCGCTCAAACGGCCAGGCTTCCTTAGCTCTACCCTTGCGCACGCGCTTATGATTGCGTGTTGCGCACTTTCTGAATTATCCTTTTTCAAAACCAAGGCCATTTAATTTTTTATTTAAAATTAAAATTAAAATAACTAGTTTGGTCGATCAATACCATAAAAAGTTGTTTTTTAAAATAATTATTGATTTTCATCTTTGAATAATAAATTGACTTCTCTAATCTAACTTCTATTTTTAGTTGAAATGTTTAACGAACGGGCTAACGAACCACCCCGCTCGCTCGGCTCGCTACAGTCACGAGACGAGTCTGACCCAGTCCCATGAAATAGGCCGAGCCAAGCTCAGGGGCTGGGCTTGCCAACCCGCTAGGGACCGAGCCATGCAGTCCCCAAACGAGTTAGCGCACAAGGCGGTGTCCAAATACTTTGTAATAATATCATAAAAAGTTGATTTTTAAAAGGGAATTTCAAAATTCTTCGAAATTCATTTATGACTTTCAAGATTGCGGACACAAATCAAACGGTGGTAGAGTTCACTGAAAGCCTTTCTTTCTCACTTCTTCCATATGTCATGCAATTGACTTCTCCATCGTCAAGATGAGTAGATAAGATAAATGTTACGTCAATAAAAATAACGTAGAAGAGCCCAAATTCAAAATTAGAAAAATGTGATTGCATATGATTTGGTTGAGTTTTGAAGAATTCTGAATACCCTTTTTTTTTTTTTTTTTACAAAAAAAGATTTGAACTCAAAAAATGTATGTCTCACTTGATCGCTAGATGTGTTTAAGAAAAAATTGGGTACTTGTGCGTACTAGAAAAATGCATTTTTGATGGAAAACACATGAAAAATTTAGAGATTTACGTGTACATAACACGTAATATTCGTGCAAATGAATTTTTAGTCATGGTCTTGAAAACAAAAGAGACCTTGAAAATCTTCTTCGAATCTCCTAGCTCTCTCTAGAATGTCTAGCACTTTTTTTAAATCTAGCTAAAATTTAAGGAATTATATTACGTGACATTAGATATGTTAAACGAGCAGGCTAGCTCGCCAGCCCGCCCACTCGACTCGTTACTGTAGCGGGTCAAGCCAAGCTCGGCTCGTTACAGTAACAAGCCTGTTTGGCTCGAGTCATACAGACGAGTCGAGCCGAGCTCGGCCATCAAGGCTCGCGAGCCTGTCGATGACCGGGCTCAACGACCGAGCTTGCGAGCAGGCTCGCGAGCTCGCTCGGCCAAGCCCAGCTCGGAGCCCTGAGCCCTCTCTGACGCCTCGACGACAGACTATCACCGTCTACCGACGACGATAAACTATCACCGTCTACCGACGACGACAGGTATGACTATTTTCCGATCTTTTTCATCCAACCTGAGCTGCTGCTCGCCGAGCACAGACTCGATGAAATTTTTCGCGAACCAGTTGACGTCTCGGCAGGGCGAACAATCTCCCAAAATCCAGTGCATGGAGTGATCAATCGCCCCACATAGACGAACAATCGCCCCACAGGGGTGATTAATCACCTCACTGTTCATGTGAACAGTGCATGTGGCGATGAATCGCCTCACATAGGTTAACAATCGCCACAAGGGTGATTAATCGCTTTACTGTTCATGTGAACATTGATGTACTATTCACGCGAACAGTAAAAATTATTTATTTGTTTTTCTCATTCAAAAATACATATTTCCGTAATTGCCAAAAACCCTCTTTTTTGTTGAGGATGTATGACAAGAAAGTGGCTACTTCTATGTCTCAATTGAAGTGCCTACAAAATATGTTACATTATTCATGTAATTTAATTTACTTTTGTTGGAAGCCAAGGACTTGCAAGTTGCTACTTCAATGACTCATTTAAATATATCAAATTGGAATTAAAAATAATATCTTCACTTTTAAAACTAGCATATTCTTACCAATGCCATTAATTTAGATATTTTTCTACAACATATATTTGAAACTTCGTTATTTATAATGTCTGGAGTCATTTACAAATCAAATCTTAAATTATTTTCTTAGTAAAAATAGTCGGTTGGTCGTCTTCGTCTTCGTTGTCAGCGTTGTTCGCCATCCAATGCTGGAACCTCTCATCTGTCTCTCTATAGGACTCGGCGAGATAATTTTGTGACTCAGTCACCTCTTTTTAGGACACTATCACCTCACTCTGTCCCACGGCGAGCTCATTGACTCTACCTATGAGGAGCTGGATATCTCGTTGCTGGCTTTGTTGTTTCTCAAGCACTTGCCACAGGTGCTTGTGGTGTGTCTGCAACATCTCAAGTATTTGCTAGTGGTGCGTCTGTTGCATCTGATATAGCTGCTGAAGATATTGTCTCGTGTCCCATCCACTAGTCTTCTCCTCATGGGGGCCAATGACTGCGATGTGGTCTCATTCATCGGCACTAACTGAAAGGTGGATGCCCCCTGATTGCTCTTCAACACCCAAGCGCCATCGACTTCAACGATGTCCATCCGTATCAAATGAGTCATGCCAAATACGTTGGTGGATCTATGAGGTATTCTCTACTCGTCAACCGGTAGTTGAATCTCAGCTCGCTCAATGATCTTCATAATCAATGCCTCGAACGAGAGATTCTTCCTGGATGCCTGCCCGACCTCACGCATATGACTTAAAATCAAAAAGCTAGGGTCAAAAGGTTTCCCGTCGCACAACTTCTCTATGACATAGAGGTCCATGCAGTTCACAAGATTTCGATGTCCTTCTCGCGGCAGAAGGGTGTGAGCTAGCATGTTGCGAAGAACCTGACTTCTAACATTCAAATCTTTCGATCGTGGCTTCACGAAAACTGCAATGTTGGAATTGAGGTGAATTCTCCGTATGAACTCTACTATCTCAGGCAATGTGAAAAAAAATGCAGTCTCAGGAAGTATGGTAATATTACTCCGCCCATTCTATGGCAAACCTCAGCACTTCATTCACTAGCTTTTGACGTATCATAAACTCCCTACTAAGGATGTACGTCTTCAAACTAGTTAAAACTCAATTTCTCCCGGACGATGTCAAGTTCGCATAGAACAAGCGAACTATATTCTCCCGGGCATCGCCAGTCAATGCATTGCGTAAGCCAATGTTCTCAAACATTTATTTGATCCCCAACGACTCCTAACCTCTAAAGTTCACATTCATATAAAAATTAATTGAGCGTTTTACCAAATCCTGCTCAAACTTTCTCTGGCAACCTTCATTCAAAAATTCCATGGCAAGATCTTGTTAAGTTCACGTACAACTAAAATTTCATAAATTATTCAAATATTATGACATTATGAATAAAATGGTTTTATTAAATAAATAAAAATAAAATAAATTGTCAATTTTTTTAGGATTTAGATAGAAATTGTTAAAAAAGTTTCAAATATAAAATACAATGAAAACAAAAGATTAATAGTCACAAACTATAATAATACTAAAAGTCGATAGAGTATTTAAATTCTCTTACATCATTTTAAAAAAAACATTTTAGTATAAAATATAATAATAATAACAAAAATTATACGTTAATTAAAATAAAAAAATAACTTATGTATAGAATTTTATTATAATATTATTACATCAATACAATAAAAAAATACTAAAATAAAGATTATATAAGTGAGAAAAATGTAAAAAAATATAAAAATAATGTAAACACAAATTAATTGTATTTGACATTCTATAAACGTAATTAAATCAAAAAGTTAAAACGGGAGAATACTGATCAGGATAATTCTCAGAAAATACTGTACTGGACAATCTCCTAGACAAAATTACATATCAAAGTAAGTTACCAGGAAAGGCTGGAGAGGTCATAAATGGTCCCACTTAAAACACAGTCTCCTAGACAGAACTTACTTACACAGTATAATTACATAAATTAATATGTGGTACAATAAACGATAACAGATACAATCCAATTATCTACGGTATAATAGATAAATATCTAATAAAAATAAAATAGAAAAAAACTTCGTACATAGTCCGTGAACCCGGAGAAATATCACCGGAGTAAGAAAATAGTCATCGCTAATATAGAAAAAAATATTAGAAATCTTTAACTAAATAAAAATAAAATAACATGTCCATATTTTTAGAATTTAGATAAAAACTGTTAAGATAATTTCAAATAAAAAATACAATGAAGAAAAAATATGTCATAAAAAATTTAAGGGAAATTATCGATTTGAATCTTGTACTATACACGTTTTTTCAATTCGGCCCTTGTACTAAAAAAACCTGCAAACTGAACCCTGTACTTTGATTCTGTTATCAGTTTTGACCTTCTACTAACAATTTTATAAAACCCTCATTGAAAAAACTATCAAACGATCTTAGATTCAATTGAAATTTTTACCACATGTTCATTACATAATGAGAAAATAATCTGAAAATTTTCGTGATTTTTTAACACATCTATGATTTATTATAATTTTATTTTAGTATTATTTAAAAATATTATAATAAAACATACAAGTTTTAACAAATTACGCAAATTTTTCTATTATCTACCCATAATATGGTGAACATTTAAAAAAAGTTTCAAATAAATCTAATATCGTTTGGTATTTATTTAAATTAATCTCAATTTCTTCTTTATTTTATAAATTAATTTTTAAAAAAATAACAAAAAATATTTGATTTATTTGAAAATTTTTCCACATGTTTAACCTATCATGGGTAGATAATAAAAAAAGTTTCGTGATTTTCTAAAATTTGTATGATTTATTATAGTACTTTTATAAAATACTAAAATAAAATTTCAATAAATCGTACATGTGTTAAAAAATCACGAAAATTTTCAGATTATCTTCTCATTAAGTAGTGAACATGTGGTAAAAATTTCAACTGAATCTAAAATCGTTTGTTAGTTTTTTCAATGAAGGTTTAATGAAATTATTGATAGAAGGTCAAAACTGATAACAGAATCAAAGTGCAGGGTTTGGTTTGCCGGTTTTTTTAGTACAGGGGCTGAATTGAAAAAACGTGTATAGTACAGGGTTCAAATCGATAATTACCCAAAATTTAATCTCAGTTTAACACTTTATATATGAGTTTTTTTTTTAACCCAAAAATAATAATAATAAAATAAAAAAAAATCGTATCTAGCAGGTGAACACAAAGAAATATTGCCGGAACAATAAAATAGTTGAAAAAGTATTGAAAGTTTGGTGTGATTTTTCAAATGAGGTGGAGAGTTTTATATAGGGGGGAGAGGACGGTTGGTCCAACTGGACCGACCGTCCTCACATGGGAAAAACCCGTGACAAAGGTCACGAATTTTGCCTTTTAAGAGGAGGAGGACGGCCGGTCCAGTTGGACCAACGTCCTCTTTATAAAGGACAAAATCTATGACTTTTGTCACAGGTTTTTCTCACAGGAGGACGGTTGATCCAGTTGAACCGGCCGTCCTCTTAGCAAAATTGAGAATTTTTTTTTCTTTTATGGACGGGCCAGCCAGTCCAGCGGGACCGATCGTCCTCTTTTTAGAGGCCGGCCGCCTCACCTCTTTCGAGGTTTAAATTGCCTATTTACGATATTTTGAAGTTTTTTTCGATAAATAATAAACTTTGAGGGGTATTGTTAAAAATATTGATCCTTTAAGATTTAATTTTAAAAAAAATCCTTAAATAAATTGTATGATTAGATGCACATTATAATTTTATATTATAATCTTATACCATCATTGCCATTAATATATTAATTAATTATTTCCATCAGCTAATTAATGACAAATTAAAATATATTTGTCAGGATAAATGATGCAGGACAAGTCATAGCAGAAACGTCGAGTCGAATGATCCGATTTTCAAAAAGAGAACCTGATCACCCAAACTAAAAATTTCTTTGCAGTGGAAGAAATCATATCACACAAGGCTAACAACAGGAGGATTCTTCTTTCCTCTACAGGGAACAAGATACATTTTAAACTAAAAAATTATAGTGTATATTTACCATTATTATATTTAAATATATATTAAATAAATTAAAAATAATATTTGGGGAAGTGACTCGTACTGGTCACTGGCCACGTACAGCGTGGAACAGGGTATTTCAAACGAGCTTAAAAGTTCGAGGGAAACTAATGGCGGTAAACGCCAACCCGGGTTTTCTTCTCTCTCACTCTTCACTCTCTCTCTCTCTCTCGCGCGCGAGCGGAGAGAATGCGAAAGAATGCAGGGAGCTCGTATTTCTTCGCGGGGCCTGATGCGAAGGTGTGTTTCTTGATCTGCGTTATGTAATGAATATGCTAAATTATCGATAAGATCGTGTTTGATCCATATGAATCTGATGATTGTTATTGCTTTATTTAATGTATTGTGTACTCGGTGTGAATTTGATCCGAGGTTCCAGAGACTTGCTCCGTAGGGATTTATCATTTAGTTGTTTAATCTATTATCTTCGCTCATTGCGGATGACTGTACATTGATAGCTTTAGCTCAAGGATAGCGATTGAGGCCACTTGAGATTTTAATCAACAGAATTATCTTCTTCTTTTTTCACTTATGATTGCCTTTACAAATAGTTCGGACATAAATTGCAGATCAATGTGAGGCTTGGTGCTTAATGGAAGTCTGAACAGAATGTATATAACATCAGATTGAAAACGAGACCGTTCTGATCCTGTTTTCCACAAGAAATATCAGATGGATAAGCGACTTTTGGTAAGCATATCCTTTATCTCTTTTATCTGACCACCGGATAAAGCATCTTTTTCAACTTGTTACAAATTTGACTTGTACATTGCATAGCGTTATTTTTGTTCTAAGGTAAGACACCAGTGCTGAATATTTATGCGAGTATGATACAACAATTATGTGTTCTGGCAACTTAACTTTTATTATCCCGTAGATTCTACATCGTCTCTTCAAGATTTTATCTTAATTACCTGAATTTTGCACTCCCTTTTGCATTTTTAGTTCAATTAGTTCATGACTTTTCACTCAAATCTCAAATGTTCCCTTGGAATGAAAGTAAATATACGCTAGCAGCTGATTTTGTGACCAAAGCTAACAAGAGTTATATTGGGCAGCTTCTTGGCCACTGTATTTCAATTTGATAACATCGCATTTAATAGTCTCCATTTGTTATTCTAGCACAAAATGGTGCCAATTCAATAACCGCCATTCAATATTCCAAGCGGAAAATAAGCATTTGGTCAGTATTTGAACCATTTTCTATATGTAGATCAAGTTTGACATGCTGTGACTTGTACATTGATCACATGTATGCACATGAATGCAGACATCCTACAGCTTCTTGGAAAAGAGCATACTATAACTCAGCTTCATTATGTAGTAACCAAACATTTGGTTCTGATGTGCTTGGACCTTTTTTCTTCCGAATGTCATATTTCGCTTTATCCCAACTCTCCTTTATGTTTGTGTTAACTTAAGAAATAAATAACCCACTTTGAAATCAGATGAAATAGGAGCTAATTTAAGATAGAAAGCTAAATTTAAGCTTGGGATCTAACGAACAACTATTTTCCAGCTCATCTTGGAGAAGTGTTGTTAATGGAAATCTCGTTACATCTATGAAGTGTTATTCTAATTGTTGTTTCTTCTCAATCTTTACATATGGTTATTAAAATGTTGGGCTCCGCCAACCGATGTCTATCATCACGAGGAAATATTCTTCCACTGATTATCATTCTTACCTTTTGTCTCGGTCAGCTTGCTTGCAGGAAAATGTAGTCTTGCCATAAGGGGACGAGGTGCCCTTGTTTTTTGGTCGAATCCTCGTACACATACATATCCTGCATATTGTTTTTCATGTAAATGGAAGGAAAATCTTGTATAGGTTTAACAAATAACTAAAGCATCTGAAATTTAAGTTCACTATCTAGTTTTTGCTGCTTATGTTAAATATGGCTAAGGAAGCAGGATCTGTACTAATAATGATCCACTGCATGTCATCTGAAAAATATCTAGGATAAGTGGGGACAAGTGGCATAATATAATTGTGAAACAATTTAAATACTTCAACCATTAGCATGAAAAAACATAAGAAGATATGCTAATTTCTGATACTAGATAATTGATTTAGGATCTCAGAGTCACGTTCTCACTCACCTCTCCAGAAGCAGTGTTGAATTCCTTCTGTTGATAAACCTGTAAGGGAGAAGTGGTCAGTAATTGATATACAACTCTAAAATTCAATTGGCTAGCATGGGGACGAAAGATTAAAATATTGGGACTCGAGAAGAAAGCATTATTTGATTTTCCAAGGCCATTTATGATGCCAAATTTTGGTTTACAGAGATACTTCTCTTCTGTGGATTATGTTTGCCACGGTTCCTTTTATAGGAAATCTTTCTTTCTGGTTTGTTATGGTAAAGTTTTTTCTTTTTTGTTGGAAGAACATTTAGAAACAAAGTCTAACTGTGGTGCTGCATGTGGGAACCAACGTGGGAGGCCTCTGATTCCCTGGCATCATTAGATAACGGGGATACTAGGTCGTGAATAAGTGGTTCCTCAGACTATAGGATAGGGACTCCCAAATATCTGGATAAGTTTTTGGGAATATAATAAGCCTTGACATTTAAAGAGAAGCGGTACTGGAAAAGGAGGTTCCAAGATTTTTTGGTGACTTAAATGATCTTGAACTTTGGATTGCCTCGCACATATTTGAAGAGACAGTTTGAAAGATTATAATGACCACGAATCTTCATTGCACTGTTTCATTTTTCTATAAGTTTACGAGTTTTCTGCTGGCCTGAGAATACGTTTTAGGTTTCACCAATATGATAGAGTTAGTTTTTCTGTTTGAGAATATGTATTTATTATCATGGTATTTCTTAATCAATATATTTCTGATGCACCAGCAGTGGATAAATGTTTGTTTGGTAAATTCTATAAGAGAGAGAAGCAAGGGTGTATGGTGGTACGAGGTCGTGAGAACGTTTTCTATGTTTGTAATGATTTCTGACAAATTGTTTATAGGTAGTAGTGGGAGATGTTTTGAAAGGGATATCAGGGGGATATAAAAAGAGTGAGTAGAGAATGTAAAAGTTTTATGATGAATATATTAAAGTTTTGTATTTCATGTTGTCTACCGAGTCTGTGGAAAACTTCCAGGCTTGTGGTGTTCAATTAGAGTACTCTGGTTGTTGTTTGTGTGTTCTCCTTGGTTGTGCAGGATACTAGCAGAGCTAGCAATGGAGGAAGGAGTTCAACCCATCAATTTCCCATTTTTAAAAACAAAAAAGACTTGTTATTTCATTTCTTAGACAATGAATACCTTTAAATATTGTAGGAATAGAGGTTCCAAAGTACACAGTTCGCCTTGCAAGATTCCATATCCAAGCCCTGGGAACATCAATTGGGATTAGGCTTGAATCATGATCTGCAAATACCTGTACGGAAGCAGTAGTAATTAATTATCTTGGCATCAAGAATTGGTTATAGAATGATTGTTAGGTCAGAACCATCTTTGCTGAAGGGGTAGGCCATCAAGATCATACCTCATTAACTTGAAAATAAGTGCCATTGAGGGGAAAGCTTCCTCTCATTGCTGTTCGACATGGTATCTGCTCATTTTTTTATTTGCGTCAAATAGTTGAAATTATCATATAATTATTTATTTTAAAATTGTAGCACACGTTCTCACCAAAATTGTCCCCCGCACAGTTTGGGAATTTGCTTCCCTGACACTGTTGCATGAAAAGCATTCCTTCTCCCAACACAGGTCGCCAGATTCTTGAAAACTGCATCTACGCTCTGGCGGCTGGGTAGAGTCTGCTGTTTCCCCTGAAAATATATCCCAAATAATGAATGAGTCAATGAGAAAAGATGATAAGAATCTTACTGCAGTGTATTATGTTTTGACTAATTATTTAACTAACGCAAAATGATTTTGTTTGTTAACTTACCTGGTGTCCAGATTGCTAACAGGTATAAGCTTGGGTCATCAGGTTCTCGTCTTTCCATCTTTAACTGTAATGAAATGTCAACCAATAAGAAAGAAACCACAAACAATCAAATAAATACACTGATTTATAGAAGTCAGAATAATTACTCTTTGAAGAAGAGGGTGGGAATCTGGGAGTTCATAGCTGCAAAACGGTAAAAGCAAAGTCAGATTCTCCAACTCACTATATATAGATAACAAAAGGTAATTTAATAATTAATAAATGTTGTCACCCGTTTTAATTACAAGCAGCATTAATATTATTGTGAATTTCCAATGTTGCTAAGCACTGAATGACACACTCTTTTGATGTCATACAGCTTTTCCTATGACTTCTTTCCCGTTTCAATTACAAGCAGCATTAATATTATTGTGAATTTCCAGTGTTGCTAAGGACCTTTCATTCAGTAGCCTCTTTTAGATGGGTTTCGAAGGGTATATATACAACTTAAGTTGTAATTAACATGTTCATCAATTCTTGAGTATCTAAGTTTTGCTTCAATAGATGTAGTAATTGTCATGAACTTAAAATAGGAAATTCCCGCTTACACTTGGTGCTCTGTGCGCAGTCGACTGATATTCTTGAGTTTGGGGGCAGGTATGCGGGCTACTTCTGGAGTTAGAGCTATTAAGGCCCTAGACAACTCACTTTCTTGAAGTTCCATATTCTCTTGCATATAGTTCTGTAAATTCTGTGTGAAAGCCTCTATGTTCAGTTTAATTGTTGGAATTTCATCAGGATCTTCATAGGAGGCATCCTCAATGTCGTTTTCCAAAACTTGATCTCTTTCTGGCTCTGGTGTAGTCGGTTCTTCAATAATAGGTTCACAGTTATTTCCTGTGACTTTGTCATGGAATCTATGGCTTGATTCTGGTGGCTGTTTGTCTTCCAAGATTTTAGTTGCATGAGGCAAAGAGAGAAATAGCTGATTGGTTATTGCTGCAGGAGTTGCTTCGTGTTCCCTGCAACTACTAGCACAAACCATGCTTTGTTCTTCTGGTGCTGGTAGAGCAAGTCTTGCACTGCACCAAAGAAGCATGGGAAACAGTTTAATTTATAGGCAAGACTTAAGGTTTCTCAAGTAGGTTGTAATACTTCTTTTCTTTATTGAGTACAATTATCACCCCTTCCTACATCTCCCCTTCGGTAGAATATTTTTTCTTAAGTTGAAATATGTTTCATCTCCAAATAATTAATCACGGTTGTCGATTCTTTCTTCTTTTCGCTTGAAATGAAAAGAAAAAAAAACGCCAGTAGAATAAAACATTGAAAGAAAGATTTTCTAACCTTGCAAATGCACTAGCAAAATGTCTACACTCTCCTCTCATTGGACAAGAATTACAATTTGGTTTGTTTTTGGTACAGAAGACCTGCATGAAGGAGTTCAGCCTTAGGTTGTAATGAATAAACTGAGCCGCTTATACTTTTGAGCACAAGTACCTTTCCAAATGTAATCATCTGATAATGCAACTCATATCTGTGAGAAGAATATTGCAATGACTTAGTTTTGTTAGTTACAATACTCTTAATAGCTTGTTTTCAGCATAACTATTATCATGAGAGAGGGTGTTACAGTGTTTTTTGGTCAAGCTTGCAGAGACGGGGCCAGAGATATTTTTGGATGGTCTCGAGCACTGGATATCTGTATAAGCAACAATGCTTTTGGTTAAGGATCTTCAAAGGTTTATGTTAATAAAGTTGAGGCTCATCAATACTTACAACTCCAGAAGGTGCAACTGTAGTGACTCAGGCAACGGCTGAAGTGGTACCCATCCCAATCTTACTGCTATCCGTCCAACGTTTGTGTCCACCTAATAAAGGAAGCCATAAAATTTAAGGGATATTCTGCATTTCTTAATTTTACAATTCTATTTTGAACTTACAGGGAAAGCAAGATGGTGAAGTGTAAGAAGTCTCACGCACTCCACACTTTTAAGTCCCAGACCCCTTATGCTTAGCAGATACTCTCTGTGAAAGGATGGTGTAAATTCCAGAAAGAAAAAATTAGGAGACCATACACTCACACACACACACACAAAAGCTTAAGATGTGTCTCCAAGTTTTCAATTCCAGGAATACAAATTATTTACTGACGTACTTTGCTTGATCAGGCGAAACATCTCTTAGCCATTCGAGATCAATGCTTCCATGATCTTTGACAATTCGGTTGAGAAAATCCTGAGCAATTTACTCAGTTAACAGCTAAATTTGATGAAGCATAAAAATTTGCATATTCACACAATCTCTATTAATGTAACCTTTATTCGTCCAGCTAGCACATTGTTCATCCCTCTTTCTTTGATTGTATCTGCAATCTCCTTGACTTCTGCACATCTGACAGCTTCCCAGTCCAGTGAGTCCATGGTGCCTGTTGTTCTCTCTCTCACTCTTCCATTTACTTCTGTCTGTTTTCTCAATCTGTCCCAATCAACCTCATCCTTGTGCTGCTTTTTTACCTGCTTTTTCTTTACTTTCAGACTACCGTCATCTACCTCATTGACTACACTAAGTGATAAATATTGATTTTGTGAAATTGACTCTGTTTTTTCCTCTGCAACATATAAAGTTTCTTTAGAATAGTCTGATGGACCTTCACGCATTGTATTGTTTGACAGTGCATCTGGTGACTCCAAATTTTGAAAGGTTTTCATTAACATGCCTGGAGACATATTTTGCTCCTTCCAAATGTTATCTGATTCAAGTCCATTCTGATATGTCACTACCGAGGCAGATTCTGTTGATATTTTTTGTTCAATACCATTGCCTCTGTTCTTGGAAACAGTGAAAACTTGGGTTTCTTCTCTTTGACTCTCAAAGATATCATTTGCCAAGGCTTCCTCGCCTGGTTCTCCCTGTAACTGATGACTACTTGAACTAAGGGAGTCTCTTACATGGCTTTTATGAATGCCTTGTGTTATGTCACTTTGATTGCCATTGTCCATTCTCTTTGGTAAATCATGTGCATCATCTGATTGGTTGGTAGATGAAAAACTAACACTCACCTGATTGTACACAGCTTGCAGCATGTTTGCTTCAGGCATCTGTACTTTCTTTACAGATGAAATGGAGTCATTGTCTGGTGGCCAGTGTGGCCGATCCTGTATTGAGTTGCTTCCCAAGCATACAACATCAATATCATCAGTTTGAGGAATGGAAGAAATCTCCGAGTCTTGAGAAGAAATGAGGGAAATGCTAGATGAAATTAGATCGTAAGTTGCCCTTCCCTCTACTAGACAACATGGTTCTTCAGCTACTGGTCCAGTCATTGGTTTGCGTGGGACAGAACTATCACAGATCTGTAGAACACTTTCAGATCCACTCAGTGGTTTGAATGTGGATTCGTTTTGTGATATTACACTTTGATAATTGCTTCCTAAAGATTCATTACTACTGACAATTTCTTCATTTCCTTCACTGTCATGTACTTCAATGATAGGTTCACGAAATGAAGGGCACACAAACTGTTTATTCTGGATCATGTTATCTTCTGGATTCAGAAGGTACGCTTCTTGGTCATCCACAAAAATGTTTGTTTCCTCTTGGTAGCGTTCTTTATAATTGCTCTGCGATCCATTGGGAAAATGTGCTGCAAGTGACATAAAGGCAGAGCTACAAAATAAAAAAGCAGCAGAAGGTATTAGAGATCCCTCTGGTTAGCTTAAACAAAGGCAAATCTGGTAAATGATGAGCTGTTACTCACCTAGAAAGATGGTCAGATACATTTTGAGTTAAAAATACTCCAACCACTGAGTCCAAAACGGATCCCTTCCATTTAGAGAAGCGTCTATCTCCTGTAAAATGTTATAATGCTATTCTTTATTTGGTCTTACCTAATGCATCTCAGTAAATTTCTTTTTTTTTTTTCTGGTTTCCAGAAACTTGGTGAATTGTTGGAATTAACTTGCTAAATAATAAGCATACAGTGAATAAAATTTCTATAGTACCTTGGACAAGACGCATTCGTGCAATAAATGAGTCTGCTCGTCCCTGGAACACTCTTCTCTCTTCCTCCCACCATTTAGCTTTTTCTTCATCAGTGCCATCAATCCCAGTGCTGTTAATATCTATCATCAAAAGCTTCCATACTTTGTCAGTCTCTTCATCAAGTTCAACTTTAGGTCGTGGGCGTCGTTTCTTGATTGGTACAATAGTTCCATCTCTTTTATAGATAACCAGAGCATTATGGTTCTGGTTCTGCATGTCATAAGGTACTAGTGCACGGTGCTTCTCATATGAAAGTTTCCTGCATTTTTTGTTGATATATAAAAGATCAAATAGCTCTGTTACTGTTTCAAGCATTTGGTCCCACAAGTGACTAGAGTAATCACCTGCATAAATTTGTTTTTTCAAATGAAAGAATTAGATAACTCATAGATGTCACCAACGGGTTCAAGTAACAAAGTAATTTTTTGGTACCTGATGTTTTGTAAAAGAATGTTCGATCTTTATATATGGCAGTGTCAAGATCTTGCTGTGGTATGTTTACCCCAGAATAAGATGCATTTTGAGACTTCATCTTCCTGGTTTGCTTCTTCCTTGTCAATGTTGCAGGTTTGGTTAGGGCATCTATACAAGTTTGTGGTCCACAAGAATCCTTGACTTTTTGCTTGTTATCATCCTCTGGAATTTTCCCGGATGTGCTTGTTGACTGAAAGTTGGAATTAACTAATTTAGTCAATGAAGTTGAGCTACGTCCCCGCTTTGTGCCTTTAGTTCTCTTTTTTGTCATTCCTTCAGTCATAAATAAAGGCATGATGCCTACAAACGATTGTAGGCTATCACAAATACCTTTCTCTGTTCCGATTTTGGCCGTGAAACTAATATTAGATCCAGGAACAACTACTCTGTCATGTTCCTCTGAAGCATTTAGATTTTCAGGGCAACTTTGAGAGAATTTTGCTTCTTGTCTCTCACCATTTTTTGTTCTTTTTTTCTTCTTAATATTAGGAAATTGAAAACGATGCAGCATCTGATTTGCAGCCCAAACATTCAGCTCAGTTCCCATCAGATTTGCGCTGATTGTATTCACCTGTTTGGTTGTCTGTGGACGTCTCACATAATGCTTGTATTCACTGTTCAACATTTGGTTGGCACAACGCTTGAAGTCGCAGGAAATGTGTGTTTGTGTGGTTTCAACCTTTTCATGAATTTCATTTCCAAATTCCATATTCGATCTCAATAGAATCTTTTCTGCCAGTGAATCACAAGTCCGTGATTTTGAATCTAAACTGAAAGGCGTGCTTTGAGAGCTTTCATCTCCTGGTTGCCTTTCTTGATCAAAATCTAATTTCCTTCGGCATGACTTCTTTGTAGAATTTAGTTGTTCTTCATTTGATTCTTCTGTTACTTCTGTCGGGGAAGTTGATGACGGCTTACTGATTCCGTTCTTTCGAACATACTTTCTTTTACCAGATAGGTTTACATTTGAACCAAGAGGGTTAGGGGTAACTGGTTTTGGAGTTCGTTTTCGTTTGCCTTCATTTATCACCTTGGGTCTGTGTTTTCTTCTTCTTTGTTTTTGTGCTGATATCCCAATCAGGTTGTCAGCATTAGAAAGTTCCTTGTCAGGATTGTGATTCTGTTCAACTGGCGTAGAAACAGGTGCAAGTGAAGAATCTTTCTCAGCCCAAGATAGTTCCTCATTCATTTTGGGGCTTTTGTCATCGGCAGTAGAAGCCAAAGTATCGTCTTGTTTCACCTTATCATCATTTCTCATGCAGTCTATACGTAAGCTTTGCATTTGGAACACTTGTTTTCCATCTATATTTGTTGCTTTATCAGGTGTCATGGGTGCGAATTGTGGGATCATCTTGACAGAAGTTGCATCCGATAGTGTCCCTGCCAAAAAAACTCAAATCGTAACCAAGTAGGTAAGGACCAAAACTCACTTGTAGAGGGATTTCTATCGCTTTCAGAAGTAGCTAGTAAAAAAAAAAAAAAAAAAAAAAAAAAAAAAAAAAAAAAAAAAAAAAAAAAAAAAAAAAAAAAAAAAAAAAAAAAAAAAAAAAAAAAAAAAAAAAAAAAAAAAAAAAAAAAAAAAAAAAAAAAAAAAAAAAAAAAAAAAAAAAAAAAAAAAAAAAAAAAAAAAAAAAAAAAAAAAAAAAAAAAAAAAAAAAAAAAAAAAAAAAAAAAAAAAAAAAAAAAAAAAAAAAAAAAAAAAAAAAAAAAAAAAAAAAAAAAAAAAAAAAAAAAAAAAAAAAAAAAAAAAAAAAAAAAAAAAAAAAAAAAAAAAAAAAAAAAAAAAAAAAAAAAAAAAAAAAAAAAAAAAAAAAAAAAAAAAAAAAAAAAAAAAAAAAAAAAAAAAAAAAAAAAAAAAAAAAAAAAAAAAAAAAAAAAAAAAAAAAAAAAAAAAAAAAAAAAAAAAAAAAAAAAAAAAAAAAAAAAAAAAAAAAAAAAAAAAAAAAAAAAAAAAAAAAAAAAAAAAAAAAAGTAGCTTAGTAAAAAAAACTAACTATTGCATTATTGTTCATGGGAATAGGTAATACATGTTTTTCAATTTGAATAACTGGTTTTACTTGCATATCCAAGTCAAATTTAATTTCTGAGCAAACGATAAAGTTTCCCTCACTGAATTGTACATGCAATGAATGAATTATGTGATATAACCATTTAATCCTCCTAGCCAGTTTCATGCCTTTAGCTTCTGACATTGTTTTACTGGTTTCAGGTACTAATAGAATTGGACATGAACTGAAACAAAATATAGCTGAACTCACATTCTGGAATTGACTTCCAATTGCTATTCTGCAAAAGGTCAGTGTTCTTCAGCTCAATCCCTTGGCCATTAAAACCAAAGTTGTTAGCATGAGTGAATGAGGAGTCTGCTGCAATTGATGCCAGGGGTAGTAAGGAGGCAGAAGCTAGATTCACAAGATCTGAATATTTGCAATTTTCGAGCTGTTCTGTTAAATTGTTGCCTCCATCTGTTCTGAAATGGTCTAAATTTCTGGAAAAGGTTGGCTCCGCATTTTCCACATCATTAGCTCCCACATAACTCAAGACGCCCAAACATGCATCTAGTCTGCTGGCTTGCTCTTCCTGACTAGAACCAAATGGGTATTGCTCTTGTCTCAACAAAGTTGATTTTCGTTGATTCGCTTCCATTTTTGAACAGATCGGCGGTGACTTTTCCACAATGGGTTTGCCGGGGGTCACCGGAATCCAAAAACCTTGAACACTAAGCTCTTGTTCTTGTTGGTCTTTATCCATTTTCTGGGTTTACACTGACGAAGCAGTGGAATCGGAGTCCAGACTTCTCACAGGTTAGTTTTTCCTAATAAAAGAGGGACCTTTGCGTCATTTTCCTTGGGCACCGCCGCTCAATAAAACCGGTGAATAATCGGAAATACTTTCAGGCATATCATTGAACTGAAAGTAAGAAGCAGAGAAGCAAGCTGCTAAGTTAATGCAAATGTTTATTGGACGCCACTTTACCTGAATTTCCAGAAATTCACTTGAACAGCATCTTTTGGCCAAATGTCTTACCTATATAAGCAGCTTCTCTGTCGTGATAATGCAATAGCTGCATCAGAATTTCATTACACAAATTTTGCATGTTAGGTGGTAGAACGATCATAAAACAGGCAAAATAGGAAAACCCACTTGGATTTTCCAGATTGTGTCCACAACCTAACGTAGATTTGTGAAACTCGAAAAATTTTAGAGGCCAGAGCATGGAGTTACAGGAGGAGTGGGTCAATACCGGAGATCTGAGCCTGTTGCCGGGAAGTTCAGAACCATATACCTAGAACATTGAAGTCTTCTTCGGAGGTAGTTGAAAAATAACAATTTTTTCGGATTAATCACTCAAATCTTAATTTCTCACTCTAACCTTTAACTATATTTTCTTTTTCTTTTTTTTTTTTCATCTTTTGTTTACTCATTCTTAAAATAAGATGTTTGTTTAGAAATTCTAATTGTTCTATGTGACATGAACCCAGCTAAAATGCAACGGTGCTGCAAAAACAACATTGTCTTAACATGTTTACGATACGATTGAAAGATAATTCTATCATATAAGACTATTTCAGAAATACAAACTACTTTTCGAAATTTTTGAATACTCTTAATTTATCCACTAGGTTTGTCGGTTTTATTTTTTTGTCTAGTTTTAGTATACAACATTTTTGGAGTAAGTTCAGAAAAAAATTTCAGAGCTTCTAGAGTTTGGTCAGGAATGGTTTTTTAACGTAG
Source organism: Begonia masoniana (assembly GCA_022432975.1). Classification (NCBI taxonomy): domain Eukaryota; kingdom Viridiplantae; phylum Streptophyta; class Magnoliopsida; order Cucurbitales; family Begoniaceae; genus Begonia; species Begonia masoniana. The sequence goes on from CM039505.1 coordinate 51,942,048, forward strand.
TGAAATTGTTGTAAATGTTTAAATACTAAGTTTAAACAAAATTACTAGGAACTTAATCTTTACTCTTATGTTGTAGGAGTGATTTGGGGTTTCTAATGCGGCAAAAACGAAGATTGAACAGTGAAAATTGATCAAACAGTTCTAAAAAAACCTCACGTGTCACAGATGCTTCGAGTTCAACAGTGTTGTGGGATCCGCAAAGGGATCTCGTTTGACGGGGTCGGGTTACTCCGGCGGTATGATCGAGGCGGCTGGGCAGTTAGGACTTTTTCTTCAGCTGGGAAATCTAATGACTTGACGGAAGGAGTGACGTCGTTAATAGTGTTCCTGACAAAGGTACAACGTTGCTTGGTTTTGCAACTTCAATAGGGACCCGACCCGCTCTCAGGTAAGGCATTTGCTTTTAAGGCAGCACGCAATTATATGATGTTTTAGTTTTTACTTTTTAAAGATAACACCTAATTATTGTTGATTTGTGATAGGATTGAATTTGTGTTCGAGGGAAAACCAGAGGAAAGAGACAGAGGGAGAAGGAGAGAGAGAAAGAGACAAGTTGAAGATTCTTTTCCGTATACCTCCAATGCAGAAAATACATACACTTTAAATAAACAACTAAAGAAACTAACATAAACAATTAACTAACTTCCCACTAAGCCATAACCAATAATAAAGGCTAGAGGTTAGGCTAAATTACTCGTCATGCCATGCACTTATCATTCCTCGCTGCTTAAGAATTTTTGTCTACAAGGATGAATTCTGAGTAAGTCCTGGAGAAATGCCATTCATTTTCCCAGGTAGCATCTTCCAGTGGAGCTCCTTTCTATTGCACTAATATTTCAGACCGTGGACGATACGTACCCTTTTGAATTACACGGCGATCAAGAATCCAGTCAGGTTGTGGCAAAATAGTTGAGTCCACTGCTGTCGGCGGAAGTTGGGTACTAATGGGTTGGGTAACAGAAGCCACGTGTTTGCGTAATAAACTAACATGAAATATGTTGTGGATTTGAGAATCTGAAGGAAGGGCCAGACGATAAGCCACTGAACCCAGCTTCTCCACTACCTGAAAAGGACCATACCAGCGGGGAGCAAGTTTCAGTGAACTCCTAAAGGCGACAGAATTCTGGCAATAAGGTTGAAACTTCAAATATACGTAGTCCCTGATCTGGAACGAAACCTCGCGTCGATGTTGGTTAGCTTAGTTTTCATTCTATTTTGGGCCAATAAGAGGTTCCGGCATAACTCGCGTAAGATAACGTCTCGATCACGGAGGTACTCATCAACAGCTCCGACGTGACAAGTTCCGAGCACATAGGCTAGTAAGTGAGGCGGAGGAATGCCATAAACAGCTTCGAATGGAGTCATTTTGGTGGAGGAGTGAAGTGACGTGTTGTAGCTAAATCCCGCCCAAGGGATCCAGTCGACCCATTTTCGTGGTTGGTCACCTGCAAAACAACGTAAATATTGCTCCAACGTGCGATTCATTACCTCGGTTTGGCCGTCAAATTGTGGGTGGTAGCTGGAACTCATACATAGTTGGGTTCCCTGTAATTGGAATAAGGCTTTCCAGAATGAACTAATGAACACCCGGTCACGGTCACTTACAATGGACGTCGGAATACCATGGAGACGAACCACATTAGCAACAAATGCCTTGGCGACAACAACTGTTGTAAACGGATGCTTCAAGGCGACAAAATGTGCATATTTGGTCAGGCGATCGACAATGACCATGATGACGGTGTGTCCATTGGATGGCGGTAACCCCTCAATAAAGTCCATCAAGACACCCGTCCACATTCGGTTCGGAATGGGCAGTGGTTGAAGTAATCCCGTCGGCTTCATACAATCGGTTTTGTTTCGTTGGCAGATTTCATACTGTTGTAAAAATTGCTTCACTGACCTACGCATATTCGACCAAGAAAAACTATGTTGAATGCGGGATAGAGTTTTGTGGAACCCAAAATGACCACCAGTCGCGAGACAATGAATCTGCACCTTTATTGTCGGCTCCTTTCTTATACTCAATTTCATAATCATAACCCAATATTTTTGGAAGCCATCGGGTTTGTGTTGGAGTAGTAATCCTCTGCTCAAGCAAATACTTTAGGATTTTTTGGTCGGTGCGAACTGTGAACGCTTTTCCGAGCAAATAAGGACGCCATTTCCGAATTAATTTCACAATGGCCAACATTTCTTTTTCATAAGTGGACAAGGACAAAGTCGAACCCTTCAAGGCTTCACTAAAATAAGCAATTGGCTGGTTGTGTTGGGATAGAATTGCACTGATTCCGATTCTACTTGCATCACATTCAATCACAAACCTTTGAAAAAAATCTGGAAGAGACAACACTAGAGGTGATGTCAAAGCTTCCTTTAAGTGTCTGAAGGCTAGCTCAGCAACATCATTCCAGGTGAAACCTTCTTTAGAAAGAGCTGGTGTAAAGGAGCAGCTATGGAGCCAAAGTTACAGATGAATTTCCGGTAATAGCCCGCTAAGCTGAGGAACCACGCACACCCTTCGTGGTGGTCGCTGTAGGCCACTCCAAAACTGCTTGTATTTTGATGGGATCAACTGCCACACCTCGCTCTGAGATAATATGACCTAAATAATCAACCTGCGAGACTCCAAACTTACACTTGGATTTTTTTGCAAACAGACTATTAGTCTGCAAAATGGTTAAAACTGTGTGCACGTGTGAGAGATGATCATTCCACGATCGAGAATAAATCAAGATGTCGTCAAAGAAGACAAGAATAAACTTTCAAAGATGAGGCCGGAAAAGATCATTCATGAGGCTTTGGAAAGTCGCCGAAGGGCATCACGAGAAACTCGTAGTGTCCTTCATGAGTGTGAAAAGCGGTTTTTGGAAAGTCTTCATCTCAGACTCGAATTTGATGATACCTCGCTCGCAAATCCAACTTGGAGAAAACTGTGGCTCCGTGAAGTTCATCAAGTAATTCGTCGATCACCGGAATCGGATATTTATCCTTGATGGTTATATTGTTTAAGGCTCTGTAATCGACACAAAAATGCCAAGTTCCGTCTGTCTTCTTCACTAATAAAACTGGTGACGAAAATGGGCTGTTACTAGGCTGGATAAACCCAGATTGTAAGAGCTCCTTCACCATCTTCTTTATTTCAGCCTTCTGGAAATATGGGTAACGATATGGGCGCACACTTACAAGATTTGCATGTAAGGGTAAGGAAATATGATGATCATGTGAGCGAATTGGGGGCAGGCTTGTGGGTGGTTCAAATATATTGACGAACTCAGCAAGAAAACGTGCCACGTCAGGGGAATAAGAATCATGTGGAGTGTGGGTAATTGAAGGTACCATTTGAAAGAGAAACCCAGTACCTTGCAGGTGACTAAGTTCCTTGTCGGATATAGCTTCAAGGTTGGTATGTTTCAGGCCTCTGAAAGTATGGAGATTTTCACCCACTTTAAACGTCATAGTCAGCTGTTTATAATCCATTTCGATCGGCCCGAGGGTTTCCAACCATTGAACTTCCAGAACAAGTTGACATGCGGCCACAGGAAAGGCATAGAAGTCGGTAGTAACAGGATAACCTTGAATGAGGATGGTAAGTGCTTGACATCGTCCAATGCATTGTATTTTATCCCCATTAGCAACAGTGACCTGAAGCTGAGTATCTCGAATAATTGGCAACCTATGTTTGGTGATAAGAGCTTCATCAATGAAGTTGTGAGTGCTGCCACTGTCTATGAGCACAGTGACCTCCTTCTGCTTCAGAATTCCTACGACACGTAATGTTTGAGGATGAGTAGTTCTCGAAATTGCATGTAATGAAATTTCAGGTGTTGCCTCTGGATCCTCTGGTTCATGACCAATGTCTGCATCTTCGTTAAAGCTGGAGTATAATGAATCTTCGAGCATGAATAATTGTGGCCTTTCACAACGGTGACCAGGAACAAATTTCTCGTCACAATAATAACATAACCCTTTTTTCCGTCGTTCTCTTGCTTCTTGGTTGGTGATTCAGCGGAATGTATTCGCTGAAAGCGTCTTTACTATTGCACGGTGGTTTGGTGGAGGACCAAGTAAGCCAGCGGAGGAATTGACATGCGTCTTTAATGTTAATGAGACAGCAGGACCAGGTTTCTTTAGCAGTTGGTTCCGTTCCTCAACGAGTCGAGCGACTCCGATCGTATCAGCTAACGTTCGTGGTTGTTTAATTTTTACATTCAAGCGAATGTCATCTCGAAGTCCGGCAATAAAACAACCAACAAGAAAAGTTTTGGTTAAGCCATCAACCTAGTTAGAAAGCTTTTCAAAAGCTTCTTGGTACAATGCTACTGTTGTGGTTTGGCGAAGGCGCGAGAGAGCTTCCGCTGGATCTTCATACTCAATTGGACCAAACCGTAGAATGACAACTTTGGTGAAGGCATTCCAAGTAAGAGGACCACGAAATTTTGTCAGCCACCGATGCCATTGTAAGGCAATACCTATACCCTCTAAATGGAAGGAGGCTAATTGGACTTGTTGGGTTGAATGAATGTTCTGAAATTCGAAGTACTGTTCTGCTTTATAAATCCAACCAGTAGGATCCTCGCCGTCAAAACCAGGAAATGATAACTTAAGGTGGCTATGATGTTGCGGTTCCACGTGGGAGTTCGAGCGGCCATTGTTTGTTGAATGGGAAGACGATCCTGGGGCGAAAGGATTGATGTCGGTTGCATTTCGGGAAGTGCATAGCGCTTGGAGCTCGGTTAACAACGCTTGTAAGGCAGAGTTTACCTGATCGAAATTGGACTCATGGCAGGCTAAGACTTCATTCACTTCACTGCGGAATTCAGCGTTCGATCTGCCTTGTGTGTCCATGAACGCGGCTTTGATACCACTAATAGGATTGAATTTGTGTTCGAGGGAAAACCAGAGGAAAGAGAGAGAGGGAGAGGGAGAGAGAGACAAGTTGAAGATTCTTTTCCGTATATCCCCCCAATGTAGAAAATACATACACTTTAAAGAAACAACGGGAGAAACTAACATAAACAATTAACTAACTTCCCACTAAGTCATAACTGATAATAAAGACTAGAGGTTAGGCTAAACTACTCGTCATGCTATGTGTCACGGTCCTACTTTCGAGGGGCTTAATGAGACCGTGCGGCACCCAATATCACACTTAGACTGGGTCAGCCAACGAGCGTGCCAACGGCACCGAGTGCCCACTTCGTTAGAGCGCTTGTGTCTAACGAGTAAGCAACGAGCGAGCGAGGTTAATCGAATCTAGCATCATTGGACATAGTGTGCATAAAGAGAGTATATGTAAAAAGCTTGTTCATTGATTGGCAGCAAATTACATCAGTTGGTAGGGGGTCTACGTGCAGTCATGCCTCTCCCCCTAAAGAGCAATCTGGACCATCTCCACTCTAGCAATAGTATACATGCTATGTGGGCGAGGAGTCACTTGCTAAAAATAGAAAGAAAAGAGTACAACAGAATTACTAAAAAAGGAAATAAATCTACCTAGCAGCATGGGCGGCCATAGGCAACATGCCTTGGACAAGCCCGGACCTTGACATTCTCCCCTATTTGAACTGTTGACGACCTCGTCAACTCTACTTCTGCTTGAATTCCTCGATCCTCTGTGATGAGTTCTCCAAGTCTTTTGCTTTCTTCCAAGATACATCATCAGCTCCTGGTCCTTTCCACCTGATGAGATAATCCTGGTACTTTCGTCGACCTGACGTCAACTCTGCTTCTGCTTGAGTTCCTCGATCTTCTTTTGATGAGGTCTTCAAGTCTTTCTGCTTCCTCCCTGATACTTTGTCGTCTCCTGGATCTTTCCACTTGGTGAGACATTCCTGACACTTTTGTCGGCTTATTCTGATGCTTCGATCTGCGAAGACTTCTTCAACTTCTTTCTTCTTTTGGTTGCTGATGGAGATATTTGGTCTAAATATGTCGTTTCTTTCCTTGTTCTTGTCGGCTGGATGATAGGGCTTTAAGTTGTTGACATGGATGACAGGGTGAACTCTAAGCCATGCTGGAAGATTAACTTGGTAGGACACTCTCCCGACCTTCTCGATGACTTCAACAGGACCTTCATACTTTCTGAAGAGCCGCTTGTCTTTCTCATTCCTCAAGCAAAATTGTTCGGGTAACGACTTAACCAGCACTAAGTCATCGGCCTTAAACTCCATTGGCTGTGGTTTCTTAGCTACCCACCTCTTCAAGTGCTTAGAAGTTCGCTCCAAATAAGCGCGATTTGTCTCTGTATTGTGCTTCAATCTTTTCTTGAATTGCATAGCAGAAATCATCTTCATGTTGATAGCACTTGGTGGTTTAAGACTCGCTGGAACAACAGTTGAGTTGTTACTCGTGATTACTAAACATTTCGTTGAGGGTATTGGGATGACTTTATGTTTTATCAAGAACTCCATCCCCAAAATAATATCGAAGTCATCCATTTGTGCTACGACGAAGTCAATGAGTCCCGTCCATGAGCCAAGTTTCAACTCGACTCTCCTTATAATCCCGAGCACTGGCACCACTTTCGCATTCACCGATTTCATCCTACCACTATTCTTTTCTAGCTTCAAACCCAGACGGAGAGCTTCTTTCTTTGTAATGAAGTTATGAGTAGCTCCCGAGTCAATCATCGTACTTTTAGCAGATCTGTTATTGATGAATGACTCCACATACATGAGACCTTTATCTGGGGTCTTCCTCAGCTCTTCCATCTGATGTTGTATAGCTGACAAGAAAGTCATAGTCCCAACCGCAGCAATCTCGGTAGATTCTTTTTCAACAGCTTCTTTAGTCGAATCGTCATCCCGAATTGCAACTTGCAAAGCAGTTAAGGCCGATCTATGTGGACACTCGGCTACTCGATGGGGTCCCTTGCACAGAAAACATGACATAGGCCTATTTGTTTGTCGTTGGTTGTTAGCATTTCTAGATGTTTCACAACCTTCTCTTTGGACAAACGGTTTCCTTTCATCAGTTCCTGTGTTCGGTTTCTGAAAGTTGTTGTCGTCTGAGTCACTGTGAGTGTTCTTCTTTGGCCCAGGGTCCTCGATGTTATAATCGAACAATCGTTCTGCGGCTGCAAGTGCACTTGACAGACTTTGCACCCTTTGTTCATATAATCTGGTCCTGGCCTACGGTTTAAGACCTTCGATAAAAGCAAAGATCTTATCTTTTTCTGACATATCTCTAATATTCAGCATGAGTCCCGAGAATTATTTAACATATTCACGGATGCTTGCAGTCTGCTTCAGCTCTCGAAGTAATCGGCGGGCGTTGAACTCAACGTTCTCTGGGAAGAATTGATCCTTCAGTTGTCTTTTTAATTCTTCCCAAGTATCAATCACACATTCACCGATACTGATATCATGGTACTTTGATCTCCACCAAAGTTTTGCATCATCCGTAAGATGCATTGTGGCCAAGGCCACTTTCGAATCCTCATCCGTTTTAGTGGCCTTGAAATATTGTTCCATGTCGAAGATGAAATTCTCTATTTCTTTTGCATCCTGGGCTCCCCCAAAGGGCTTTGGCTCTGGGATTTTCACCCGACTGAATTCCGCAGCAGTAGTGGCCTAGGTTTGACTCCCCATGGCTCTCATGGTAAGGTTCAGTTTAATGTTGATCTCGGCAATCTCCGCTCTGAGAGAATCAAACATTGTTCTGAAGTCCATGGTTACTTGAGAAACTGTTTCTGACAATCGGGTATGAGCGAGCTCGATCTCATCGACGCGCTCCAGGACCCCGATCATTGCACTTGTAGAACTTTCTCCTGTGCAGACTCCCTTTCCCTTTTCTTGTCGGGACTCGAGGGTCTCCACCCGATTCAGCAGCTCTGTAATCGGTATGGCATCTATCCTGTTGTGAATAGACGCTATCTTAGTAGGGAATTCAGACATTTCCCTCATTCGTTCTTCTATGAATCGAATGTTATCCGGTATGTCTTGCAAATACCGTAGTTCTTCTTCCAACTCGATGAGGCGCTCGAGTTGATCCGATGGGCCACTCGGCCTTTCCATCGAACTTTTCTTCGGCATGATTTCTCACAATCTTGAGCCAACCTAGGCTCTGATACCAACTGTCACGGTCCTACTTTCGAGGGGTTTAATGAGACCGTGCGGCACCCAATATCACACTTAGACTGGGTCAGCCAACGAGCGTGCCAACGGCACCGAGTGCCCACTTCGTTAGAGCGCTTGTGTCTAACGAGTAAGCAACGAGCGAGCGAGGTTAATCGAATCGAGCATCATTGGACATAGTGTGCATAAAGAGAGTATATGTAAAAAGCTTGTTCATTGATTGGCAGCAAATTACATCAGTTGGTAGGGGGGTCTACGTGCAGTCATGCCTCTCCCCCTAAAGAGCAATCTGGACCATCTCCACTCTAGCAGTAGTATACATGCTATGTGGGCGAGGAGTCACTTGCTAAAAATAGAAAGAAAAGAGTACAACAGAATTACTAAAAAAGGAAATAAATCTACCTAGCAGCATGGGCGGCCATAGGCAACATGCCTTGGACAAGCCCGGACCTTGACACCATGCATGCACGTATCAATTTGACTCTCACTAAAATTTTAGTCATTATAAATAAATATTTATATTTATTTTAAAAAAAATCTATTTAAAAATATTCTTAATTTATACACATATTTGTCTGGTTTATTCTCGGTGTTTAATTTTAATATAACAGCTAAATTTTGATTCATTTTTGGAGCAGTAGGTTTGGAAAAGCATCTTAAAGTTTCCATACTTAATTTATTAACACATTAATTCTTTGAGGGACAATATTTAATTCTTAAAATCAATAATACACGCTCTATATTAATGTGTGCTGGAGTGATTAAAATCAACAATATTCCAAAACTTAATTGAAATGTCAGTGATTGTGAGTAAAATCTTAGTGATCTTAATTCACATATTTGTTTATAGGCTCGAGATAGAATATGGCGTTGCCATTGCATGATTTATTATTTGAATTTTAAGATGTTGTTATACCACCTAATCGTATGTTTTCGATGTCTGACTAAACATTCTTTTATTAATTAATGTAGATTTCAACTGTATAATATTTGTCACGCTAAATCATATTTTTTCTACTCGTTGGAAACAGCTGAAATTTGAAGTTATAAAATTGAGTGGAAATCATTTGACCGGACTAGTTCGTGTGATTGGATACGAGGACGGAATTCCAATCCGGTTCTACATCCAATTAGGGGTACTTACGTATTTTAGAAAAATATTTAAAGTAAGATATTTTAGTCCGTTAACCGACTGACGGTCTCTACGAGGTGTCCGTTAAAGGAATCTTTCTAGCCGTAGGTTTTGGACCAATCCGACTGTTCTATTTGAGGATATAATAAACTCACCTGCAAACATCCAGCTATTCATGCTGCTTTGCACACGTGTTGTCGCTCAAGTGAAGTGACTGTTGGAAAGTCTGACACATATTCATCGACGTTTAAAATCATAATTTTTTTGGACGAAAACTAGTCTTTTAATTAAATTTTCATAAAATAATGAATTATAATAAATAAATAATAAGAAATTTGAAAATTCGTTATTAAAATTTAAATATAAATTCAACGTTTTAAACAATGTGAATACTTGATTCATTTTTAATTCATTCAGGCATAAATTTTTCTTTTATATAGTTTACTCCAATTAAAAAATATATATATTGGTCGTGTGTTGAGGTGGAAGAAGGGTTGCTATCAATATGAAACCACTAATTATTGATTTTAGATAACGGTTGCTATCAATATAAAGCCACTAATTATTAATTTTAGATATTATTAATAAGTATAATTAATATAATAAATTATATAATTATAATAAATTATTAATTTCATTAAATATCAAAAAACAAGAATTTAACGTTACTATTTAATAATTTAATACCTAAAATACACGTCAAACTCTCCAAAAAAATGAAAAGGTAAGGAAAATTTGAGGACTGTATTACGAATTACTCTCTTCTGATTTCCATCCTATAAAATTAAACTTAGACGTAGTCCTTTAGTTCTCGAGTCTGAAAATGGCAGTCATAACGATGCTTTTTACCATAACAAATCAAATTAAGAGAGACGAACTAACGAGGTAATATCCGATCTTAAGTCCACCTCTGGAAATTAAAAAGGGCGAAAACGTTGGTTATCTGTGCTTGGAAAAGGCAGGACCGATGAAGAGTTTTGGTTCTAGGAGGAAGATCTTAGAAGAGAGCCAATGAGGGACCGACACATGGAAGTTTTGGTGTTTGGGAGAAAAAAACTAAATTGGTCGAAGCATTAGGCAAACAAAAATAATCTCATAAAACTCGGGCAATGCAGCCTGGTTCCAAGCTCTCAAAACACAGCTTGTCTGGTAAATTATTAGAAACATGTCTCAGATTCATACTCGACAAAAAGTAGATCCCCCTTTTCACTTATTTTGCAAGGGAAATAAATGTCTCTCGAAATGTTACCATTGATCGATACCTAGTAGGGTTCGACCGGTTTGCGGAAGTTTGCTCCGGCGTATACTGCATTTGCGCCAAGTTCCTCCTCAATTCTAAGAAGCTACAATACAATTCGAGGAAAGGATGTGAGAAAAATAAGAATTTGGTTAAAAAACATTGAAATTAACTGGGAAGAAAATGAGTAATGCAATACTTTTTATGCATATTTATGTTTTGATGCAATCATAAAGATGAATAACTAACCTGATTATATTTTGCAAGGCGCTCGGATCTGCATGGAGCGCCAGTCTTAATTTGACCCTGATTGAATTCGAAAGAAAAATATAAGATTTAAGTACATCATAATTGACAAATCATCGATAAGGGAGCTGGTACACTCGTTACCGTGGCTAAACCAACTGAGAGATCAGCAATAAAAGTATCCTCAGTTTCTCCACTGCATCAAAGTAAAATTGATTTTTAATTAAAGGTCTAGTGCGTACGACTTTCCGGTGGCGAAGAAAGTAAAATTGAACACAAAATGCACAATGATTATGTCAGGGTTCAATATCAAACCTGCGGTGACTTGCCATAACCCCCCAACCAGCACGCTTGGACATTTTAACAGCTTCAATGCTCTCAGTAACAGATCCAATTTGATTCACCTTTAGGAGAAGGGCATTGCAAGTTTTTTCATTTATTGCTTTCTGAACCCTCTGGAAAAAAGAAAAAACCAATACATATTAGTCTTTTTAAAATGTGGTTTTGAGTAGAAGTCCCATCGTAACTGCATGAAGCTGTTCTTACCGTGGGATTGGTGACCAAAAGATCATCTCCAACAATCTGTACTTGTTCTCCAATTTCACAAGTCATCTTTGCATAGTGCTCCCAGTCATCTTGGTCAAATGGATCTTCAATTGAGACAATAGGGTACTCAGATGCAAAAGACTTGTATACATCTTTCAAGGCATCTCCAGAAATCTTCTGCGAACCATCATTGTTCTGAACATAAAAAAGATGAATTAGGAACAAAAAAGGCAAGTAAACTAATCCGTATATTAGCCGAAAAGTATCAATGAAACATGAAGATAGTTAATTATTTATCAAAGTGGTCATTGCATGAAGACAATTTATATCCATAGATAAAAAAGTTGGGGATATTCAACAGGTATCCTAATTTGGAATTAGGTTCTAAGAATTTAATACTGCAGAACTGCCACTACCAATATGAGGTCGTCACTTCAATGGTTTTGATTCAATACAACAATAGAGATAAATATAGCGATAGTAACTAAAGAGAGCTGAATATAGGCATAGTAATTAAAAAAATAAAAAATGGAAAAGGGCAAAAATAATAAAAAAAAAAAGAGCATTTCAGCCATTGAACTAATATAAAACAAGAGAGAACCTACCTCTTCTTTGAAGTTCAGGTCATAGGTTTTATCAGAACCATAAAATTCAGAGGCAGCAACATCCATCCCAATGACAACCTAAAATAGACAAATTTATGAGTTCATGTCACCGCATATAAGTCAACAAAGTCAATGAGATAAGCAACAGATAAAAGTAAATAAAAAAATGTAATGACTTGGCCAGTGTAACCAGCTTTAGCAATGGCAGTCTTGAGTAGTTCAAGACCCTCCTTGTTCTCCTGAAAAAAAGTTAAGATTGATAACATTAATAAGTAGCAACAAATCAACTTGGACGAATAAAAGCAACTTAGACTAAAATGGCATGATGGATCTAGAACTGTGGTTCACCTGGATATTAGGTGCAAATCCACCTTCATCACCTACGTTGGTGGCGTCCTGTCCATATTTCTTCTTAATCACTCCCTGGAAGAGAGTAGAATTGAGCAGCTAATAAGATACTGAATAACAACGGAGAAATCACTCATGGAAGAGCATACCATACAAGAGTCGTGCAAATAAATCATACAAAAGAATAGTCACCACATATATGAAGGAGAAAAAAGGAACGGATTGTAGAGGTTATTATCTACAGTCTACAGAAAATTATTTCACTTAAGTGGATATTTTCACTAGATAAATAAGATACTCCACTCCTGATATTTGACCCTGTTCAATTGACAAGTGTACTCAAAAAATTTTTACACAAAAGAACCAAGTGTAGTGAATTTCCAACTCACAAACTCTGGCTGGTGTGATAAATAGAACAAAATGCTGCCCAATGGGTAATTGTTTACATCTTTCTCCTTCAACCCTTCTCCCTCATGAACCCTCAAATGAGAAATAGAAAATAGAAAGATTAACTAAAAGAGTCAAAACCTTCAAAATATGATACACTTCAACCCCCATCTTCATGGCCTCTTTGAATGATCCAGCACCTACAGGAAGAATCATGAACTCCTGCATATTTGAGCGTACAAAAAAGTCAACCAACATTGACACAATCATAAATACACAAAAGAAACCCTCAAAACCCATACCTGCATTGCAAGTTTATTTCCTGCATGTGATCCGCCATTGATGACATTGAATGCGGGAACTGGCAAGACCAAGTGCTTGTTACCAGCAAGGTTGGCAATGTGCTGTATCCAAAAAGAAAACCCATATTTACGGAAAGAAAAGCATGCCATTGGTTATTTAATTGTGCTAAGAGATGATGTATCTTTGATGCCTGTGAAGGATCAGGAAGCCTACAATTCTGCACTCCATTTATGAAATAGTGAAAAAAATGATAAGGTATTCAAACTCCTTGCAATAAATGAAATTTGCCAAACCTGGTAAAGGGGAATTTTCTTCACACTAGCTCCAGCTTTGCAGACTGCAAGAGAAACTGCTAGTATGGCATTTGCTCCAAGCTGAAATCCAGTGCGAGCAACTGGTTGTAGTAGCGCAAAGGAAGCAATCGTATAAAGAGACAATTATGAAAGACATACCTTTTGTTTGCACCATCCCCACTCATTAACAGTTCCATCAAGTTTTTGAACCATGAAGTTGTCTATTAAAGTTTGCTCAGTTGGGTCCTTCAAAATATAATAAGAAAATCTGAAGTTGGAATAAACATAATTGAATATCCAAAGAGAAGTAAATCTCAAACAAATCTGTCTACCAAATGCATTACATGAAACTCATTTCTCATCGATCCCATCGTGATTTCAAAGTAAACAACGAGAAAATTGATTAAATTAAAAGAGTGAAAAGAAACCATGTTTTCAAGGGCAAACAAACTAAGGGAAGATTAAATTCAAGTCTGGTGGGAAAAGGGCACCTCATAAAGATATTAGCTTTCACAAAAGAAGAAGTATTATTCGAGTAAAAGAGAAACTCAAGCTCAACCAACCTTCCCGACAAGTGCAGGGCCAATGATTGTGTTGACATTCTCAACAGCCTAGGCATGCAAGTAACATGGAGTGAGAAAAATCGATAAATGACAGGATGGGCATTCCCTAACATGCCGAAGGATAAAATAGCCAACCTATGTCACACACCTTAAGAACACCTTTTCCAAGATAGTCAGAACCTCCATCTCTCAATTCAAGCGCCTCATAAATTCCTTCAACAAAAGGGGGAAAAAAAGAGAACAACAATCTAAAGTAAGTTCGAGATTCAAAGATAAGTAGTATAATTCCCAAACAAAAAGTTTTCTTAAAGTGATAGACGAGTGCTTATTTAAAGGAAAAGAAAACATTTTGATACCGAAAATTTAATTTTACTGCTCTACAAATCTACCTCTCACATATAAGCGCATACTAGATCGAGAAAAATATTATTGATATATGAATCGAGTTAAACACGCAGAAAACAAATTTGGCAACTTTAGTTTCTTCCGTAGCCATTTTCACATACCAGTAGATGCACCACTTGGAACAGCAGCTCTATGCATAGTCCCATCGGACAAAATAACCTCCACCTGAATCAATAAAGAAAGAAAAAAAAAACCTTAAACCCAGCCACTAAAATTAGAAACGATTACATCAATCAAACATTTCATTTCACAAGACGATCTCATACTACGTGGCTGAAAAAATAATTAAACATTTTATACACAACAGATTAGATGAACAGACAACAAATTTTAGAATCGTTTCTCTAAAGAAAGCGATGAGCAGAGAGATCAAGATTTTGTTCAGATACGAACCTCCACGGTCGGATTTCCACGGCTGTCGAAGATCTGTCTGGCCTTGATCAAAGTAATCGTAACCATAGCTGACCTTTAAGATCTACTGCGAGAGAGAGAGAGAGAGAGAGAGAGAGAGAGCGAGAGGCTGCGAATCTAAAACGCAGGTTGAGATTACAAGGGCAAGCGCCGAAAGACGAGGGCACGCTATAATGAAGTTCTTCAGTTAATTACAGCCGTCGGATTAATCTTACGGTTCTAAGCCACCGTTAATTAGGTTTAGTTAGCATTTTCAATCAATAATTTAGTTCCTAATTTTAGCAAAAAAATAATTCCTTATATTCTTTTTTTCTTCAAATTAACAATTTCTGTTTTTAATAGTTTTTTTTTAGGAAAAAATTTAATTTAGCCCCCAACGTATGTGGTCAGTGGTCATTCAGTCCCTAACGTTTATTTTTTCCAATCAGACCCTATCGTATACACCTTTTGCAATTCAAACTCTCTCGTTACATTTTTTGTTAAATTTGACACGTGTTCTGCACGTGCGGTGCTAAAATCCCAAAATACCCTCATTTCCTCACGAAATCTTTAAAGTAAAAGTTAAATTTGTCTGAAATTCCTATCGTAAATTCAAATTGGAATAATGAGAGATAGTTCAGTGTATGTTTTTAAGGTGAATTTAACTTTTACTTCAGGGATTTCGAGAGGAAAATAAGGTATTTTGAAGTTTTAACAACGTATATGCAGAAAACGTGTCAAATTTAATGAAAAATTTAACGGGAGAATTTGAATTGCAAACAATGTATATGATAGGGTCTGATTGGGTCAAAAATAAACGTTAGAGACTAAATGACCACTGACCCCATACGTTAGGAGCTAAATTAAATTTTTTTTCTTTTTTTTTTCCTATTTTAATTTAAATATGAGATAACTAAATAAATTAATTTTATTTATTTATAAATAATATAGTTAAATTAGTACCAATTATATTCTTTCCAATTAATCAATAGTTACAAATTGAACAAACTTAATAAAACAATTAATGAGAAGAACAGCTGAAAACAACTGCTAATACCTCTAGGCCTTAAAGGAAAAGGAGGAATCTGCCCGAAAAGGGGGTCGCGTCTTATAGCTAGTTTGAGAGGATGATCAAGCACACTGGGACATAGATGCGCCCCAGAGTTCTACGGGAGACAGCAGTAGAGAATTTTTAGCAATGGAGAAAAACATGACGGGGCAATACCACATGAGGTAGAAGGCCTACGTGTCCTGAACTTCTTTTCCTAAGAGAATAAGCAATGACGGTATATGGGGAATAAACATCGATTAACTCAGTGTCATTAGTCGTGGTAATACAGAGGTTGCAAGCGTTATCCGAAATGATTGCCCGTAAATTGTCTGTACCTATATTTTTATAATTTTCTTAACTTTAATTACGATAACTATAGTGATTATTTAGAGTTTAAATTGTAAGAAATTCAAAGCTATTTAAAAATAATATTTAATATATTTTAGGGATATTAGTGGTTGGGTCCTACCAAAACTAAAGCAAGATGAAGGTCTTCAAAAATAATATTTGATTAAGTAGGCATGGGGTGTGACTTAAGTGATGAAGTCACAACATAACATATGTTACAATAATTTCATTAATTAGACTTAGTTATAAAAAAATAGAATATGATTTGATTAAACAATAATAAAAGGTTCTACCAACCAAGTTACTTTAGCACCATTGACTTTGCAGCTTCTTGTTTGGGCCTGGCTCCAAAAGAGGCCCATTATTGTTGGCCCATGATCCGCTACAAGGCTCAAATAAAAATATATCTATGATAGAAATATTTAATTAATACAAACATTTTTTATATTATTATTTTTTAAGAAATAGAATATTCACTTTTAAGTCAGCAATTTATCTATTAAATTCAGTACGTGTGGATAATATTTTTTTTAGTTGTTTATTGTATTTCTGATCCTTCTCGAGATTTCTCGCCTGATTTCGATCACTATTGATTTATTTTTTTTAAATTTAAATTTTATCGAGAAATTGGCCGTTCGAAATTGAATTAGATATCGACATAAGAGTTAGAAATCAAGTTAACACATTTTATTAAATAAAAAATGTACTATGCAAGTGTTGAATTTAACAGATAAATTGACAGCAAAGTTCGAATTTTACAATTAAAAGGTGAAAGTTTTGTTCGTAAAAATATAATTATTTATAGGTTTTTTTTTTAACCTCAAACTATTGGTTAAAAAAAAAAAAAACCTCAAAGTTTACTATTCTTCGGTCCAAATCTCAAAGTTTCGAAAATTAGCAATTTAAACCTTATAGACTGGATTGGGGGAGTGACCTCTCTAGTCTCTCCCCCTATTTAAACCCCTCATCTTCTCATAAAAATCAACCCTAAAAATAATTAACTAAAATTACAATAATTGTACAAGTGTTATAAAATCACGAAATTTTTACCATATGTAGACCAAATCATAGAAAGAGAATCTAGAAATTTACTTGATTTTCTAACACTTGCACGATTTATTGTAATTTAACCCTAAAATAATTAACTAAAATTACAATAAATCGTGCAAGTGTTATAAAATCAAGTAAATTTCTAGATTCTCTTTCTATGATTTGGTCTACATATGGTAAAAATTTCGTGATTTTATAACACTTGTACAATTTATTGCAATTTTAGTTAATTATTTTTAAGGTTGATTTTTATGAGAAGATTCGGTTTAAATAAAGGAAGAGAGACCACTTCCCCAGTCCCGTCTATAAGATTTAAATTGCTAATTTTCAAAACTTTGAGGTTTTAACTTATAAATAGTAAACTTTGAGGTTTTTTTTTTTTTAAAAACTGATAGTTTGAGGTTTAAAATAAAATAAAAAACCTTATTTATATATATTTCTAAACTATAGGTCTAAATTGATGTATCCAATGTAACATTATCCATCGAAGTATAATTAAATTTCAAATAAGTTTGCAATTTTTGGTAATTATAATCAAACCATATCTAGCCGAGAGAAGCCTAGTCCTCTCTCTACCAGCCCTTCATTGTTTCCAACGCCCGTCCAGAGGTCTACCCACTGAGCAACAATGGCCGCCTCATTCGCCATCTTAAGGTTTTCCCTCTCGCTTTCCTCCACCACAACCACGTTTCTTCTCCCATCCAGAACACCTCTCAGTTTCACCGCCTCCTCAAATCGCTGCTTCTCCTCCTTCCCTCTCAAACTTTCCCACAATCGCCGACCAAAGCCATTCCGTCTCTCCGCCTCCAAATCCACCATCGCTGCTACCATCACCGTCGGTGAAAAGCTTCCGGAATCCACTTTCTCCTACTTCGACCCATCCGGTGAGCTGCAAACCACCACAGTTTCCGAACTAACCAAGGGGAAAAAGGCCATTCTCTTTGCCGTCCCCGGCGCATTCACCCCAACCTGCTCCCAAAAGCACTTACCTGGATTTGTAGAGAAATCTGCGGAGCTGAAAGCAAAAGGCGTCGACACCATCGCCTGCATTTCAGTCAACGACGCCTTCGTGATGAAAGCTTGGAAAAAAGACCTCAACATCAACGACGAAGTGCTCTTGCTGTCGGACGGAAACGGGGACTTCACCAGAGCCATTGGGTGCGAGCGTGATTTGAGGGACAAGCCAGTTGGGTTGGGGGTGAGGTCGAGGCGATACGCACTTCTGGCCGAGGATGGGGTCGTGAAGGTCTTGAATTTGGAGGAAGGAGGTGGTTCTTTTACTTTCAGTAGCGCCGAGAATATGCTCAAAGTGCTCTGACTGAAGCTTTGAAGAAGCAAAACGGTTCTTTTTTCTGTGTTTCTCGATCTGGGTCTGGTTCTTCAGATTTCTTGAAATAAAATGAATCGAACAGTGTAATTTCCTGAGTTTGGATCTTTTCAGGAACTGGGTTCTGAAAATTTTGTGCCACTTTTGTGTTGATTTCTGTTTCTGTAAGAATTCAATAATCCACTCTGAAACCACATTGTATTCGACCATTTCCCTTTTATTTTCATGCATGAATAGCTAACAGAGATGAAATTTGGTAATATCCACGAAGATGTGGGATGTGGAGAAAAGATTGAACTCAGTTAATCAATGGATAACATACAATTCAGAATTACAACGGGGAAAACAGACTAAATGATAATGCATTGGAATGAACATCAACCCAAGAAACTTGTAGATCTTAGAGGTTGTCGACAACTTACATGAACTACAGACAAGACTTGGCAATCCCAATAAGCTGTGTTATTTGTCCAGATTTCAGCTATAAGCTTGTCGAAATTGTTGTTCTTTGCGCCAGGATATGAAGAAATTGTAACAGTGAATCCGCCAAAACATTCCATAGGTTGGCTAATCTGTCCAACAGTTCCAAAATTGTCACGATTGATATCTAATCGCTACGAATTTTCAAGTTTTCACCATTGCAGCTGTATCCTCAACTGTGCTCAAATTGTCTATTCCTTTGACCGCCATCTCTGACAATATAAGATTGGCTTCTTGAATCATCCCCTCTCGCTGAAGTCCGGCGATAAGGTCATTACAGACAGAACCGGTTAAGAGAAATAGGCTCTCGACCATTTCTCGATACCATGCATATGCACCATTATAGTCGTTTAGGTCACAGTACCCTTTAACGAGTATAGTATAAGTGTCTGCTTTGGGTACCAAACCTCCAACCTTCATTTCATGGACAAGCTTCTGTACCTCCTCGACGTTTTTCTCTCGGAAGTGCGCTAAAATCAAGCTGTTGTAGGTCATTTTGTCGGGTTGAATTCCTCGGCTGACCATCTCATTGTGCAAATCGAACGCCTTTTTGGTATTCCCATGTTCTACGTGACAATAAATCAGGGTATTATATATAACTCGATCAAGAATCAAACCCATTTTATTAAATATAATATGTACTATGCACGTGTTGAATTTAACAGATAAATTGACAGCAAAGTTTAAATTTTACAATTGAAAGGTGAAAGTTTTGTTCGTCAAAAATATAATTATTTATAGGGTTTTTTTTTTTTTTAAACCTCAAACTATCGGTTTTTTTAAAAAAAACTTTAAAGTTTAATATTCATCGGTCCAAACCTCAAAGTTTCAAAAATTAGCAATTTAAACCTTATAGACCGGATTGGGGGGAGTGGCCTCTCTCCCCCTATTTAAACCTATTATCTTCTCATAAAAATCAACCTTAAAAATAATTAACTAAAATTGCAATAAATTGTATAAGTGTTATAAAATTATGAAATTTTTACCATATGTAGACCAAATTATGGGAAGAGAATCTTAAAATTTGAATGATTTTCTAATACTTGCACGATTTATTGTAATTTAACCCTAAAATAATTAACTAAAATTACAATAAATGGTACAAGTGTTAGAAAATCACTTACATTTTCAGATTATCTTTCTATGATTTGGTCTACATATGGTAAAAATTTCGTAATTTTATAATACTTGTACAATTTATTACAATTTTAGTTAATTATTTTTAAGGTTGATTTTTATGAGAAGATGAGAGGTTTAAATAGGGAAAGAGAGACCACTCCCCAAGTCCGGTATATAAGGTTTAAATTGTTAATTTTCGAAACTTTGAGGTTTGGACCAATAAATAGTAAACTTTGATGTTTTTTTAAAAAAAAATGGATAGTTTGAGGTTTAAAATAAAATAAAAAACCTTATTTATATATATATTCAAAACTATAGGTCTAAATTGATGTATCCAATGTAACATTAACCATCAAAGTATAATTAAATTTCAAATAAGTTTGCAATTTTTGGTAATTATAATCCAACCACATCTAGCCGAGAGAAGCCTAGTCCTCTCTCTACCAGCCCTTCATTGTTTCCAACGCCCGTCCAGAGGTCTACCCACTGAGCAACAATGGCCGCCTCCTTCGCCATCTCAAGGTTTTCCCTCTCGCTTTCCTCCACCACAACCACGCTTCTTCTCCCATCCAGAACACCTCTCAGTTTCACTGTTCGTTAATTTGCTCTAATATGTACGTTAATTTGCTCTAATATTTTTAATAGAGCAATTACAGAATCTTTGAAACAATTGATATTTCACAACTATAATAGCAAGTAAAAATCACATACACATAATATTTGCTTTTCTGTTTGTAATAGAAGAAATTTAAAATTGAAACAGAGAGAAGCATATTAACATGATTTTGTACTCACTTTCATTAACAGGAAAATGGGCTTGTAATTTTACCTGAATCCATAACCGTGAGAAATTGATTTCTCTTCTCTTAACTTTTCTTTCTACAGTGAGTTTGATGGAGAAGACTCACGTAAATCAAGCAGAGAGAGGACCAACCTCTATTTTTATGCATACAATGTTGAAGTTCCATCAACTTACAAATTTGCATCAATAGGATTTTGACACTTTGAGCCACATCACGTGGGTACTACAGTAGAGGACTGTTTGTCTTCTAAAATTTGGAGTGTTTCGCAGAAGGACTTTCCAGAACAATAGGGAACAACGTCCGGTCATCGGTCGATGCAACACACCGGGTGACGTCATCGGTCGATGCAACACACCGGGCGATTTCCTGTAATCGGTCGATGATGTCTGTCAACTAGAAACACCCAACAGACAACATCTACCGCCTCTGCATCTACCGATTCATTTCTACATCTACCGATCCCCGATTCATTTCTGCATCTACCGATCCCTGTCAAACAGAAACATCCAACATTCTCCCACTTGGCTCAAAGAACATTATCAAATCCGACTTTATATTGATTCAATATAACATCATTATCGAGTATATAACTAATATGGATCATAGCGGTCATATGTCATTTTATAGACACAATTCCTTCCATGTATCACAATATTAATTGTAAACTCAACATCATTAATAAAAGGAATAACATAATGGTCCACATTAGTGTCTTTCTTAAAGACAAATCCTGTTTATAACATCATCAGTTCATAATATCATCATGAATGCATTCAATATAATCAAACAGGATTCATAAGTGTATATCAGAAACTATCAATACATGAGCTCAAGAGTGTAATGTACCTGAAGAACACAAACATAAACATAAAATTAACCTTCGGAAATGCCCATTCGTTCGACATGTTCAGTGAATGTCTTAGGTGGCAATCCTTTTGTTAACGGATCTGCAATCATAAGGTTGGTGCTTATATGTTCTATTGACACCGTCTGTTTCTGAACTTCTTCTTTAACGGCCAAGTATTTCAATTCAATATGTTTTGCACCTTTGGAATACTTGTCGTTTTTAGAAAAGAAGACTGCTGCAGAATTATCACAATAAATTTTCAGCGGCTTGGCAATACTGTCAACAGTTCCAAGTCCTGAAATAAAATTCCGCAGCCATAAACCCTGAATAGTGGCCTCAAAGCATGCCACGAACTCAGCTTCCATAGTGGACGTAGCAGTGACAGACTGCTTCGCACTTTTCCAGGAGATTGCACCATCGGCTAAAAGGAACAAATAGCCAAACGTGGATTTTCTAGTATCCACACATCCAGCATAATCTGAATCTGAATATCCAATCACTTCAAGATGGTCAGATCGTCTGTAAGTGAGCATGTGTTCTTTCGTTTCTTGTAAATACCTCAATACTTTCTTTGCAGCTTTCCAGTGCTCTATCCCTGGATTACTTTGATACCGTCCCAGCATTCCGACAGCAAAACTAATGTCGGGTCTGGTACAAGTCTGTGCATACATCAAACTGCCCACAATAGAAGCATAATGAATGTCTTTCATTTGTGTTCGTTCCAATTCATTCTTTGGACATTGATTGAGATTAAATTTATCTCCTTTCTGAATTGGAACAACACTTGCCGAACACTTGTCCATTCTAAATCTCTCTAGAACTTTATTAATATAGACTTTCTGAGACAATCCCAACAATCCTTGTGATCTATTTCGGAAGATTTCAATTCCAATCACAAAGGATGCCTCTCCCATATTTTTCATTTCAAAGTTCATATTGAGATATTTCTTGGTTTCGTACATTAGACCAAGATCGTTAGAAGCCAGCAAGATATCATCAACATACAGAATCAAAAATATAAACTTACTCCCACTGACCTTTAGATATATACACCGATCAACGATGTTTTCCTTAAATCCAAAGGAGGTGATGGTATCATTAAACTTAATATACCATTGTCGGGAAGCTTGTTTAAGTCCGTATATTGACTTCTTTAATTTACACACCATATGTTCTTGTCCTGTAATGACAAAACCTTCAGGTTGGTCCATATAAACTTCCTCATCTAAATTCCCATTTAAAAATGCAGTTTTCACATCTATTTGATGGAGCTCTAAATCATAATGAGCTACCATTGCCATAATAATTCTGAAAGAATCCTTTTTCGACACAGGAGAAAAGGTTTCTTTGTAATCGATGCCATCTTTCTGAGTAAAACCTTTGGCAACAAGTCTGGCTTTATTTCGTTTGATATTGCCATTAGAGTCGCGTTTGGTCTTAAAGACCCATTTACACCCAACTCTTTTACAACCTTCAGGCAATTCGACGAGTTCCCAAACTTCATTCTGTTCCATTGATTTTAACTCATCTTTCATGACATTTAACCATTTATCAGAATTTTCACTTTCCATGGCCTGTGAAAACGAAACTGGATCATTATCAAGTCCTAAATTACATTCGGACTCTTGAAGATAAACCACATAATCATTCGAAATAGCAGATCTTCTTTCTCTTACAGATCTTCTTAATGTTATTTCTAGTGGTTCATCTCTTATAGGTTCATTCATGACAACCTCATTATGTGGAGTTTGATCATTAATTTGTTGTTCGTGTAAGTCATTAATACGTTCAACAACTGGTGGAATAACAATTTGAGTAGAAGTGATGGGTATTGGAACTTGCACCCTAACTTCTTGTATTTCCACTTTACGTGGTTCCAAACTCCCACTGATGTCACCACTTTCAATGAATCTAGCATGTCCAGTTTCAACTATTCTCGTACTATGGCTAAGACAGTAAAATCTATACCCTTTAGATTTTTTTGGATAACCAATGAAAAATCCACTGGTTGTTCTTGCATCCAGTTTCCTTTCATGTGGATTATAAATTCTTACTTCTGCTGGACAACCCCAAACATGCAGGTGCCTTAAACTGGGTTTCCTTCCTGTCCACAGTTCAAATGGAGTATTTGAAATTCCCTTACTAGGAACCCTGTTTAATAAATATACAGCAGTCTTTAAAGCATGCATCCACAATGACAAGAGTAAAGAAGAATTACTTAACATACTCCTAACCATATCCATTAATGTATGATTACGCCTTTCTGCAACACTATTCTGTTCTGGTGTTCCTGGCATTGTGTATTGCGCACAAATACCTCGACTTTCTAGGAATTTAGCAAATGGACCTAGATGTTGTCCATTTTCATCATAACTACCATAATATTCACCACCTCTATCAGATCTAATAATTTTCACTTTTCTATCTAATTGTCTTTCAACCTCAGTAATAAACACTTCAAGAGCATTTATTGACTGAGATTTTTCATTCAATAGATAGAGATAACCATAACGTGAAAAATCATCAATAAAAGTTATAAAATACTTTTCTCCACCAAAAGATGGAACATCAAAAGAACCACATATATCGGTGTGTATAATTTCAAGGAGCTGTTTGCTTCTTGTGGCTACTTTCTTACTTGTGTTTCTTGTTTGTTTTCCTTTAATACAATCAACACAAATATTTAGATCAGTAAAATCCAAATTTGGAAGGATTGCTTGCTTTGTCAATCTTTCCAATCTTTCTTTGGATATATGACCTAATCGCTTATGCCACAAATAAGCAGAACATTCATTCATTAAACCACGTTTCGTTCCAATAGTACAATGCTCAACTAACAGGGTTTTAGCAAAACAATAATCAAGCTTTAACTTGTACAAACCATCATACAGAACACCAGAACCAATAAGAACATTATCTTTATACAAACTGAAACATTCATTCCCAAACATACAGGAATATCCAGCTGCATCAAGTTTCGATAATGAAACTAGATTACGAGAAACAGATGGAACATAAACAGTTTGAAAAAGATCTAATTGATGTCTAGTGTCTAACATTAGCCGGTAAGTTCCAATGGCTTCAACTGGAACTTTCACCCGATTGTCCATAAATATGTATCTTTCATTTGGGCTTATGGTTTGGGTCGTAAAAAATCCCTGCATCGTATTAGAAACGTGAGTAGTACAACCAGAATCAATCCACCAAGTATTAGAAGGAACTTCAGTTAAATTTGATTCGAAACATACAAAAGCACTAGGCGTACCTTTCTTTTCGAACCATGCCTTACGTTTTAGGCAATCTTTCTGATAGTGTCCTTGCTTTCCACAAAAATGACACTTATCCTTTCGTTGTTCCTTCTTGTGGATTTGGAAAGAGGACTGAGCTATCGATAATAGTCCTTTCTTACTCTTTCCACCTTTCTTTACTGGTTTCTTTCCAGCTCCTTCATAATTCATGAGATTGACAGCTTGAATTCCTGGTTTCTTTAGCCTTGCTTCTTCCTGAATGAGCATACTTTACAATTCATGCACATTCCATTTAGTCCTCATAGTGTTATAGCTCATATGAAATGGGCCATATTGAGGAGGCAAGGAGTTCAGAATGAACGTCACTAGGAAGTTCTCATTCACTTCCATTCCCATGGACTTTAATCTTGCTGCCATGTTTGTCATTTCGACAACATGTTCATGCATGGTACATGAACCATCAAACTTCATGGTGGTTAAAGTACCCATCAGTGTTCCAGCAAGTGATTTATCAGCCGATTCTGACTGAGAACATTCTTCCACAAATTTCATGAATTCCCTTGCACTTTCAGTTTTGGGAAATGTGGACTTGATGTTGTTCGCTACAGTCATCCGCATAAACATTAAGCTTAATCTGTTTGATCTTTCCCATAGGAAGATCTCTGATCAGCGCTACTAGAAGCAGTGATAGCAGCTGGTTTCTCACTTAAGAGTGCTAAATCAAGATCCAGAACACTGAGGTGAAACTGAACTTGTTCGCACCATTCAGAGAAATTTAGACCAGAAAACTAGGGGTGGGCAGAACTGGACCGGAACCGGGGGACCGGACTGGACCGGCGGTTCGGTCCGGTTCTGTGGGCGGTTTCTGGCTGATGGGACTGGTTCACGGTTCCCAGATCTATGGAACCGGAACCGCGGTCCACGGTCCCGGTTCTGTTGATCTGGGAACCGGGAACCGTGGGACTCCCGACACCCGACTAAATATCCCCTTCGGCTTTCCCTGTTGGCTTTAGAAATAGAAATTAGAAGTTCAAATCATCAAATTTTTCTCCCGAGCGTCTGGCGATTGGCGATTGGCGACTCCGACTCCGGCGAGGCGCGAAGCTGCGAACTTCATCCTTCCGACTTTGAAGTCTGAAGTTCCCGACGGCCGACTCCCGTCTCTCTCCAGTCTCTAGTAGAGACTCTCTACTTCAAGTTCTGAGCCCTAAAATCGGAGTTGGAGACTTTGAGTGGTGACTCTGCTCTCGGTCTCGGTAAGTCTTCAGCCCTTACCGCCTCCTGTCTCTCTCTCGAATCTCTATTCAGATTACAGACTCTGAAGTTCAGACTTCAGTTCAGAGTCTCGAGTTTTCACTTTTCAGCTCTCTGTCCTTAGAGTCTCGAGTTTTCTTTTTGAGTTTTTTATCACCTTTGCTGTATTTTAATTTGATATATCTTGTTCTTTTTCTGCGATAGGTATTTTATTTCGGCATTGGACAGTGGATACTGACGAGTGAAGAGAACATAGATCACTTGTTGAAGCCCGAAGGTATGAATTTCTAGCCGCCGATGCCCTCTGTCCTTCTAAATTTTGCTTTTGCTAATTGCTACAATTTGAATTTACTGTGTAGTGTAGTCAATAGTGTGTATGTTGATAAATTTAGCTTCATTTGACATATATTACATTGGAATGTTAGATTGTAATGTTGATTATTTAATGGATTGTAACATTGATTGCTGAATGATGATTGCTGAAAATATGTTGTGTGTATGTTGATAAATTTAGTTTCATATATTAATATTACATTGGAATGTTAGATTGTAATGTTGATTATTGAATGGATTGTAACGTTGATTGCTAAAATGATGATTGCTGAAAATATGTTGTTGCATTATGGTAGGATGGATAGTGTTGGTGAAAATTCGCATGCTCAATCGAAAAGAATTAAGTCTAATGTTTGGATTCACTACAAACGAGAACCAAATACTGATTCAGCAAAATGTAATTATTGTGGACAACTCTACGCTGCGCATCCGACAAAAAATGGGACTTCTAGTTTACTAAAGCATATTAAAGTATGCAAAATGTGTCCACAAAATTTAGACACTAAGCAATCAACTTTGACATTTAAACCTCCTGCGAGCAAGATTTCTGATGATGTACCCATATTTACAGTAATGGTTGCGAGAGAAATGCTCGCAAAGATGATTATATTAGATGAACTACCAGTGAAAGTGGTTGAAGGAATTGGTTTTAGAACTTTTTGTTTGTGTTTGAATTCTAAATTTATTATGCCATCTAGAAGAACGGTTGCACGAGATATTCGAAAGATTTTTCTGCAAGAAAAAACGAAGTTGAAGAACTATTTTTGTTCAACATCACAAAGGGTATATTTGACCACCGACACATGGACATCAATTCAGAATTTGAATTACATGGTACTAACATGTCATTATATTGATGAAAATTGGATTGTGCACAAGAAGATATTGAACTTTTGTTTAATTCCGAACCACAAAGGTGAATCTATTGGTAAGTCAGTTGAAAAATGTCTACTTGATTGGGAGATTGAAAAAGTTACAACTGTAACTGTTGACAATGCGTCTTCCAACGACGTTGCTATTTCTCATCTAACGAAGACGGTTCGAAATTGGAATGGGTTAATTTTAAATGGTGATCATATGCACGTGAGGTGTTTTGCACATGTTTTAAATTTGATTGTTTCAGATGGTTTGAAAGAACATGACGAGTCCATATCGAGGGTACGCAAAGTTGTCAAGTATGTAAGGTCTTCTCCGGGAAGATTGCAACATTTCAAAGCTTGTGTTGATGCGGTTAAAATTACTTGCAAAAGTAATTTGTCGCTTGACGTTCCTACACGTTGGAACTCCACTTATTTGATGTTGACAAGTGCTGAGAAGTATGAGAAAGCTTTCGAAAAATTAACAGAGAATGATAGTTCTTTTTTGCATGAAATGGGAAGAGAAGGTCCACCCACAACTGAAGATTGGTCATGCATTCGTGAATACATGAAATTTTTAGAGACATTTCACTCTATGACAATTCATGTTTCTGTGTCTCTGCATATTACTGCAAATATATACATAGGTGAAGTGTGTAATTTGAAGATTGCTATTCAGACACATGCTAATGGCGATAACATGACTCTAAGAAGAATGGCATTTGAGATGCAAAAAAAGTTTGACAAATATTGGGGTTCTTTTGATAAAATAAACATGCTTATATATGTTGCTGCTGTTCTTGATCCAAGCCACAAAACTAGATTTTTACGGCATTGTTTAACCATTTTATTTGATAGTGAAGGAGCGGCACGATATTTAAAGCATGTAGAAGATGTAATTGAAACATTGTACGTTGAGTATAAAGGTGATATCAATGAAGATCAGACTCCAAGTAGTAGCAATATTCGACGAAAGTCTCCAAAGTCAACGAGTTGTTCGGTGCCAATTCGTTCAAGTGCAGTGTACTCGATGTTTTATGGGTCTGGAAATTATTTTGAGAGCAACGACGAAACTAATATGTCAGAGATTGAACAATATTTATCTGAAAAATTGGAGAATGTTGCAGACAATTCTGACTTATTGTTTTGGTGGAAGAGGAACTCCTTTAAATATCCAATTTTGAGTCAAATTGCAAAAGATATATTGGTAATTCCAATTTCTACAGTAGCTTCTGAATCTGCTTTTAGTTGTGGTGGTCGAGTTCTTGATGCCTTTCGCAGTTCTTTATCTCCTCAAAGTGTTGAAGCCCTTATATGCTCTCAAAGTTGGTTAAAAACATTCAACCCTTTTAAAATTCCTCAAATTATTGATGAAGATTCAGAAGATAGTACCATGACAACTACAGAAGAAGGTTCGAACATTCAAATATTTAGTTGTTTTACATCTTTATCTCTAATTATTAACTAATGTTTTTAATTTTTTTTCATTTTTGCAGATTCGGCTATAGATGAAAATTTTGTAGAAGATGACCAGGCATCAAAGACTTGATATGGACTTCGTGATTGTTATGTACTTTTTTATTTACTGTTAATGCTGAATTTAGTTGAATAACTTGGAGTTAATTGGATAGTTTGATTTAATTGCATTGTTGGATTTAATTGGATTGTTCAATTTAATCGGAATGCTTGCATCCTAGTTTTACAGCTTGTCAACTTGGATTTAATTGGATAGTTTAATTTAATTGGATTGTTGGATTTAGTTGGATAATTAGATAACTTGAATTTAGTTGGATAGTTTGATGTAATTGAATTGTTGGATTTACTTGGATAGTTGGATTTAATTGGAATGTTGAAATTAGTTGGATAACTTGGATTTAATTGGATAGTTTGATTTAATTGCATTGTTGGATTTAATTGGATCGTTCGATTTAATTGGAATGCTTGCAATTGCATCCTAGTTTTAGACG
Source organism: Begonia masoniana (assembly GCA_022432975.1). Taxonomy (NCBI): domain Eukaryota; kingdom Viridiplantae; phylum Streptophyta; class Magnoliopsida; order Cucurbitales; family Begoniaceae; genus Begonia; species Begonia masoniana. The sequence goes on from CM039505.1 coordinate 51,971,265, forward strand.
AAATTAATGCTTGCATCATATTTTTTTTGTATCTAATGCTTGCAGCCTTGCATCATATTTTTTCAGCGTTTCAATGGCTCTGGTTGGAGCACTGATGACTCTTATTTTAGAGTCATTTTATGCTAATTTTACATAAGAAAACTTATATGAATTGAGTGATTGCAATATTAAATTGATATGAATTTACTGCAATTTCTATATAGTGCTGCAGCATTTGTGTCTTAATGTGATTTAATATATTTCATGCAAATTCTCTATTAAAAGCAGATTTTTCTCCTTATTTTGAATTTTATATTTTCATATTTAAATGTAATTTTATTAGAGGGAAAATCAAATTCAAAAGCTGAAGATTATGGAAAAGAAGCAAATCACGTAAATTGAGGAAATTTGCTACTGATTATGGAGAGAGAAATTGCTGGAATCATGGAAGATATGGATTTAGAATTAATAGTGGAAGATGTGATAAAAATAGCAGCAAAAGACAAAAGCACCGGTAGATGCAAGGAAGCTGGGCATCGGAAGATGCAGTAAAGTAAACAAAAGCTGGGCAGCAAAGGAAACAAGAAAAAACAGAACGGGCAGCGGAAGATCTACAAAGAAATAAAAATCTGGTCAGCACTAGATGACAAAAAGCTGGGCAGCGGATGATGTTGAAAGAATAAAGAAAATTGGGGCATCGGTAGATATACAAAAAAAAAAAAAAAAAACAAAAAAAAAAAAAACAAAAAAAAAAAAAACAAAAAAAAAAAAAAAACAAAAAAAAAAAAAAACAAAAAAAAAAAAAAAAACAAAAAAAAAAAAAAACAAAAAAAAAAAAAACAAAAAAAAAAAAAAAACAAAAAAAAAAAAACAAAAAAAAAAAAAAAAAAAAACAAAAAAAAAAAAAAAACAAAAAAAAAAAAAAAAAAAACAAAAAAAAAAAAAACAAAAAAAAAAAAAAAAAACAAAAAAAAAAAAACAAAAAAAAAAAAACAAAAAAAAAAAAAAAAAACAAAAAAAAAAAAAAAAAAAACAAAAAAAAAAAAAAAAAAAAAAAAAAAAAAACAAAAAAAAAAAAAAAAAAACAAAAAAAAAAAAACAAAAAAAAAAAAAACAAAAAAAAAAAAAAAAAAAAAAAAAAAAAACAAAAAAAAAAAAAAAAAAAAAACAAAAAAAAAAAAAAAACAAAAAAAAATTTTTTTTTTTTTTTTTTTTTTTTTTTTTTTTTTTTTTTTTTTTTTTTTTTTTTTTTTTTTTTTTTTTTTTTTTTTTTTTTTTTTTTTTTTTTTTTTTTTTTTTTTTTTTTTTTTTTTTTTTTTTTTTTTTTTTTTTTTTTTTTTTTTTTTTTTTTTTTTTTTTTTTTTTTTTTTTTTTTTTTTTTTTTTTTTTTTTTTTTTTTTTTTTTTTTTTTTTTTTTTTTTTTTTTTTTTTTTTTTTTTTTTTTTTTTTTTTTTTTTTTTTTTTTTTTTTTTTTTTTTTTTTTTTTTTTTTTTTTTTTTTTTTTTTTTTTTTTTTTTTTTTTTTTTTTTTTTTTTTTTTTTTTTTTTTTTTTTTTTTTTTTTTTTTTTTTTTTTTTTTTTTTTTTTTTTTTTTTTTTTTTTTTTTTTTTTTTTTTTTTTTTTTTTTTTTTTTTTTTTTTTTTTTTTTTTTTTTTTTTTTTTTTTTTTTTTTTTTTTTTTTTTTTTTTTTTTTTTTTTTTTTTTTTTTTTTTTTTTTTTTTTTTTTTTTTTTTTTTTTTTTTTTTTTTTTTTTTTTTTTTTTTTTTTTTTTTTTTTTTTTTTTTTTTTTTTTTTTTTTTTTTTTTTTTTTTTTTTTTTTTTTTTTTTTTTTTTTTTTTTTTTTTTTTTTTTTTTTTTTTTTTTTTTTTTTTTTTTTTTTTTTTTTTTTTTTTTTTTTTTTTTTTTTTTTTTTTTTTTTTTTTTTTTTTTTTTTTTTTTTTTTTTTTTTTTTTTTTTTTTTTTTTTTTTTTTTTTTTTTTTTTTTTTTTTTTTTTTTTTTTTTTTTTTTTTTTTTTTTTTTTTTTTTTTTTTTTTTTTTTTTTTTTTTTTTTTTTTTTTTTTTTTTTTTTTTTTTTTTTTTTTTTTTTTTTTTTTTTTTTTTTTTTTTTTTTTTTTTTTTTTTTTTTTTTTTTTTTTTTTTTTTTTTTTTTTTTTTTTTTTTTTTTTTTTTTTTTTTTTTTTTTTTTTTTTTTTTTTTTTTTTTTTTTTTTTTGAATAGATTAAAGTGTTGCAAAATAGCTAACATTAATCTATTTGGCATTTAAGAATAGGTTCACAAGAAAATTCAGATTAAGTTTTTGTCTTTTCAAAATCGAAAGAGAATTCTAAAACGAATTTATCTAGGCAATTCGACGGAACCCTAGAAATATAAGAATTCTTGCTGTTCTGTGATTAATACTGTAGCATGCTAGTGCATTTTTGTTTGGAACAATCTTTCGTGATATTCCTCGTCTAATTCAATTCATATCGACAGATAGTTTGATATTTCATGTTTATATTTTATCGACAGGTAAATATAAATGTTAAGATGCACGATTGATTAATTGGATTAATACGTTACAAAGTAGTTAACGTTAATTCGATTGGCGATAAGAATAGAGCATATAGGAAATTCAATATTAGTTACATTCATTCAAAGTCAAAGGAAATTCTAATTTGAATTTATCTAGGCAATTCGAAAGAATCCTAGAATTATTTAATTTACAATGCTGCAGAGCATTACCATAGCATCAGGGTAAAATTCTTGTAACGAAGAAATCGATCCTAGTCAAGGCCTTCTTTTATCATTTTTACCTCGTTTATTCTGATTTACTTTGTTTTATCACAATTCTGATTTTATTTCTATTTATTTTCATTTATCATCTCAATATTTTTATAAGATTTTTATAGCGATTAATTCAATTAACATTATCCTCGTGGGATCGATACTTTACTTACTCTATTACTTCGTTAGCGACACGTGCACTTGCGTGTAAGTGTGTAAAATCACTAACAAGCACTGAGCAAGGAAGCTCTTCTGTTTTTTGTTTGATTAATTCTTATGTTTTTTTTCTTTTTCATTTTCCATGGATCCCTGGAGGCTGGAGATGAAGAAGCATTAAACCAAAAATATTAACAGAGAATTTTTTTGGGAGGAATTTTCAATTTTTAGGAATTAAAAATCAATTATTTAACTAATTTCAAAAATCAATTATTTAACAAATTTTCGGGACGGTCCGGTTCCCGGTTCGGTACCGGTTCCTCATGGGACCGGTTCCGGTCCTAAGGAATAAATTCCCGAAATGACCGGTCCGGTCCGGTTCCACTCGGGAACCGGACCGGACCGGACCGTGCCCACCCCTACAGAAAACTTCACAACAGATGTGGCTTGCGAATGAAGAGCAACAGGAATAGATGCTGCAAAATATAAAACATGCTCCATCAACATAATGCTTTGAGTCATAGTGCAATCAGACAATCATAAATATATATTGAAGTTCTCCTTTGGGTGACACAACAATATATAATCATACACGTAATTGATGTTCAACTTAAATTTCACATAATTGGTAATTAACATACTCGAAATAAACATGTTTGTTATCTTTGGATATACTAAACACATCCACTCAAAGCATATCAAGTTACCACAATCATATTCACAATTATAAAATAATCAAACCACCTTTGGGCGATTTTATATATTTTATAATCATGAAAGTCAATATACTCATGTTACAATCAAAATTTTCATCATGTCATTTCATTATCGAGCATCACATAAAACATGAGTTATTGACTTTAGTAATTTGATATCTGTAAAATCCTTATAATTCGGCCACTTTGGTGACTAACGAATTAAACATAATTCAGTTATCAAATTAAGTACGCATAAAATTAATAATATCTTGATTCATCATTACTTTCAAACTTGAACTGTAATTTGCCGCATAAACAGTAATTGCAGCCATAAACAACATAATTCAAATTCATACTTTTAATTGTTAAAACATTAAACAGCGGATAACATACGATTAACAAGTAAAATCCATAACAGAAAATCAATTGTTCTATAACCATGCTCTGATACCACATGTTCGTTAATTTGCTCTAATATGTACGTTAATTTGCTCTAATATTTTTAATAGAGCAATTACAGAATCTTTGAAACAATTGATATTTCACAACTATAATAGCAAGTAAAAATCACATACACATAATATTTGCTTTTCTGTTTGTAATAGAAGAAATTTAAAATTGAAACAGAGAGAAGCATATTAACATGATTTTGTACTCACTTTCATTAACAGGAAAATGGGCTTGTAATTTTACCTGAATCCATAACCGTGAGAAATTGATTTCTCTTCTCTTAACTTTTCTTTCTACAGTGAGTTTGATGGAGAAGACTCACGTAAATCAAGCAGAGAGAGGACCAACCTCTATTTTTATGCATACAATGTTGAAGTTCCATCAACTTACAAATTTGCATCAATAAGATTTTGACACTTTGAGCCACATCACGTGGGTACTACAGTAGAGGACTGTTTGTCTTATAAAATTTGGAGTGTTTGGCAGAAGGACTTTCCAGAACAATAGGGAACAACGTCCGGTCATCGGTCGATGCAACACACCAGGTGACGTCATCGGTCGATGCAACACACCGGGCGATTTCCTGTAATCGGTCGATGATGTCTGTCAACTAGAAACACCCAACAGACAACATCTACCGCCTCTGCATCTACCGATTCATTTCTACATCTACCGATCCCCGATTCATTTCTGCATCTACCGTTCTGTACCTCCTCGACGTTTTTCTCTCGGAAGTGCGCTAAAATCAAGCTGTTGTAGGTCATTTGTCGGTTGAATTCCTCGGCTACCATCTCATTGTGCAAATCGAATGCCTTTTTGTTATTCCCATGTTCTACGTGACAATAAATCAGGGTATTATATATAACTCGATCAGGAATCAAACCCATTTTATTAAATATAATATGTACTATGCACGTGTTGAATTTAACAGATAAATTGACAGCAAAGTTTAAATTTTACAATTGAAAAGGTGAAAGTTTTGTTCGTCAAAAATATAATTATTTATAGGATTTTTTTTTTTAAACCTCAAACTATCGGTTTTTTTAAAAAAACCTAAAGTTTACTATTCATGCGGCCCAAACCTCAACGATCCCCGATTCATTTCTGCATCTACCGATCCCCGATTCATTTCTGCATCTACCGATCCCCGATTCATTTCTGCATCTACCGATCCCCGATTCATTTCTGCATCTACCGATCCCCGATTCATTTCTGCATCTACCGATCCCCGATTCATTTCTGCATCTACCGATCCCCGATTCATTTCTGCATCTACCGATCCCCGATTCATTTCTGCATCTACCGATCCCCGATTCATTTCTGCATCTACCGATCCCCGATTCATTTCTGCATCTACCGATCCCCGATTCATTTCTGCATCTACCGATCCCCGATTCATTTCTGCATCTACCGATCCCCGATTCATTTCTGCATCTACCGATCCCCGATTCATTTCTGCATCTACCGATCCCCGATTCATTTCTGCATCTACCGATCCCCGATTCATTTCTGCATCTACCGATCCCCGATTCATTTCTGCATCTACCGATCCCCGATTCATTTCTGCATCTACCGATCCCCGATTCATTTCTGCATCTACCGATCCCCGATTCATTTCTGCATCTACCGATCCCCGATTCATTTCTGCATCTACCGATCCCCGATTCATTTCTGCATCTACCGATCCCCGATTCATTTCTGCATCTACCGATCCCCGATTCATTTCTACATCTACCGATCCCCGATTCATTTCTACATCTACCGATCCCCGATTCATTTCTGCATCTACCGATCCCCGATTCATTTCTGCATCTACCGATCCCCGATTCATTTCTGCATCTACCGATCCCCGATTCATTTCTGCATCTACCGATCCCCGATTCATTTCTGCATCTACCGATCCCCGATTCATTTCTGCATCTACCGATCCCCGATTCATTTCTGCATCTACCGATCCCCGATTCATTTCTGCATCTACCGATCCCCGATTCATTTCTGCATCTACCGATCCCCGATTCATTTCTACATCTACCGATCCCCGATTCATTTCTGCATCTACCGATCCCCGATTCATTTCTGCATCTACCGATCCCTGTCAAACAGAAACATCCAACATTCTCCCACTTGGCTCAAAGAACAAGCTTCTGTACCTCCTCGACGTTTTTCTCTCGGAAGTGCGCTAAAATCAAGCTGTTGTAGGTCATTTTGTCGGGTTGAATTCCTCGGCTGACCATCTCATTGTGCAAATCGAATGCCTTTTTGTTATTCCCATGTTCTACGTGACAATAAATCAGGGTATTATATATAACTCGATCAGGAATCAAACCCATTTTATTAAATATAATATGTACTATGCACGTGTTGAATTTAACAGATAAATTGACAGCAAAGTTTAAATTTTACAATTGAAAGGTGAAAGTTTTGTTCGTCAAAAATATAATTATTTATAGGATTTTTTTTTTTTTAACCTCAAACTATCGGTTTTTTTAAAAAAAACCTTAAAGTTTACTATTCATCGGCCCAAACCTCAAAGTTTCAAAAATTAGCAATTTAAACCTTATAGACCGGATTGGGGGGAGTGGTCTCTCTCCCCCTATTTAAACCCATTATATTCTCATAAAAATCAACCTTAAAAATAATTAACTAAAATTGCAATAAATTGTATAAGTGTTATAAAATTATGAAATTTTTACCATATGTAGACCAAATTATGGGAAGAGAATCTTAAAATTTGCATGATTTTCTAATACTTGCACGATTTATTATAATTTAACCCTAAAATAATTAAATAAAATTACAATAAATGGTACAAGTGTTAGAAAATCACTTAAATTTTCAGATTATCTTTCTATGATTTGGTCTACATATGATAAAAATTTCGTAATTTTATAATACTTGTACAATTTATTACAATTTTAGTTAATTATTTTTAAGGTTGATTTTTATGAGAAGATGAGAGGTTTAAATAGGGAAAGAGAGACCACTCCCCAAGTCCGGTATATAAGGTTTAAATTGTTAATTTTCGAAACTTTGAGGTTTGGAATAATAAATAGTAAACTTTGAGGTTTTTTTTTAAAAAAATGGATAGTTTGAGGTTTAAAATAAAATAAAAAACCTTATTTATATATATTCAAAACTATAGGTCTAAATTGATGTATCCAATGTAACATTAACCATCAAAGTATAATTAAATTTCAAATAAGTTTGCAATTTTTGGTAATTATAATCCAACCACATCTAGCCGAGAGAAGCCTATTCCTCTCTCTACCAGCCCTTCATTGTTTCCAACGCCCGTCCAGAGGTCTACCCACTGAGCAACAATGGCCGCCTCCTTCGCCATCTCAAGGTTTTCCCTCTCGCTTTCCTCCACCACAACCACGCTTCTTCTCCCATCCAGAAAACCTCTCAGTTTCACCGCCTCCTCAAATCGCTGCTTCTCCTCCTTCCCTCTCAAACTTTCCCACAATCGCCGACCAAAGCCATTCCGTCTCTCCGCCTCCAAATCCACCATCGCTGCCACCATCTCCGTCGGTGAAAAGCTTCCGGAATCCACTTTCTCCTACTTCGACGCATCCGGTGAGCTGCAAACCACCACAGTTTCCGAACTAACCAAGGGGAAAAAGGCCATTCTCTTTGCCGTCCCCGGCGCATTCACCCCAACCTGCTCCCAAAAGCACTTACCTGGATTTGTAGAGAAATCTGCGGAGCTGAAAGCAAAAGGCGTCGACACCATCGCCTGCATTTCAGTCAACGACGCCTTCGTGATGAAAGCTTGGAAAAAAGACCTCAACATCAACGACGAAGTGCTCTTGCTGTCGGACGGAAACGGGGACTTCACCAGAGCCATTGGGTGCGAGCTTGATTTGAGGGACAAGCCAGTTGGGTTGGGGGTGAGGTCGAGGCGATACGCACTTCTGGCCGAGGATGGGGTCGTGAAGGTCTTGAATTTGGAGGAAGGAGGTTCTTTTACGTTCAGTAGCGCCGACGATATGCTCAAAGTGCTCTGACTGAAACTTTGAAGAAGCAAAACGGTTCTTCTTTTCTGTGTTTCTCGATCTGGGTCTGGTTCTTCAGATTTCTTGAAATAAAATGAATCGAACAGTGTAATTTCCTGAGTTTGGATCTTTTCAGGAAATGGGTTCTGAAAATTTTGTGCCACTTTTGTGTTGATTTCTGTTTCTGTAAGAATTCAATAATCTATTCTGAAACCACATTGTATTCGACCATTTCCCTTTTATTTTCATGCATGAATAGCTAACAGAGATGAAATTTGGTAATATCCACGAAGATCTGGGATGTGGAGAAAAGATTGAACTCAGTTAATCAATGAATAACATACAATTCAGAATCAACAGGGAAAACAGACTAAATGATAATGCATTGGAATGAACATCAACCCAAGAAACTTGTAGATCTTAGAGGTTGTCGACAACTTACATGAACTACAGACAAGACTTGGCAATCCCAATAAGCTGTGTTATTTGTCCAGATTTCAGCTATAAGCTTGTCGAAATTGTTGTTCTTTGCGCCAGGATATGAAGAAATTGTAACAGTGAATCCGCCAAAACATTCCATAGGTTGGCTAATCTGTCCAACAGTTCCAAAATTGTCACGATTGATATCTAATCGCTACGAATTTTCAAGTTTTCACCATTGCAGCTGTATCCTCACTTGTGCTCAAATTGTCTATTCCTTTGGCCGCCATCTCTGACAATATAAGATTGGCTTCTTGAATCATCCCCTCTCGCTGAAGTCCGGCGATAAGGTCATTACAGACAGAACTGGTTAAGAGAAATAGGCTCTCGACCATTTCTCGATACCATGCATATGCAACATTATAGTCGTTTAGGTCACAGTACCCTTTAACGAGTATAGTATAAGTGTCTGCTTTGGGTCCCAAACCTCCAACCTTCATTTCATGGACAAGCTTCTGTACCTCCTCGACGTTTTTCTCTCGGAAGTGCGCTAAAATCAAGCTGTTGTAGGTCATTTTGTCGGGTTGAATTCCTCGGCTGACCATCTCATTGTGCAAATCGAACGCCTTTTTGGTATTCCCATGTTCTACGTAACAATAAATCAGGGTATTATATATAACTCGATCAGGAATCAAACCCATTTCTGACATTTCATCAAATAGCTTCTCCACAATCTCCACTCCTTCCTTGCAACACCCACTAATTAGAGGATGATAAGTCTTTAAAGTCGGTTTAATACCAGCCTTCTTCAGTTTTTCGTACAACTCGAGACATTTCTCACTGTTTCCAATATTACAGTACCCAGAGATTAGAGAGTTATAAGTAATGACATCAGGAGTAAGACCAGAATTGGTAATTTTGGTGACTAATTCTTCAGCTTCCTCTGCTCTACCATTTTGGCAAAGTCCATTAAGGAGTGCATTGTAAGTCACCAACGTTGGCTCGACCTTTTTTTTAACCATTTCATCGACAAACTTGAACGCCTCTTTCAATTTACCTGCTGTGCAGCTACTGTCAATGAGCATATTGTATATTTTTGCATTTGGGATGATTTCTCTGCTTTCCATATCTGCAAGAATTACTTCAGCTTCAATGAGTTTCCCATCCTTGCATAAGCAGTTTATCAGAGAACCATAGCTTACAACATTCGGCTTTATTCCAGCCTTTTCCATCTCCTCCAGAAGCCGAAAACAATTTTCGAATTTGAAAATCCGCCCATAACCATCAATCAGTATGTTATAGGTTTCAATACTAGGTTTAATGCCTCTCTCTGTCATCTTCTTGACCCATTTCTCTGCATTATCCAGTTCCTTCATTACACAGTATTTCTTAATCAACAAATTGAAAGTGGTACAGTTTGGTTTGAAGCCTTGAAGTTCCATACGGTCGATGGAAGATATAGCTCCATTAATGTCACCTATTTGGCAGTATCCATTCACCATAGTATTACAGACTACCTCATCTAGAACTAATCCGGACTGCACCAAATTCTTCAACACCTCTTCTGCTTTTTCAATCTTTCCTTCTTTACATAGACCAGTTAACAAAATACTACCAGTGTAACTATTAATCTTCACTTTTTTCTTCACTGCGTCTTCGTACAATGACAAGGCCAATGATGCTTCCCCGTCACTGCATTTCAAAAGACCATCAAACAATATACTATAGGTGAACCCATCAGGCACAAATCCTTGAGCTTCCATCTCTTTCAGAAGCAGTTTAGCTTCCTCCATTCGTCTCGCTCGACAAAGTCCATAGAGTAAGGAATTATACGTTATGAGATTTGGTTCGATTTTTTCCGTCTTCATCCTCTCTTTTAGACCAAAGGCTCCTTCCACTTCCCCCTTCTTACAATATCCATCAATCAGCGTGTTAAAAGTGACCAAATTCGGAACAAATTTACAACTAATCATTTCATCAAACAGCTTATGCGCTTCCCCCATTCTCCTCTCTTTGCAAAACCCAGCAATAATTACATTGTAAATAAATACAGTAGGACTAATTCGTTTCTCCTTCATGTAATTCAAAAACTCACAGGCTTTCTTCAACTCTCCCAACTTAACCGCTGCCTGGATTGCCTTGCCATAAGTAAACCTACTGGGAGGAATACCCAGCTCAACAATCTCGTAAAAAAATTTCAAGGATTTCTCAAACTCCCTAGAAGACACCAGAGACTCAAGCAACGAATTAATGGAATTCAAAGATGGAAGCAAACCATCTTTTTTCATCAAATGAAACAATTCTGTACCTTCAATAGCCATTTGAGATTCCGAGCAAACCGTCAGAAGCAAATTAGAGAACGAATGCTTGTAAAACGGAGAAGATAATGAAAAGACAGAGAAGAGGTCAGATGGTGACGCGAAAATCGATTTCGAGAGAAGGAGAGACTTGACGACTCTTTTAGCAGTCTCGGATCGATCTTGCTGAAATAGAATCCTGAGCGTTCGAACTTGTTCGTCGCGATGGAGTTGCAGGGGGTCAGTAGGATTGGAATTTTCCGGAGATTCCTGAGTGAAATCGGGTTGAATGGGAGGTGGAGAGACAGAGAGTGAAGAAATGGAGACAGAAGGATGAAGGGAAGAAAGCTTCTTCTGGTTGCTCTGAAGAGAGCGTCTAGTGGCTTTGGAGAGAAAACCATCGCACCTCACCATTGTTGTTCTGTGTTTCTTCTTCTTTGTCAAACCCTTCTTCACTAGACGCACAAATGAATTAATAAACTTGCATTTAAAAATAAGGGTAAAAACCATTTTAGCCCCTTAACTATGATTTGTTTTTTAAACACCCTTAAACTAACAACCATGACAAATTCAACATCTAACTATTATAAACCTAATAATTTAACTCATCGAGACCCCCTGATCACCCCCCATTCTGCATTTTTTTTTCGGGGGTTCATTTCAACGCACGTGAAACGGAGGGCCGATCTAAAAACAACGTCCTCCTTCATCGTTCGCTGCCCTAATTTTGAGAACGGGGTGCCGATCTTAGCGAATGATGTGACAGCCCCAGACCGAACCCGATCGGAGTCCGGGATCGGAGCCATCACTCCGGGACAGATAACGGAAAACAGTGACTATTTTCTTTGAACAGATCGGTCAAAACAGTGGACATTATGCTTTTAAAATATTTACAGAGAAACAGAATCGAATGACAGAAAACATGCACTGTCAATGCAAACCCTTAAAAGAGCATAGCTTTACAGAGGGGAGAAACTACAGTGAGTAACAGAGTATAAATAACAGCAGAAAAACAGGGGATGAAGTCGGAAGGCATAGGCAGAAATCTGGCGGAGAACTTAGTTTAAAACTGGGCGGAAGACTTGAATGACGTCAGCTGGAAGATATAAATGCAAAGGCAGAAGCGGAGATGACGTCAGTCGGAAGGAACAGACAGCAGCTGATATCGGATGAGGTGATGACGTCAGCCGGAAGATGGATGACGTCAACCAAAAGATGCGAAGACGTCATCGGCAGATACAGATAGTAAACGTAATCGGCAGAAGGTGATGACGTCACCGGAAGATGTAGGCATTAAATGTAATCGACAGGAGATGAAAACAGTGGATGACGTCATCGGACGAGGAGATGACGTTAGACGGTAGATGCAGGCATTAAACGAAATCGGATTATGTGATGACGTCATCGGAAGATGTGATGACGTCATCGGCAGATAAAGGCAGTAAACGTAATCGGCAGAAGAGAAGCTATGGTGACGTCATCGGAAAAGGAGATGACGTCGTCGGAAGATGAAGTTAAACTGAGAGACAGATGAAATCAACTGTTCATCGGTGGATGAGATAAGACAAAATGTGAACAGTGACTATCGGTGGATGCATTAAACGTGATCGGAAGATGCAGTTTAAAGGGGCAGAATTTGACAACTTTTAACAGAAAACATATAGACGGAGAGCTTAATGAACAGAAAACATGAAAGTCTCCGATTCTTAAACCAATTCAAAACATGGTTCTCGAGCACAACAGAAGGCATACAGGTTTCAGACCTTCATTACAAATGACAAATTTTAAGAAAACAAACTGCATGGATAGCTCTAAAATTCGAGACCATCCATGCATGACCTGAAAAGGGAGAACTCAAGCAGTTCCAGAATGTTTTCAAGACATTTCACAGGAAACAACTAACAACTGTCAACAGAGATTTAAAACTCGATCATCAGAACTTATACATTATATATACGTCCAACAGAATTTCCTACAAAGTTTTTTTTTAAGACAAAACACAGGATCTCAACAGAGTTTTAAAACAAACACACCGGAATTTCAGAAGATTTTACAGATATGAACATTTCTTAAAGGACTAAGACTTAAACCTCGGGACAGAAAATTGTGTCTGACTGCAGCAACCACCCTGTGAGCTCGATCCACCAAATACATCAGATCGTCATTTTGAGGAACAAGGTCCTCGGTTTCGGGTTCAGTACCTACATCAGAGAATTCACCTATGAGTCTAAAACTCAGTAAGACATAATCAGAATGCAGTGATGCAAAATGCTATGAATGCAGTTTTTCAGAAATACGGTGACAGTACAGAGCATTAAGTTACAGTGGCAGTAGAATTAAGTGGAGCTTATAGGGGAACTGGCAAACAGTGGGGGAGGGGGAGGGTGCACTATCAGGTACATTCAGGGAAACAGTACATTAAACAGTTCTGGGGCCAGTCCCCGTCTCGCACTTAACCTGGTACATTTCAGTCGGATATCTTATTTAGTTTCAAACAGTGTACAGAAATCGGTTTTGCATGGATTTTCAGTAAAACGTGTATGCATGACATTCTCAGTGCCTGAACCTATAACAGCAGACATCAGAAATAACAGGGCGTATTGTGAAGCAGAACACAGACAACTCAGAACATGAACTGAACAGACAACTCAGAACACAAACTGCACAGAAGTTATAACACTTCTACCCAAAACTACCCGACAGAATAGAAAACCTAGTACCTCCGTGATGTAGGGCCTTAAGGGCCAACCTACGGTTATGAACTTACCTGTTTTTCCCCGATGCAGTTAGCCAGAAAGCCTCGAAAATGTTCGAACCTGTACATGTACGTTCAGAAAATAAACAAGCTGCAAATGCTAACAAATAAGTCAGAAGAGTCTGTTCCCCAAACTCATTCGAACCCTTAGAAAACAAACCGGTGTGTTTTCATCCAAGGACAGTGAATTTTTTTCCACAAATACCATAACCCTAAACTTCGGGAAAAACCCACATTAAACTTGTCAAAACTTGTTAGCATTAGTAGATGTTTACCTTAGCGGAGGAGCAGGAAGGAAATCTGAGAAGATCGAAGTAACTTCGATATTTGTTTCGTCAACTGGAAGAGAGAATCTTGAGAGAAATACAGGGAAGGAAAAATGCATATGAATGTTTACGTAGGAGGAAGGAGAATAGGTAGGTTCCTTAGCAAGTTATTGCCACTTGGCAATCATCCATTGGTTATCTCCCACCAACCTTAATTTCTTCCCAATTTACCCCTTCATCCATTACCAACCAGCTTGTTTGTTTAGTTACTCTTTTGTTTGGTTTTTATCTCATTATCCAATTCAATATAAACTCATTCGTTTTGGTTTCCAACTAAACATACTTTATATTAATATTGAACTAATCCCACTTAATAGTTCGGGAAAATAATTACATAGATAAAATGCCGGGTGTTACAAATGACCTCCCGCTGTTCCACAACGAGAGGCCGATCTAAGGAGATAGCCCCCTGTTTCAAAAGCAATTTTTTAGGACGGGGAGCCAGCTCGAAAAAATGACCCCCCATTTTTAGTTGCATGTGTATCACACGTGGAACGAGGAGACATCACCTCCACCCCCCAACAACCCCAAATAGAACATGGGGTCGTTTGTTTTAGATCGGTCCCCCGTTATGGCAAAAAATGCGATGGTTTAAACTGTTATGTTTATGACAGTTGAATATTAAATTTGTTAAGGTTGTTAGTTCAAGAGTGTTCTAAAAAAAATTCTAATAATTCAGGGTTTAAAATGATTTTTAAAATAAAAATAAAAAGGTCAAGTAAACTTATGATATTATTGTATTTTTTATATAGCCAATTACTTATCTTAGCAATTAACTCTCCGCAGTTGGAACTGTTATTAAAGAAATCAAATTCTTGTTTCCTGATTTTATGTTGGGCAATTTCCAAGAAAAAAAACAACAAAATGGGCTTCTCGAGTAGCCATGGGCGCAACCCAGTTTCTTCCAATTTTCACCTCATAACCTAAACTGGAACCGGAACAGTGAAATTCTGGGATCAGAACCGACCATGTTTCACGTTTCGAATTTGGGGTCGGTTTGAGGTATGAGCCGTTTTTTTACAAGTTTGACTTATTTTTAATCAAAATTTTGTTTGAATTTTTAACCTACAATTCGGTTCAGGTATCACAGATTTTGACCTACGAAATCGTGGACTTTAAAACTTGGAAACATAACCGTGAATCGTGGTGAGGAAAAACTGGACCAAATCTGGATCAAAATCGTGGTACCAATCTGGTTATGTCCACCCCTATTCTCGAGTTCATTAATGTCGTCAAAATCGTTATTGATTTGAGTTTTTAAACTTATTTTTCTTTGTAAATCACTAAAATCATTTTATTGGGAGCAATCTCTATGGAAATTGCCCAACAGAAAGATCACGTGAAAAAAACGTAACTTTTGTTTTACAACAACCCTAACGACATGGATTTAATCACTAACGCCCCTAAATTTTATTTCTAACCTAACTACACAAATGAATGGATAATTGTGTGTTCTTTTGACCGTTTCTTTAAATGATAATTTACAATCAGACGTTCCAAATTCATTTTATTTTCAAATCCCATATGATTCATTTTTAACTGTCCATCAAAGATCAACACATCCTATGACGAACCTCGTTAATTTATGCTCGTTAATCAATAGTTAAAATAATGCTGACTTAACTATCTTATTGAATTGACCAGAATCTGATTGACGACCTCAACTAGAAAAATACGCCGAGCGTGATAATAAAACAAAAAATAATAATATAAACATGACAACGTAAAATTAAAATTAAAATTATTTAAAAATTAGAATATTCTCAAGCCAAGAAAAGTATAGAAGCTTTAGCAATATCATTGTGTGTTGATTAGCTCATTCATCATCCTTGGTTTGATCTTGATGGTGATATCCGCTGGTATAAACCGGGAGCGATTCGATTCTCTGCCATGGATTCCCTCGGTTTGACCGGTTTTTGTCTCTTCCTTCGTCTCTTTCGGTTTAATGCGGCAATTTGAGGCCGTTGGCTTGCGATATTATCCATTTATCCTCCTCCTTTCTTCCTCATCTCAGTCTCTCTATCTTACTTGGAGACGGAGTTAATGCTGACTTCTCCGCTCCTCATTTTACACGGTAAGATTTCTTTTGTTGGCTTCGATTTTTTTGAGCTCAGGTGTTTGCTGATTTGGGTTGAAGTGGGATTAGATGTTATGGCTTTATTTTCATTGCAATTGTTGATGCTAATGATTTCTTCAGTTTACCAAGTTCAATTTATCTGTTTCGTCGGATTTGATGTTTCTTTTTCTGGGTATTTCTGGAGCCTTAGGGTTAGATTTTTTTCTCCAGTTCTTTTAATGCTGCCCTATGTATTTTCTTTTGGCCATTTAAGGAATGTCTATTTTCAAGAAACTAAAGCTGCATTTTCATTTGTTTCTGTTCTTCCTGGTTCTCAGAAATTGTAATGAGATCCGATGATGTCTTAAGTGCTCCACGATTTGAGAATTTTTTTGGTGGTTAGTACTGTCTGAGGGATTGATTATGTGATAGGTTTTATGTTTTTGTTCTTTTCTCAGGAACTCAATCAGTCTGATTATCGAGGGGGTTGATTTTCAGTGGGGGCTGGGATAAGATGGCCAAGAAGTTGTGGTTTAGAAGTTTTCGTAGGATTTCAGGGACAAAAGGCGTCACGGAAACAGACAAGGCAGTGGTTGGAATTTTGACATTCGAGGTTGCAACCTTAATGTCAAAGCTTGTGAAATTATGGAACATTTTGAGTAACAAAGAGTTTCTTAAATTGAAGGAGGAGATCGCTAACTCGATTGGGATTCAAAAACTCGTGTCGGAGGATGATTCTTACCCAATCAAACTTGTTCTGAGGGAGATAGTCGAGAGTTTGAGATCTTTGGCAAAGTTTACGGCCAGGTTGGGAAAGAAGTGCACAGAATCTGTGTTTTACCATTTCGAACAATTCGTGAAAGACCCTTTGAATAATAATTTCAATTGGGTTGGTTGGGAATATAGATGGAAAAAAATGGATAGAAAGGTGAAGAAGATGGAGAGATTTGTTGCCGTTACGACACAATTGTCCCAAGAGGTCGAGGTCTTGTCCGAGCTCGAACGGTCTCTCAGGAGAATGCAGCTTAACCGAGAGATAGCTCGAATCACATTGCTCGAGTTTCAGCAGAAGGTAATTTGGCAGCGACAAGAAGTGAGAAATCTGAGAGAGATGTCACCATGGAATAGAACCTACGATTACACAGTTCGGCTTCTGATGAGATCGATTTTGACTGTCGTAGAGAGAATCAAATGTGTTTTTGAAGCGAATGAACTTGCCTCGTTGGGAGATACTTGTGATGGGAAAGACATGAGTCAGGTTTTTCTTTCACGCTCCCTCTCCTTTTCTTCCCCGATTCCGTTTTTGGCTCATCCACCAAAGAAAAATGCGCGTGAATTCTACTCAGGCCCTCTGAGGAGGTCGAGTTCGAAGTCCGATTTATTCACAAGCAGGAGATTGAGTCGTCGAACATCAAACATCGACTGAAAATCATTTGACGCAGAAAATCAATCGGTTTTCTCAGGCTGAAATTTTCGACGGATGCTTAGAAGGTGCCGGATATTCTCCTTCATTCAATAAATGCCGATCGATAAGTAGAGCTTCAATGAGACTGAGTGATGTTTCTCGAAACAATACGGATAAAACCGATCGTAAAACTACTGGGTCGATTAGTTTCCGAACAAACAGTTTGAAATCATCCATCTTTAATTCCAAGCAAAATTTGTCGGATGCACCTCCATTTACACTTGGAAGTGCTGGGCTGGCTCTCCATTATGCAAATGTCATCATAATGATCGAGAAACTATCTTCATCGCCTCACTTGATTGGCCTTGATGCTAGAGAGGATTTGTACAATATGTTACCAACAACTATAAGAACAGCTCTGAGGGCTAGGCTCAAGTCGTGCACCAAAACGATACCCTCATCGGCTTACGACCCTGCCCTTGCAGGCGAATGGAATTTGGCAATTATTCGAATGTTGGAGTGGATATCGCCATTGGCTCATAACACGATAAGGTGGCATTCGGAGAGAGATGTGGAGAAGCGATATGTCATTGCCGGGCCATGCATGCTGCTAGTGCAGACGTTGTACTATGCGAACCAGAATAAGGCAGAAGCTGCAATTACAGAGCTTCTTGTGGGTTTGAACTACGTATGCAGGGCTAGCAATTCATTCTATCGAAAAGATATTCTGTACCGTAACGGAATCGGAGGTTGTTATAGTAATTCGTACAAACCGGGGAATCTCGCTTATCACATGTTATGATGATCCAGGAAGAAATTTCTAAGGCTTTTGACATGAGAATGAGAAGCTCGCTACCACAGATCCAGGTTTCCACTTTGACTGTGTAGTTTTGAAAATTCAATTGGCTCTTTGTCTCTCCTGGCTGGAAATTTTCTTGGATCATTTTCCCTGTTTGGATTTATAGATACTTTTTAATCCATGTAGCTAATTAATTTATGTGACCACCCTCGATTTTGTATAGCACATGCACTTGTAAAATTATACTCTTATATTATTTATGTAATACTAGATTTTCCCGTTAATTTTACGCTATAATCTTATAATTCGACGTGACACTTGAGTGTTATTTATTAATCGGTGTCATACTTGAGATAAATTACCGGTTAATATATGTCATGTTAATAAGTGAGATTAGAGTATGAAATTATACGATAAATCTGGCATTACTCGTGATGTTTTCTAGATATACGCGTACGGGTCTTGTTGTTTGTGCATATTTTAGTTTGCATATGATGTTTACATATAGGAGACAATTGTTCTGAAACATTCTGGGAAGTGTGTTTCTTTTCCTATGATTGAGCTTTAAATGTGGTCTTGGATTAAGCTCTCCACACTCCACAGGGTACCCTTTTGTAAGGTAAAGGCATGACCTTTTCACTCCGACAATGACCGCCTGCTCCGAGTTAGCCCCGTCGACTTTCACTCGATCAGCTTCTTTGCCAAGATGATTGAGAATATCATAGTTGGACGGTTTCCGGCTCTTTCCACCGCTGAAGATTGTGTCCCGTCATGCTCGACCGGTTGCTCTATCTGCTTTACTTCAGCGGCTGCCTGTTCATCCCTATTTCCTAAACAAAAGGATCATAGATCTCGATGGTTCTAGCGTATGTTAAGATTAAATGTCTTAATCCAACCTGTTTTGAAACGAATAATAATACGAAAAATAAAGACATCAATTTTTAGTGGTTCATTCTCAATGCGAGAGCTACATTCACTTGTCGCTACTAGATTTCACTTAGATCAAGGAAAAAAACGAGTTACAATTCTGTCTCTACCTATTACGCTTTCTATGACCCTTTGAAACTCTAGATACATCTTTATATACTCAACGAAATAGCGTAACGAAATAAGAGGATAAAATTACCAAAATACCCCAAACATTAAAGACAATTGTAAACAAAAATTTCTTATGGGGCGCAGCCCCCGACCTCGGAAGAGGGGCTTACCACCCTCTTACAACCCCCACGTCGACCTAATCGCGTAGGTCGATTTGTAAATTTCTATGCATAAGATTTTTAATCAGCGCAGGCTCCACAACTCAACAGTGTAGTGCAAAAAAATTGGTGTCAAGAGTATTTTCAATCGGGTCTCAATGTCATGGCATAAAAATTAAGAAGAGATAGTAGTAAATAGGGTAAATTGCAATTGAACCCTTACACTTATGGGGTCAAGAATGATTGATACCTTAATTTTTTTAACAAAAATGCCCTTGCACTTTGTGTTGTTGGCAAAACGGTTCATGCCCAAATAAAATTTGTTAGATATCTCACGTTTTTTTGCTTGTAACAACAATTCCAATCGAATTTAATTATCTCGAGTCACTTGATTTCGTAAACAAACTCAGTTTCACATTCGATTTCTAATTTCAATCTCAATTAAACTGTCTTCGTTGTGCAGAAATCGAGCGATATTTAACAAGTTATATCAAGGCATGGGCAGTTTTACTAATTACTCAAAGCACAAGGACAATTTTGCTAAAAAAAAATAATTTAGCATTGCATTGTCATCGACCCCTAATCTCTCTAAGAAGGGGCAAAAGCTCTTCATGAAATGGAGAGGCAGAAGTCAGAACCGTTGCCCTTCCACCAAGCCAAGAAGTAAAACGACACAGATTTTAATACTTTTCGATAACTTCGACACGTCGTTGTTCTAAAGGCCAAAAGTAGACGTTGACATAACGCACTTTTCGAAAGGATTCTCTCTACGCGCGCTCAAAGTGCAGCAATGGACGCTTCTAAAGCGACTTCGGCCGTGACGCTTCAGAGTATCAGGTGGCCATCAACCCGTCTTCTCTAAATAATCGTAGACTTTCTTTGTAATGGACCTTATTAGCTTATGCGTACTTTTCACTATTCACTTCTAGTTAGTTAGCTTAGTTTAGTTTGGTTACAGCTGCTATTGTCTTGTCATTCATTTATTGTTACTTGTATATTTGTAATCTTTACTTGGGAAAACACACAATACGAATCATCATTTTTCTGCTGCAGCCATCTCTCTTCGTCCTTCTCTTCTTTTCTCTCACTGGTCTTCATCTCCGGCCATCTCTACCGTGAAATCCTAACGTGGTATCAGAGCAAGGTTGGATGGCATCTTCAAGCTCAACAGCTTTGCCTTCGCCCTCCCCTGTTCATTCTCCCTCTCTACCCCCTTTTCCATCTATGAATCAGACTCTGTCTGTTAAGCTCGACAACCACAACTACCTTATATGGAAAGCTCAAATCCTCCACATTGTTACTGCTAATGGAATCCGTCATATCCTGGACGGTTCTTCTCCCCAACCTCCTGAATTTCAGGATTCCACATCGACCGAAATCAACCCCGATTTTCTACTTTGGAGCCGTTATAATAGCCTCATTATCAGCTGGCTATTCTCTTCTATCTCCGAACAATTCCTTCCCCAAATTGTAGCCCTTTCCTCTGCCCGTGAAATCTGGGTTGCCCTCGCAAACACTTTCGCCTCTTCCTCTCTGGCACGTATCAGTGAACTCCGCTCGCAGCTCCAATCTCTCACTAAAGACGGTCTTTCTGCAGCCACCTACATTCAGAAACTCACCAGCATTTGCAACACTCTCGCTGCTATCGGCGAATCGGTTTCTCCCAAAGACAAAATGCTGTATTTTCTCGGAGGACTCGGGCCGGAGTACAATCCTTTTGTTACGGCAATCACTACCCGCTCCGACCCTCCATCTCTGGAAGAAGCACAAAGCATGCTCCAAAGCTACGATTTTCGCCTGGAGAAACAAAATCCGACTGTCTTCCTTCCTACGCCGGCGCAAATGCACGCGAACGCTGCCTTTCAGCCATCGTTCCGCGCACCCTGGTCTCCTCGCCCTGAAGCCACTTTCCGATCTACCTCCATGACCGGTTCCCCTCAAAGCCCACGCAGTTCACCCCACCCGTTCAACAATCCTGGCCCATGGCGTTCTCGGCCCAACTCACACTCAAGGCCTCGCTGTCAAATCTGTGGCAAAATGGGCCACTCGGCCCTCAAGTGTTTCCACCTCCTCTCTGCAGCCCAGCGAACTCAGCCTACCACTCAAGCCCATGCCAACCAAATCAGCTTAATCCATGACCCGACCCAAGCCCATTACCCCTACCCCCCCACCCAAGCCCGACCTGACCTTCACACCTCTGACCCGCCCTTTCTCTTTAACACTCAACCCATTTCCCATTCCCAAACCCGACCACCCTCTGCAAATAACTTCCCCGGCCTTCTCCCCACTCCTTCTCCGTCGCCGGCCACGCCATGGATCTTAGATTCCGGCTCCACCGATCACTTTACACCGCACCCCGAGCTTCTCAGTCAGGTTCAACCCCTCTCTGCTCCTTCTCAAGTTGCCACAGCCGAAGGTAATCTCGTTCCCATTTCTCATTCTGGTTCTGCCCTCCTTCCGGCACTCGGTCGGTTCCTTCACTTACCTCAAGTTTTTCACACTCCACACCTATCTCACAACTTGTTAAGCATCTCCAAATTATGTCAGCAAAACTCCGTTTATGTTGAATTTCACCCAACGTCTTTTTTTGTTAAGGATCGGCTCTCCCACCGAGTTCTCCTTCGTGGTTCTCTCCGTGACGGACTCTACCACACGCCTTCATCTGGTCCGTTTTTGTCAACGCTGGCTCGGTCTCATCCATCATCCTCGCCGGCCCCTGTCTTGTTGCCACAATCCGCCTCTGTTTTGCTGCCACCATCAACCTTGTCTCTCACTGCCCAGCACAGTGCTGTTCCTTCCTCCCCTCCTGAAGCTCTCTGGCACTTACGTTTGGGTCACCCATCTTTCTCTGTAATGCAGAAAATTCTTCGCTCATGTAATTTAAATCTCACGAATATTGGACCCACATTTTGTACGTCTTGCCACATGAGCAAAAGTCATCAATTGCCATTTTCAAATTCTCAGTCTCATGCTCAATTTCCTTTTGACATTGTTCATACTGACGTTTGGGGTCCATCTCCCATTAAATCTATCACCGGTGCCCGGTATTTCATCCTGTTTATCGATGATTGCACCCGTTTCACTTGGCTTTTTCCTCTCAAGTTAAAAAGTGAAGTCTACCATACATTTGTCAATTTCTATCAATTTGTCAACACTCAATTTGGTACTAAAATTAAAGCTGTCCAATCAGACTGGGGTGGTGAATTTCAATCCCTCACCAATCTGTTTAAATCTCTCGGCATTCAGCATCGCATTTCTTGTCCTTACACTCCAAATCAAAACGGCAGAGTCGAACGCAAAAATCGACATGTCGTTGAAACTGGCCTCGCCCTTCTTTTCCATTCCTCTGTTCCTCCTCACTTCTGGCCTTATGCTTTTATCACTGCTACTACCCTGATTAATTTTCTCCCCACTCCCGTCCTCCGCCACCAGTCTCCCTTTGAGTGCTTATTCCACTCACCCCCAGATTACACCTCCCTTCGTGTTTTCGGTTGTCTCTGTTTTCCTCACCTTCGACCCTTCAATCAGCATAAACTCCAGCCTCGATCTCTCCCGTGTGTCTTTTAGGTCCAAGTCCTCATCACAAAGGATACATTTGTCTCGACCCCACAACCAACAAACTCTACATTTCTCGTCATGTACAGTTCGTGGAGTCTCACTTTCCGTTCACTACACCCCCCACATCTGCACCTCACTCCACCCCTTTCACTCTCCAAATCCCCTACGTGCCCTTTCCTCCCTCTACCACCAACTCTCCTGCTTCGCCACTTCCCTTAATTACCATACCTTCCCCCTCTCCACCTAGCCCTCCATTTCCTGACTCCCCAACTCCTTCCCATCATAATACCCTGCTCCCCTCACCATCCCATGACCCTATCCCCACTTCCATGCCCATCCAAACTGTCCAACCCTCTCATCCTATGACGACCAGGGCCAAAGCAGGTGTATTCAAGCCAAAAGCTTTTCTCCTTGAGCCTTCTATTGAACCCAAAACCTTTACCCAAGCTGCCCGCTACCCTCACTGGCTTCAGGCTATGAAAGATGAGATATCTGCACTCCAAGACACCAACACTTGGTCATTAGTCCCCCTTCCGAGCGGTGCAAAAGTAATAGGCTGCAAATGGGTCTTCAAGACTAAGTTGAACTCTGATGGGACCGTCTCTCGCTATAAGGCTCGCTTAGTGGCCAAAGGCTATGACCAGACAGAAGGCATTGATTACGATGAAACTTTCAGTCCAGTGGTTAAACCGACTTCAGTGCGCACAGTGCTTTCCCTAGCTGTATCCCTTCATTGGACTATCCGACAGCTCGATATCAGCAATGCCTTCCTGCATGGAGACCTGACCGAGCAGGTATACATGCAACAACCTCCGGGTTTCATTGACGCGGTATCTCCGTCGGCTGTCTGCTTTCTTCATAAAGCTCTCTACGGCCTCAAACAATCTCCACGAGCTTGGTATACCAAACTCTACACAGCCTTAATTAATTGGGGGTTCTCAGCTTCAAAATCCGACTCGTCCCTCTTTGTCTACCGTACATCCTCTCATATTATTATTATGCTGGTATACGTGGATGACATTATTCTGACTGGTGATTCTGTCATTCTCCTCGACAAGCTCTTACACTATATGCATTCCCAGTTTAAAGTTCGTGATCTTGGACCCCTGTCATATTTCCTTGGCATTTCAGTCTCTCAGACATCCACTGGTATGACTCTTTCTCAGTCTCGATATATTTCTGAGTTACTACACAGGGCTAACATGGGCTCCTGCAAACCCGTTCCGACCCCCATGGTGGCTGGATCTGTATTGTCTCTCAACTCTGGAACCCCCTTACCTGACGGTTTTCTTTACAGAAGCATCGTTGGTGGCCTTCAATATTGTTGTATTACGCGACCTGATATTGCCTTCGCTGTCAACAAGGTCTCCCAATTTATGCATGCTCCCTCTGAGACTCACTGGCAAGCAGTCAAGCGCATTCTGCGCTACCTTAAAGGCACCCACACTCTCGGTATCTCTTTCACTCCATCCCCCTCTCTTAGTCTCACATGCTACACCGATGCTGATTGGGCCTCTTGTCCTGACGATCGCAAGAGCACTAGTGGTTTCTGTGTTTTTTCTCGGTCCTAACCTCATCTCTTGGTCCTCCACCAAACAAAAGGTAGTGTCGCGCTCCAGCACTGAATCTGAGTATCGCAGTGTTGCAAATGGCGCAGCTGAAGTGTTATGGTTGCAGTCCCTATTGAAAGAAATCGGTATCATCTCTCCCACCATCCCTCTCATCCTCTGTGATAATTTGAGTGCAACTTACCTTGCCTCTAACCCAGTTTTGCACTCCAAGTCCAAACATGTTGAGATTGACTACCACTTTGTTCGGGAGAAGGTGTTGCAGAAAACGCTAGCAGTCAAATTCACTCCGTCAGCTACTCAACTCGCTGATGCGCTTACTAAACCTCTCCCTCCAGCGGCTTTCTCTGTTTTCCTATCCAAGATCTTCGGTCTCCGACCTTGATCTTGAGGGGGGCTATTAGCTTATGCGTACTTTTCACTATTCACTTCTAGTTAGTTAGCTTAGTTTAGTTTGGTTACAGCTGCTATTGTCTTGTCATTCATTTATTGTTACTTGTATATTTGTAATCTTTACTTGGGAAAACACACAATACGAATCATCATTTTTCTGCTGCAGCCATCTCTCTTCGTCCTTCTCTTCTTTTCTCTCACTGGTCTTCATCTC
Source organism: Begonia masoniana (assembly GCA_022432975.1). Taxonomy (NCBI): domain Eukaryota; kingdom Viridiplantae; phylum Streptophyta; class Magnoliopsida; order Cucurbitales; family Begoniaceae; genus Begonia; species Begonia masoniana. The sequence goes on from CM039505.1 coordinate 51,996,293, forward strand.
CGGCCATCTCTACCGTGAAATCCTAACGGACCTTTTCGCCATTAATCTATTCAATAAACGTGGTTTCAGTATCAGCTGACCAGTTGTGAAAGAGACTTTCGGTTTTTGTTTTTTGTAAAAATGGGGATTCTGGGTTTGTTTTTGCTTTCTCCCTTTTGATTTTTCAACTTCCTCGGCAGTCTCTGTCTGCTGTCTGTGATTTTCTCTGGGGTCGCTGTTCAGAATCATCTGCGCCGACAGTAGAAAATGCATTACAGTAACTTGCTTCTGGAAGAGCCCATAAGGATGGCTTCGATACTGGAGCCATCCAAGGCGGTATGATTTATTTCTGCTGAGTTTTTCCTTTTTTTTCCTGAAAAAATGGAGTTTTTGATGGTTTTTTTAATGAATTTCTCCACCAAAAATGCAGGGGTTCTTTCCTGCGATGACGAAGATAGTGGGGACTCTGGGTCCGAGGTCTCGATCCGTTGATGTTATTACTGGCTGCCTCAGAGCGGGAATGTCTGGTATGGGTTCTTGAGTCAGAAATTGTTTGATTGTGTGTTTCGGTTGGAGATTTGAGAAAGGAAGTGTTGTTTTTTAATGGCGTTTGAATTTGTTGCTTGGTAGTGGCTCGGTTCGACTTTTCATGGGGTAGCCCGGAATATCATCAGGAGACTTTGGAGAATCTGAAGTCCGCTGTTAAATGCTCTCACAAGCTTTGTGCTGTATGCTCATTTGCTAACTTAGTTTTCTTGATATTTTCACTTGATTTTCCTTTTTTTTTTTATGGAAAACAAAGTATATTGAAAAGAAGAAAATAGAATCGATGAGAGGGAGCGAACCCTTCGAGAAAAACACTTAATTTAAATCAATTTCACTTGAATTAGAGAGAACTACACTAAAACGATAAATCCTAAAGAATTTGAAACTAGGCTCACTAAACAATAGTGAAATTAATATTGTCCAAAAGATCGGCAATTGACTATGTCCTAGGAAAGAATAACACTGCGATGAAACTAGACAACCCAAAAAATAGCCCAAGCACCTGATTTCAATCGGCTCTTTGTCCTTGCACTGTTGTTTGGTTGCTAGGAAAATGCACGTTTTAAGGTGGGCTGAGGAAATATTTTATGTTGACTAAAATTGTTCGTTTAAATGTGTTCTTTCTTCAGGTTATGCTGGACACGGTCGGTCCGGAGTTGCAGGTTGTGAATAAAAGTGAGAAATCTATCTCACTTCAAGCAGATGGGATCATTGTGTTGACGCCCAATCAAGAACTCGAGGCCTCTTCAGAGCTTTTGCCTATCAATTTTAATGGACTTTCTAAGGTGTTTGATCAATTTCTGCCATAGCTTTATCCTAAATCCTTGTTGATTTTTCTTCTTTGGGTAGTTTAAGGTAGATTTTGTTCTTGTTTTTCTTGCTTCACAGGCTGTGAAGAAGGGTGACACCATTTTTGTTGGTCAATACCTATTCACTGGAAGTGAAACTACCTCTGTCTGGCTGGAGGTTATTACCTTGCCTGCATGTTATTCGTTTATTTATTTTTTCTGTTTGATGTGATTGATGCTTTTGAAGCCAGATGTGTTCTTTTCTTAATCGTTTTCTTCGAACAAACTAAAAAGGGTAAAATGTAATTTAGATCCTGACGTGTTTGCGGTCATTTATGTTAGCCATTAAACTATATTTTTTTACAAACGAAATCTCTATCTTTCCGATGTCAGGAATTTGGATATTGCTGTCAACTTTATTCATTAAATCTAGCATGTGTATACTACGTTTTTATTTAATTATGTGTTTTAATTCAATTTCTCACTTCTATGATGATTTTTAACTTAACTTCGAATTTTGTCGATTTTTCGACAAAATTTGCAATCGATAAAGAAGACATCGACAGAGTTTGAAATCAAGTTGGAAAGTACTAATGGGGTTAAAAATTATTTTAAAACACTTTATTAGATGGAAAACGTAATAGACTCATATTGAATATGATGCTACATTGACAGTAAAACCCAAAGTGTTGATACTTGAAAGATGAAGATTCAGTTTGTTAGAAAAATTAGTTTAGGATCTAATATGTCAATAATCTCAAACGTTAGCGTGTAAATTGCAATTTTCCAAGTTTAAAATTATTTGTCCAATGATTATTTCTTATTTTAGTTTTTTCTTGCATTTTTTAATAATCTATTTGACTAACCGATAAACTTATTCTCGACTTCGTGGGAATGTGGGGTGGTGCAGGTTTCTAAAGTGGACGGTGAGGATGTCGTTTGTGTGATAAAGAATACAACCACATTGGTTGGATCACTGTTTACCTTGCATGCCTCTCAAGTTCGTATCGATCTGCCAACATTCTCCGATAAAGATAAGGAGGTAACTTTGGGAAGAAGTAAATATCATTTATTGCTTCGAGAAATTGCTTTCAACCAATTCTTATTTGCTACCATGATTTAGAGTTTCGGACTCTCGTGTTTGATGTTATTTTGGTGTTTGTTTAGGTAATAAGCACTTGGGGATCTCAAAACAAAATTGATTTCCTATCTTTGTCGTACACCCGACACGCTGAGGATGTTCGACAAGTAAGTAGAAAGAAATTTATGCATTTGCTAAATGTAATTGTTCGAGTCAAACAATGGTTGAGTATCTTGTAATCCAGGCCCGGGAATTCCTTTCGAAGTGTGGGGACCTTAGCCAAACTCAAATTCTTGCCAAAATCGAAAACATTGAGGTGAGACAAACTCAAATTCTTGCTCGTGATTTTTCATGTCTAGAGTTTCTACGTAAATCTGTGTATTCTTATTCTATTTTGGCCCATCTTGTATACGACTATTGATTAAGTTGCGCGACTTTTGGTTACCTATAATTTAGGGATTGACTCACTTCGATGAAATTCTTCAAGAAGCCGATGGCATTATACTGTCCAGAGGGAATTTGGGAATAGATCTTCCACCTGAGAAGGTGAGTTTCCTCAACCGATGGAATGTCTTTGAGGCTAAGGTCGATTTTCAATCATAAATTTGTTTCAAAATTCAAAACTTTTTTTTCTGAACCAAAGTTTGCTTTAATTGCAGGTGTTCTTGTTTCAGAAGGCTGCCCTTTTCAAATGTAACATGGCTGGAAAGCCGGCTATAGTTACTCGTGTTGTGGACAGCATGACTGCAAATTTAAGACCTACTCGTGCCGAAGCCACCGATGTTGCCAATGCGGTACTAGACGGTAAGCTCATAAGTTGTGTAAAAACATTATTCAATCATAACACATCTTAAGCCTCATCAACGGGCCGCGTCACGCCGACTCAACCAGCCCACTCAGTGTTGTCTGGTTCAAGGTCCGGCCTGCCGACCTTGTTCCATCGGACTGACTTTCGGTTTGGCTGCCAGCCTATTATTTTTTCTTCAGCGTCACAGCTGAAATAAAAAATTAACGCAGTCTCTTTAAAAAAATCAGCCCGTTGGATAAAGTCGGCAGGCCGAACCTTGACCGAGCCTCGAAAAAAAAAATCGGCCTGGCCTCTGGTCCGCAACCGAGCCATAGACCATTTGATGTCTCTAAAAATGCCTGCAATCCTTGGATTAGTGTAATCTCTCACGTAATGTTGGACGCGTATCGCAGAACTATTACTTTAAGCAGCCTACTGATCCTCTACTAACACTAATCAGCATTGATCATCGTTGTTTGCATTACTCGTAAACTTCAAACGGTTTATTTTTCGATAAATTTGTATTATAAAATTTTGTGAGTACAGAGTTATTGTTGTGGTCGACCTAGTTGACGGGCTTTTTGAACAAATAATTTTCTTATGAATGTAGGGAGTGATGCCATTCTTCTCGGCGCCGAAACTTTGCGCGGGTTATACCCTGTCGAAACTATTTCCATAGTCGGTAGAATCTGTGCCGAGGTAAATACTTTACCTTAATATTCTGTCCGGCTGGATGTAATTTGTTCGTCATTAGTTGTTTCTTAGCCGGACAGAGTTCTTCCCGTGACATCGTGCAACTCATTTGAATATAAACTTTATTGTAAAACAAAAATAATGAGATTGTGCTTATACTATTCATGATTCACACAGGCAGAGAAGGTTTTCAATCAAGACCTCTACTTCAAAAAGACGTCCAAATACGTCGGCGAACCGATGTCGCACCTGGAATCAATCGCATCGTCGGCGGTAATAAAATTTGTACGCGTTTTCTTTGTATTTATCGATGTTATCCGAGGTTTCATATTTGACCAACTATGACTTGTTCTCTCCAGGTGAGAACAGCCATTAAGGTGAAGGCTTCTTTGATTATTTGTTTCACGTCATCAGGACAGACTGCAAGGTAATGCCCATGCAAATGAAAAAAGTTCTCATTTTTTTTTTTTGTTTTTCGATTTTCATTTCCTTGAATATCCGATAACTCTGTCTAAGTTTGTACGTGTAGATTGATCGCCAAGTATAGACCGACTATGCCAGTAATCTTGGTAATTATACCTCGGCTCAAGACGAATCGAATCAAGTGGAGCTTCAGCGGAGCATTTGAGGTTCTTCTTTTACCTTAAAATTTACAAATCTTTGTTCTTTTTATAGTAATTCAATCTCTTTCAGCATCTGAGCTTTTGTCTGATCATATTTCTAGGCAAGACAATCGCTAATAGTTAGAGGTCTCTTTCCCATGCTTGCCGGTCCCCCGCAACTTGTAAGTTTTACGTTCTTTATTGCTTGATAGTCGCATAAATCGAGCATCGAGTCTTAGTAAATCATAGAGAACTGGTCATAATCAACATTGTCAGTTTGAAAATTGATCGTGTTGGAGTTCGATGGCTCTAATTTCCTCTGTTTGTAATTTTTATAGTTCTCTGTATAAATCTCGGTGTCTTAGTTTTCGTATTTTTGTTTTCGTTATTGTACGTTTTTTGACCGATCAAATCATTGTTCTATTAATTTGTAGGCGGAATCCATTGGGGGAACAAACGAATCGGTCCTTAAGGTGGCGCTTGCTCATGGGAAAGATTCGGGAGTTGTAAAACCGCACGATCGAATTGTCGTGTGCCAGAAAGTCGGGGATTCATCTGTGGTCGAGGTTATTGAACTCGAGGGTTAAAACATTTGTCAATATGCAGATCAATTGGATGACTTTTTTTACTTTTAATCATAGAAAGTTCAGAGCTGAGCTTCAATGGCAGCTGTATCATGAACAAGATGGTGTGCACTGCTGTTTTACCCATTTCAACATGGCTTAATGTTGAAGATTTTCAGTTTCTGATAATTCCTTTTGGGTCAACTTTTTAACCAAAAAGATTTCTACTGGACTGAAAAAAGTGGGGTTGAAGAAGATCTATGGCTATTAGTGAGTTACTGTTTACAGTTATACAAAAAGATGGCTGCTAAAACCTTGAAAAAGACGAACTTGTCTCTGCAGAATTGTCTGAGAATTTCAAATTATCCAGTTATGGAAGATGGGTCGCCCCTTTTGCTGGAAGAATGCTGCTGCTGTTGTTGTTGTTGATGATGATGATGATGGAGATCGGTTAATTCCATCTCCTTCTTCCTCAGAAGCAACGCCATTTTTTCAGTCAGAAGCTTGCTTCTGTCGTTCTCCAGCCTCGCTCTCTCCATTTCTCTCTCCTTTTTCATGCTGAATTTAACCCATTTCAGCCTCTGTTTCTCCAGCTCAAAAGCTTGAATTAAGCAGCCAAGTTTCTGCTCCTCTAATTCCAGCAGTTTGTTTTTTATCCAGAGCAGCTTCTCCCATGGCGTCTTTAAAACGTCCTGGTTCAGACCCATTATTTCGCTGTTCAATAGCTGTATTTGCACGGAAGACGAAGAAGATGCAGAGAAGCCCTTTCTGCGCCTCTTGTGTGAAGTTCTGTCGTCGTTTTCATCGTCTTCAACTACATCCTCGTTTTCTGCTTCGTCTTCGTCTCCTGAGTCTGATTCTTCATCTTCCTCGTCGTATTCGTCTTCCACCATTTTAAGCCGCTCAGCTTCGTCTTTACACAGATTAGCCATCGCCGATGCGTTTTCCGACGAGTGAAAGCATCGTTGGTGTGGGAATTGCTGGTGGTGAGCATTTGATGGCTCTGCCGCCATTTCTGGAGAGTAATGAGCTCCAGAACTTGCGTTTCCATTGCTGTGACTGCAACTATTGTGATAAGCACACATTTCTCTGAAGAAAAGATGCTTAGAATTCAGCAATTTCTTCACCTCTTCCTTCCTTTTTGGAGATAAATCCATGGCTTCCAACAATCCCTGATTCTCCACAACTTTACAGGCAGTTCCTTTTCCAAGAATATCGTTTACCCTTTTGTACCTTTTGTTCAAATCGTTGAATTTATCCTCGCATTGCTGAGGAGAAACGTAAAACCCTTTCTCCAGCATAGCTCGAGAAATCGATTTCCATTTCCCCTTCTTCTGAAGACACCCAGACGACTTTTTTTTGGCCGCTGAATCAGTAGTTTCGAACCCACCTTCGTCGCCGATGTAGAAAACCGCCATTATTAGAAGCCTCACCATCGTGTCCGTCCACTTCATCCGCTGCCACGGCGAGATTTTCTTCTTTCCATCGCCGGCGCCGTCGTCCGCAGTGAACCCCGGCTCGTCTTCGTCGCTGGGCGCCACCGCCTGCGCCTGCTGCGCGCCTGTGGGTGCGTATGAAAACTTGATCGATTGGCGGGGCTCCTGATGGGCGTAGGAAACGATCTGGGGGGGTTGTAATTGATGTGGTTTTTGAGGTTTTGAAGAGTTTTGCGATTGGTGGAGTGACATTTCCAGTCCTAGAAATTCAGAACCAATGCCGGTGAAAACTCCATCGCCGACGGCGTTGGTTTCCATTAAAAAACATAAACCCAGATAGAATCACTCCAGTTGAAGCTTTATGTCAGAGCATAACAATGGCAGGAAAGAGGGGAGAGAGGAGAGAGAGCGTATGAGAGAGAGAGATGAATGAGAGAGAAAGAGGAGGAGAGAGTATATACAGCAGGGAGAGGCCGCCGGTTTTGTTTGGGTTGGACAGAAAAGTGCCCATGGTTTTGGCTGTTCCAAAGTTTGCTTAAAACCAATAGCTTTACTCTTTTCATTTTTATTAATTTTAAATATAATAATTTTAATTTCTTCAATTAATAAAATTAATTAATTTGTCCAAAAAAAAAAATTAGTCTCAAATTTCATATTCTAATCATATCTTTCATTTATTAATTGACATTGCGATTAACATAAATTATAAATATTTAAAGAATATATTAGTTACATTAATGAACTATTTATCTAAAATAACAACAATATTTTTATTTATTTTTTAATTTTATACTTTGATCATACATTTGTGGAGACCCAGCTCGCGATTGCACCGTCATCGGCCGTTGAATCTTACTCATGACCTTCTCCATCTCTAGGGTATGAGTTTTTGTCTGGCCTCCAGGGTTTATGACTAAGAGTTCTCCTTCACTAGTATCATTTGGGTTAGTGGTGCGTCGCGCAGGAAAAATACCGGTGAAGGGGTAGGTTGTAACATATCACGTGACAATTATTAATTAGTGTAATTAGTGTCTTTTATTAAGTATTTATCATTTAACTTAATTATTACATCAGTTTATGAGTAATACGTACGTGTTATGTTAACACGTAAGATTATAACGTAAAATTAAAAATTAAACTTAATATTATGGAAAGAATCCTAGATATTTATTTAAAATTAATTCTCAAATAATAATAATAAATTTAAAAATATAAATGTTCTAATGTGTTCTAATGTGATGTACTACGTTCCAAACTTGACCCTAGTAAAAGCAAATTCTTATTCCACCAAATTTAAGACGTGTCACGTAGAGGGTCAATGACCAAATTCAAATACATAATTGACCCGTTTCCCCCCATTAAAATATAGAAAAATAATTAGGTAAAATTTAAATGATTTTATTTATAATAATAATAACATGTTACCTAATATTTACGTGACATTCATTATAATTTATGACATGGTGCTTACGAGTCGTTATAAATAATTAAAATAAAAAATTAATTACATCAATTAATAAATATAAAATTGCAGTACAAAATTATATGATAAATCTGACATTACCCAACTTAGATGATGATTCAATGAATTGAAAGCACGATTAATTTAATTGGTTTAAGATAATAATGTCAACCGAATAACCTATGCTTAAACCAAACGCTACATAAAAATAATTCAATTAGATTTCTCCTTAATAGAGTTTGGCCTTTTAACACTAATTAGATTTCTCCTTAATAGAGTTTGGCCTTTTAACACTAATTAGTTTTTAAAACTTAAAAATAATAATTTAATAAACTATTTAAAAATTAAATCGATCGGAGGTGACACAGACTCGTATTATTGGCTACTTGTAGGAGCACAACGACATTTGAGGTGACACAGACTCGTAATATTGGCTACTCGTAGGGGCACAACACTAAATGTCATTTTTATTTAAAGAGTTTATCTCACCATGTAATAAACATGTTAAAAAATACAGAGTAAATTTTGTTAAAATTTCTATTTGGATTTAAATTGTTAAACTATAAATTATATATTATATTATAATTTAGTTTAAATTTATATTAAAGTGATTTAATATGATTTCAACAGACTTTGGAGTATATTGAATATAGTATGGTTATATTATAATGTACAGAGACATTAAGAGTAATTTATCAATTTGTGATGGGTAAAATGATAAATTACCCAATTAGGTTAACTAAATGAATATTGTCCCCAATTTACAATTGAATCTTTTGCCTCTTTGGAACCGCCATCACTCTGAGAACGTTTGAGAAGCTTACCCGATTTTCAGTATATTGCATTCAAACAATGAATCTAGATACGTCTTTCTAGTTTTATTGATTTTATTGTAGAATTTCTAACATATCGATCGTAGGTGACACAGACTCGTATTATTGGCTACTCGTAGGGGCACAACACTAAATGCCGTTTTTCTTTAAAAACTTTATCTCGTCATGTAATAAACATGTTAAACGAGTCAAACGAGTCAAACGAGTCGAGCAAAAAAAAAACAATCTAACCCGAGACAAGCCTTACTAGTTCAAAAAAACAAACCAACCAATCAACCCAAACAAATTTCAAATCAAGCTCGTTCTTGACCTACGAGTGTATACATATACATGTATATATACATATATACACATAACTTGGTACCATTATTTATCAAACACGTGTATCGGTGTCATTACTTCTATGTTCTTTTCCACGTGTACAGCCAGAGCGATGATTATAATCTAGCGTTGCATCTTTCCCGCTCGGTTCTTGTTCTTGTCCATGTCCATGCCTGCAGAGCCCTCGTCCTCAATTCTTCCGACGTCATTAAAAGTCTGGCCAGCCATTTGATCAGAAGCTTTCAGAGCTGCAGCAATGGCGGCTGGTCCACTCTCTTCCACTGTTTTCTCTCCTTCCTCCTTTTTCCTTCTTCCTCTGCTATTCGAGAGAGAAGTTCAAAAATCTGAAATTCAACCATAAACTAATCATGATTTCTTACCCATCATCTCTGGATTCCTTCTCCTGCAGTTTCAGACCTTCAATCTTCCTTGTCGCTTCCTTTTCTCCCTCCCTCAGCTTCTCCTGCAAAAAAGACCATTTTTTTAGGACAGTTACAGAGAGAAGATACAGATATAGACGAAGATGAATGTATCTGAAAATTCATTCACCTTTGCTGAATCTTTAGTCTCGTAAGCAGACTCCTTGGCTTCTTCTTTTTTACCTGTTAAAAACTCCATGGCTCTTTCAGCTCTCCGAGTTTAGTCATAGTCGTGTCTTTCCCTTCCTTCGCCTTCTCCCCTGCGTAATCTTTATACTCTTCTGCCTTTCCAATCGCCGAATCCTTCGTTTCCGTCGCCGTCCGGGCGGCGGAATCCTTCGTCTCCGTCGCCTTCTCCCCTACGTAATCTTTATACTCTTCTGCCTTTCCAATTGCCGAATCCTTCGTTTCCGTCGCCTTCCGGGCGGCGGAATCCTTCTTCTCCACGTATCTTATACTCTTCTGCCTTTCCAATTGCCGAATCCTTCGTTTCCGTCGCCTTCCGGGCGGCGGAATCCTTCTTCTCCGTCGCCTTCTGCCCGGCGAAGTCCTTGTACTCTTCTGCCTTTCCAATTGCCGAATCCTTCGTTTCTGTCGCCTTCCGGGCGGCGGAATCCTTCGTCTCCGTCGCCTTCTTCCTGGCGAAGTCCTTGTACTCTCGCGCTTTGTTTTCTGCAGAATCTTTCGTCTCCCTGGCTTTCTCCGCAGCTGCATTCTTATACTCCTCCATCTTCCTCGCCGCCTCTTCAGTTGTATCTCGTGTTTCCTGAGTCCTATCATAATCTCTGCCGGCCTCCTCCGTCTCTTTGCTTTTTCCGACGACAACCTCTTTCGCATGGCCGACGGTTTCCTGAACAACCTTCAGCATCGACCCGATTACGCCAGGCCGCCGCTGCTGCTGCTGCTGCTCCGCCTTGTGAACCTCCATTGTTGCATCTCCTCCTCCATTCTCCTCCTCTCTGTTAACGTCCTTCAAATCAGAAGCTGCAACTCTTGCCGCTGCCTCCGCCCTCTCCTCCTCGAACTGTTTCGAAGACGCCATCAAAATCTAATCAACTCAAAATCTCCGACTACTTTCTTATGTGAATTCTCAGATTGAGATTCAGCTTATATACGAGCTATCATCAGAGTATGCTGGATTTAGCATTTGAAATGTGAAGTTCTACGTGGTTGTTTTCAGCTGCAACAATGCAACGTGGCTCGTGTTTTGCTATAACAACGTGGATCTTCTAAAAGCTCTCCTATGTCTTAGAATGTTCGATGCTCAAGGTGGCTGTTCTCCACGTGTCATGCTACGTGGCAACATGGGTATGCTTCTAATTTACATAGCTAAAAGGGGACTTAAAATTTCCAGCTCAATTTATTCCCATGAATTAATTATGATTTTTTAATTAACAAGAATGTTGCACCAATACAGCCATCAAATATATGATATAAAAAATTTGTAATTTTAGTTTCTATTAAAAATATTAATTGGTATAATTAATGTATATTTTAATTAATTATTTTATTAAATTAAATGAACTGATCAATGTTTACGTAACATCCGCAAAGCTTAACATATATTTTAATATATGTGCATAGTATTTTATGTTTTAATAAATTACTAGAAAATGTTATTAGATTATATTAAAGTGTATGCATGTAATATGCTAAGAGGAAAAGTATATTGGTAGAATTGGACACCTAAACCATTTGCATGAAGAACATCTCATGCTAGCCAATGACTTATTATGATAAATAAATGACAAATCAACCCTTTGCATGAAGAACGCCTCATGAGATGACTCATCACTTCCAGCTCTATAAATAGATGGGTTGATCCCTTCATTCAAACCCATAAACATTGTAGTTTCTCTCTACTCTCTCTTGAATGGTACTCCAACGATAACTATTGAGTAGCTGATTACTTGTGCTAAGACTTCCAGGTAAGTAATATTGCATGTGTATGGTTTTCGAGCCTACATTAAGGGATGTTAGGTTGAATGTTTGCATGGATAAATACGTTGAGATTTATATTGGTTTGCTTAATGTTAATTTGTGAAAAATAGTGTGATATATGCTTAAAATGACAGGATGTGATAGTGGTATTGTGCTTATGAGTTGTTTTATTCTCATTATTGTATTGCTTGTTATATGCAAGTTAATTGTAAGCACGAGCATATCATCCTTCATGCATCATGTTTTTTTAAAAGAAAAGAAAGTGTTTTGATGCATAGGTTTTCATTAAGAAAGACTGAAATGGTAATAAAATACGTAATGGGGCGTTGTGGGCGGAATTGAGTTGAACTGTCCCGAGAGGTGGACCAAATGGTGTTTATACATTCCCCGAATGTTAAATTTAGCTGTCCTGAGAGGTGGATCAAATGATGCTTATTCCCTTATGATGGTTGCCCCAATGATCAAATGGTCAAGTGGAAATAGAAAATGAAAAATACGAAAAAGAATTCTTTTAAAATCATGCATAAGCACGTTGCATCATGTTTATATTCAAGTATCTTACGTTATGTTATATTTTATATTGCTTACTGAACATTAAACTCATAGATAAATCTTGCGATGTAAGTAAAGAACATGATGATGATGATTTATATCCGAATCAACTTGGTTACCAATGAGGTTGACGAACTGTTTATGTGGATGATTGATTGGATTGTGGCAGTCTCCTGGACATATGGCATATGGAATATTGAGGAAATTTTCGTCAATGGAAGCAAAATAACTTATGAATGACTAATTAATAACTTTTTTATGATGATTTGGTAAGAACTATGCAAGTGAACTTTTTGGAATAAAATTGGTATTTTGACAAAAGTCATGTAATAAGACTTTTATAACTAATTTTTTTCATTTTCTAGTATGAATGAATGTTTCTATATAAAATCTTCCGCTGTATTTGACATTTTCAAAGTATAATACAAGTTGTTTCTAAAATGTTTTACCAAAAAGTTCACTTACATAGTTCTTACCAAAATATCACCAAAAAGTTATTAATTAGTCATCCATAAGTTTATTTTGCTTCCATTGACGAAAGTTTCCTCGATATTCCATATGTCATCTATCTAGGAGGCCGCCACAAACCAATCAATCATCCACAGAAATAGCTCGTCGATCTCATCACTAACCAAGTTGATTCGGATATAAATCATCATCATGTTCCTTACCTATGTCGCGAGATTTATCTATAAGCCTAATGATCAGTAAGAAATATAAAGCATAACATGATGTAAGATACTTGAACATAAACATGATGCAATGTGCTTATGCATGATTTTAAAAGAATTCTTTTTCGTATTTTCCATTTTCTATTTATACTTGACAATTTGATCATTAGGGCAACCATTAGGAGGGAATAAGCACCATTTGGTCAACTTCTTAGGATATCTTAATTTGACTTTCGGGGAATGTATGAACACCATTTGGTCCACCTCTAGGGATAGTTCAACTCAATCCCGACCACAACGACCCATTACGTATTTTATTACCGTTTCAGTCTTTCTTAATGAAAACCTATGCATCAAAACATTTTCCTTTCTTTAAAAAAAAACATGATGCGTGAAGGATGATATGCTCGTGCTTACAATTAATTTGCATATAACATGCGATACAATAATGAGAATAAAACAATTCATAAGCACAGTACCACTACCATATCCTATCATTTTAAGCATATATCACACTATTTTTCACAAATTAACATTAAGCAAACCAATTTAAATCTCATCGTATTTATCCATGCAAACATTCAATCTAGCATCTCTTGATGTAGGCTCGAAAGTCATACACATGCAATATTACATACATGGAATTCTTAGCACAAGTAATCAACTACTCAATAGTTATCGTTGAAGTATCTTTCAAGAGAGAGTAGAGAGAAACTACAATATTTGTGGGTTTGAATGAAGGGATCAACCCATCTATTTATAGAGCTGGAAGTGATGAGTCATCTCATGAGGTGTTCTTCATGCAGAAGGTTGATGTGTCATTTATTTATCATAATGAGTCATGCAAAAGTTTGATGTGTCATTTATTTATCATAATGAGTCATTGGCTAGCACGAGGTGTTCTTCATGAAAGAGGTTGATGTGTCATTTATTTATCATAATGAGTCATTGGCTAGTATGAAGTGTTCTTCATGCAAAGGGTTGAAGTGTCCAATTCTACCAATATACTTCTTATTTTGGCATATTACATGCATACACTTTAATATAATCTAATAACATTTTCTAGTAATCTATTAAAACATAAAATACTATGCACATATATTAAAATATATGTTAAGCTTTTCGGGTGTTATATTTCATCTTTTTCATTTTATGGTATGAATGAACGATTCTATATAAAATCTTCCGCTGTATTTTACATTTTCAAAGTATAATACAAATTGTTTATAAAATGTTTCAATAAAGAAAAGTACAAATGTAACAATTTTAAGTAAGTAATAAATGGTTTTACGCTACGGGACGTTACAGAAGTGGTATCAGAGCCTATACTCAATCGAAAATGTGGCCAACGAGGACGTTGGGCTTCTGAGCGGGGGTGATTGTGATGACCTAAATGTGTACATACGCACAACTGTGAAGCAAATCTCAGGTTGCGGGGCAAACCTCAGGACCTAAGCCGAGTGTAGGTAAATCCCGGACTCGAGTATAGGAAAATCTCGGGTCGTAAAAAGGGGGTCGTCACAATCCCACATCGTTTGGAAATGTATATGGAAACGAAACATATATAAGGAAACCTTCCGAATATAGTAAGACGCGTTTTGGGACACAATTAGCAACGGATTTCATGAGAATTCCAAAGTTAAAAGTGCTTCGGTGAGAGCAGTACCATGTTGGGTGACCGACTAAGAAGTCTTCGCCAAACTGTAACGACCTCCCCCGCCACCGGGACAGGCAAGTCATGCAGTTGACCTCTTTCACCATTGGGCCAAGCAAGTCAACTACCACGTGGCAGTCACACAGGCCCACCACGTGTACTCACGATCTTCTCCCCCCCGAAAGGAGTTTTTGCCTTTCCCTCCACTCGAACCCAGGACCTCAGGGACTAGTACCTGAGCTACAAGTGAGGAGTACCACTTGAGATAGTAAGGGGAGAAGATCGTGAGTACACGTGGTGGGCCTGTGTGGCTGCCACGTGGTAGTTGACTTACTTGGCCCAACGGTGGGGGAGGTCAACTGCACGACTTGCTTGTCCTGGTGGCGGGGGAGGTCGTTACAAAAAAGACGCCTTTTTTTGTAACGACCTCCCCTGCCACCGAGACAGGCAAGTTGTGCAGTTGACCTCCCCCACCGTTGGGCCAAGCAAGTCAACTACCACGTAGCAGCCACACAGGCCCACCACGTGTACTCACGATCTTCTCCCCCCCTGAAAGGAGTTTTTGTCTTCTCCCCACTCGAACCCAGTACCTCAGAGACTAGTACCTAGGCTACAAGTGAGGATTACCACTTCAGCTACTTGGAGAAGATCGTGAGTACACGTGGTGGGCTTGTGTGGCTGCCACGTGGTAGTTGATTTGCTTGGCCCAACGGTGGGGGAGGTCAACTGCACGACTTGCCTGTCCCGGTGGTGGGGGAGGTCGTTACACAAACAAATCCGTGAGGGAGGATATTGAGTGACGGCTCAATCTCTAGAGTGGACAATATCTTACTGAAAAAAGAGGTCGCTATAAATGATTTTACGCTACCAGGCATTACAGTTTATCACATTAGAGTGTAAAAATTATAGAATATGATAAAGTGTAACTTAACATTACTCATATGCTATGATTCATATAATTAAGGTTAATTTAATATAAAAAATTGTAAATAGTTAATAAAATACTCAAATTTTCTGCGAACGAATCACATAACGACTCGTCGTTCCACGTACTTAATCCGAACCGACATTTTTGGCTGTAGCCAGCGCGCGACACGAAAGAAAGAAAAATGTCGAACGCAGATGATGGAGAGGAATTGCGGAGGATCTTGGAAGGAGAAGAATTCCTAGCGGCCTTGGCTCGACCAGAAATCACAGTCATTATCTCAGCTTGATCGCTTGTATTTTACAATCCATGTCCTCCTCTTGCCGATGATCCATTTATTTTTTCCATTTCTATGAATCCTGGAGCCTGTGGTGCGTTTTGTTTGCAATTGTTCAGAAATAGTCTAATACGTTGTCGATGGCTGCAAGCAAATGAAAGTTGAATCTCCGTCTCAACCTCCGTTTGTGATTCTATGGAACAACGTACAAAGTATCAGGTTCTCTCTCTCTCTCTCTCTTGATTCGACCAAGTTGTTACGATGGAGTGTTGCTCAAGAGATTGAGTGTTTTTGTATTAGATTTAGCCTTCTTTCGCGTTACTATGACGTCCATGTTTTGGAGCTAGGATCGATTTTTTCCCCCCGTTTCAGGTATCGTTGAGGGGGACAAGTACCAAAGAAATTTCAAGGGATGCCCTACTTGAAAAGGTCATTCAGGAAAGAGAGCTCCGACACTATGCGAGAAGAGCTTCCGCTGCTGTTCTCATTATTCAGGTTCATTTCCATTTGCTTTGATACAGTTTCTTATATATTACTTGCTTTTCTGGATGTTTTCTCTTATTAATGTGTAGAAATGTGTACTTTTTAATTTTAGTTTGCTTCTCTGAACTGAATCAAATCTTACGAGTGGTTCTACTTTCAATTTTCGTTCCTTATTCCATCTTTCTTAAACTAAGGTGAAGTTAGTGTTCTTCACCTATAGAGCCACCGAAACTTATCCACATTTTTTCTTCTACATTTTTATTTTGCTTCTCTAGGATATTTAGTTTTTATAGTATTGAGTAAAAGAATGACTATTTCTCATCTTGCAGAGAGTTTGGAGGCGCTATAAGGTGACCAAAGAGGCTGCTTTTCTGCTTCAGGAAGAATGGGAACAGTTGGTGAAAAATTCTGAAGGCATCATGACCAGACAAATTATTTCTGAAAAGATTTTGAGGCCATTTCTTTTTTTCATCTCATGCTTATCAACCCGGCTTCATAAGGTGCAGAACAGAGAAATTGTGTGTGCAAAGAATTGCTTTAAAATCCTGTTGGAAAGCATGAACTCCAGTGGTATGCAAGTTTGGTTAAAGAGTATGATATTAGATAATAAGAATTATAGTTGAAGGTTCATACATGGTATGATAATGATTTTTTTTCCAAAACTGGGATTAGGGTTGAGAATTCGGTTGGAATAATGCTATAGTAGATGTCTTGCGAATTATTATTATTTTTTTGTTCTTGATATAATCTTCTTCTGTTTTGCTGCAGTCAAACTTTTCTTTTTATCATTAGTATCCTTTTAACCTTGAACTCTTACTTGTCACAAACATCTAGCTTTGAATTTGGTTTCCATTTCATCTTTTTTTTTTTTCGCTAAAAGAGTTCACAATCATTGAGAATTTGTTAGATTTAACTGCTATGACTAAATATTGAAGTTGTTATTACCATGAAAACATCCAATCTTGATAATACCAATAGTGAACCAAATGATATTTTTCTCTCAGCTCTTTAAGTTACTGAATTGATCCATATTGATCATGTATTCGTCATAAACTATAAACTTGTTTGTTCCATTTAGCTCTTAATTTATTTGATATTTGCTTTTTGATGGTGGTTGAATGATAAACTGACTCAAGAAAAAAAAAACTTATATTTGTGAAGAATCAGAGAACAATTTTTGCTCCCTTTCCATGGGTACATCCGAAGAAAGAAGAATTTGGATTTATCAATCTCGGAAGTTGATTTCCCTCTGCATATTTGTTCTTTCCCAATTTGACAAATCACATGCAAACGATCAAGAAATTGTTGCTTTAACTTCTCTAGCAATGCGTCTCGCTGTTATATTAACTGATACTAAAAGCTGGAAAAACATTACGGATAGAAATCAGGATGCCGCTGTGGCAGTCAAGAATTTAATTCGATTTATGGGGAGTGCTGAAAGTGGTCTCTATATTTCAATCAGACAGTACATGAATAGATTGAACGTACATCTGACTTTACCGAACTGTGTCCAGACAAATGATGAGCTCTTGATAGTTGCAAGTGCAATAACTTTAGCTCTGCGACCGTTTCATTTAACAGCTTTTGATCTGAATTTACCTGATTCATGGGAAGGGCGTTTTGCTGCCGAACAGTTTTGCTTGCTTGTACTTACGGTTCCTTGGTTTATGCAACGTCTCCCAGCAGTTCTTTTACCAGCTGTGAAGCACAGGTCTATTTTGTTACCGTGCTTGTGGACTATATTGGTAAGAGCCAAAGAATGTTTTGAATTGTTTAGGTGTGTTTATGGTGCCTCATTTATGTTATTTTTCTATCTGTAATTGAGTATCCTAATCTGAGGAAAGAGAAACTGATAATTCTCATTCATAATTAAGATAGATTACGCCTGTAATATATATAATACACATCTCTGAGGATGTAAAATATAGCCAATTACTTTTCTATATTCCTTGTTATACACATAAAGCTATACACATAAAGTGATAACACCGATTATTCTATACGAGGATAATACAAGGATCATGGCTAAACACTAAAATAATCTAACTTCAGACATACAATCCCTCAGTTTGCTCTACTTTATATGAATTATTTTTCTGGGTTATCATGACTTACTTGCTATCAATCTCGTGCTATTACTGGCGGTTTCATCTAACTTATAAACGAGCAGATTTTGTGTCTCCTCGGCATTGAGTTTGGACATGAAATTGATCAGGTCCATGTAGCACATTTTGAGTTTTAAATATTGGTTTTTTTGGGACCAAAAATCATAAAGTGAAGCTGTGTTCTTTCCATTCCAAGGAAAATTGAATTTGGGACATCAGTATATAATATGCATTTAACGTACTTATACTTTAAACATAAGCACAAAATTTATTTTCTGTTACATGATCTTCATATGCTATGTAAATTGATTACGTCATTAAACCTTAGTGAAATGATGAAATTCTAAATTAATCTTCAGTTTAACTTCTTACGCTTATTGTATGCTGTTACATTGGAAGACTGATCAAAATGTGACAGTTGATGGCAGGTTTCGAAAGATAAAGTTTTACAGGAAATGTCTAAATTGGATCAACCAAGAGTCAGTTCTTGTTCTGAACTTGCTCCATCTGTTGGGTGGGTTCTTGCAAACATTATCTCTCTGGTGACAGGCAGTGAAAATAACTCTATTGATCCTGGATGGTTCCAACAAGGTTTTGACTATGCGTTGTATGTCCTTGCAACATTAGCTTTGGCTAAAAACTTTTTAACTGTGCTTAGAGATGTTAGATGTCAAAAGGTCAATCAGAATCAATATAATCTGGGTCTTCCAGAAACTTTATCAGACCTTTCTGCTGCAGTTGGACCTGAGAGTGAGACAGGACCCAAGTCTTCAACTCTGCCGTACCGTGATATGTTTAGGCCTGTTTTTCAACAGTCACATCTTTCCAATCTTTTGGCACTTGTGAATAAAATGACCCCCGTTGCAACTGTGACTGCACCTCCAATAAGATTGGAATATTTGCGGAACGTGGAACTGGTTGATATTGTGTATTTTTATTCTTACATGCTACAAATATTATCATTCTTGAACCCTATGGTTGGATCATTACCTATTCTCAATTTGCTATCTTTTACTCCTGGATTTCTTGTTGACATATGGCATGTGTTGGAAAGTTGCCTTTTTCCTGTTGGTGGGAATGCAGAGGATAAATCATCTTGTGCGGGTAAGATATCAAAAAATAAAAACAATAGGACTCTTGAGAAAATGCAAAAGCAAACGAGCAAGGATGGAGCTCATAAATGGGTAGCTGCATTGCACAAGTTTACTAGCAAACCACAGGCAGGTGGTGATTATATTGATGCAAGGTTAGATGAAGAATCAAGTAATGAATGGGATGTAATATCTTTGGGTCTTGGTCCGGAAGGTGTTTCGAAAGATACATTATGTCTACTCTACCTTTTCAGTGCCACTTATTCTCATCTTCTATTAATTCTAGATGACATAGAGTTCTATGAAAAGCAGGTAAAATGAGTTTTGTCTCAACTTTTTTGGACAAGGATTTGAGAGTAATATTTGGCATTTAATTTTCCGAGTTAGGTCCCTTTCACGTTGGAACAGCAAAGAAGGATTTCATCTGTGCTCAATACATTAGTGTACAATGGCTTATCTCGTGGTATCAGAAAGCAGAACAAACTCATTCTGGATTCTGCTATCAAATGCTTGCATCTCATGTACGAGAGGGATTGCAGACACCAGTTTTGTTCCAGTGATCTTTGGCTTTTTCCTGCTAGGAAAAGCCGCCCCACTGTGGCAGTTGCAGCTAGAACTCATGAAGTGCTGTCAGCTAATCAAATATCAGACGATTCTTTGACTGTTCCAGCTACAAACTCTGTTATAACAACCACGCCACACGTATTTCCATTTGAGGAAAGGTGATCTTATTTTTAAACACATGGTTCTTTTATCTCTTAACACTGGTTTAAGTTCCTTCCTATACTTTTGGTGGCCTTTTTCCATAAAGATTTAAAATTTTATTGTGATTAAAGCAGCTATGGGGTCACAAAACCATACTACGATAACAGTTTCTAATTTGTATCTTTAAGTGTTTGTTGTAGTTTTATTTCAACCTACTATCTTCATTGACAAAATTGTTGTGCAAAGTTCTATATTTCATTTACTCATCTTAACAACAATTTTGATTGGTAATTTGGAATTGTCTGGCTCCTTAGATTGCGTGGTATTTTTTTTTATGATGACAAAGATTTTCATGTGTTTTCACTGTTTCATGATCTTTACCCAAAATGTAGGTATTGATATTAATTAGTGAAGGATAATAAAGTTTGTTTATTCAAATTTGTAACTTGTAATCAAATATAATGATAAAATTATATCTCAATTTCCTGAAGAACTTGAAATAGTCCCAGACTACAATTTCTTTTGTAATTCTTTGTTATTGATACAGTACTTTTTTTTCTAACAAGTTTATGTGATATGTTTTTAATTATTTAATAGCTTTTTTGTTGAAATTGAAGCTTTTGTATGTCGAAATGAATGCCTACATGTTTTTTTTTTTCTGATTTTATTGTAGCTTCCTGTTGACGATCTGGTGTTTTTTTTTCTTTTGTCTTTTTGGACTAATGTTAATGTCATGATATTTGTTTGTAATTTTGGCAGA
The DNA here is from genome assembly GCA_022432975.1 of Begonia masoniana. Classification (NCBI taxonomy): domain Eukaryota; kingdom Viridiplantae; phylum Streptophyta; class Magnoliopsida; order Cucurbitales; family Begoniaceae; genus Begonia; species Begonia masoniana. The sequence goes on from CM039505.1 coordinate 52,016,967, forward strand.
GTTGAAATGTTTAGAGAGTTTGTCAGGATGGACAAAGTCTCTCGAAAAATGGCTGGGGAAATTTCTGAACCTGGTTCACGATTAGTGGAAATTGTAGTTCGGCGCAGTCACATTGTTGAAGATGGATTCCGACAATTGAATTCCCTTGGGCCAAGGTTGAAATCGTTTATCCATGTCTCTTTTGTTAGTGAATGTGGCCTTCCTGAAGCTGGTCTTGATTGTGGTGGATTATCCAAGGAGTTTTTAACTGACATAGCCAAAGCAGCTTTTGCCCCTGAGTAAGTTTGATGATAATATTGATATACTACTGGCTTTTTTGCATGGTTAAACTTCTATATTAGTTGTTCATATATATGCTCTTCCGTTGTTTTAGGTATGGGCTATTCTCCCAAACTTCTACTTCAGATAGACTTTTGATTCCTAATACATCTGCAAGATATCTTGAAAATGGCATCCAGATGATAGAATTTCTGGGTAGAATTGTTGGTAAAGCTCTATATGAAGGAATATTACTTGATTACTCTTTTTCACATATCTTTGTGCAAAAGCTCTTAGGACGGTATAGCTTTTTGGATGAACTATCTACGCTCGATCCAGAGCTCTATAAGAATCTCATGTATGTGAAGGTAAACTATTTTGGACTTGGAAGTCTATAGCTATCATTGTTCCTTTTATTCTTGCTAGTGGGATGATTTACACAATTATGCTACTGAGGGACGTGTTTTAGTAGATGAATTAGATTTTTGCACTTTTCATGTGAATAGCTCACTGCAAATAATGATTAAGCTGGATTCGAAGATGTTCAAAAATGTGCATTAAGTTGAAGTTCCATGGATTTTAATCTTTTGTCTAATCATTAATAGATATGTGCGTGTATATAATTTATATATACATACAGTCACGCGAGTTGTTAATCTTTATGTATTTTCCTTTGATAGCACTGTACCGGTGATGTCAAGGAATTATCCCTGGATTTCACTGTTACTGAAGAATCATTTGGAAAATGGCGTGTTATAGATCTTATACATGGTGGCAAGAATATTCCTGTTACAAATGATAACAAGATGCAGTATGTTCATGCAATAGCAGATTATAAACTTAACCGACAGGTCAGTTTCTTTCATCTTTCTAGCTGACCGGATGATATCAATGTAGCATGGGCATGTGCCACGCCCGATCAAAGAAACATTTTTAATTATTCATTCAAAGATAATAGTTTTTAGGTTGGAAGTTAAATTATAATTCAGGTATATAAAATATGATGAAAACTGCACACTTGGTTGTCTAAACTGGGTAGTTTCAAATTTAGTTCTTATAATCACAATTTTTTCATTAAAATCCTTGTAGTTTTTATTCCATGGTTAAATGGTCGTTTCTTCTATGATTGAACAATTTTAACGCAAAATTTCATGTGCAGATATTTTTATCTATGACATTGTTTTCATGTCAACAGATTAAGTTGTTAGGAAAAAAAAAACTGTGGTATTTGCTGCAAAAATTATTGACAGAGATAAATGAAAAGTCCTAAAAAAAGAAATATGAACTATAAGAACTTCGATGAAAATTAAATTTAGAAAGACTAAATTGAAACAACTATTAAAACATGACATTCGATAGTGTAGTTTTTCTTCAAAATATATGATTGTTTATTATTATTAATGCATTTTACTTATTTTAATTTTATTTTATTTTACTAGGTGGTTGATTTATTATTTAGAATCAAAATTATGGTCTATGTTAATGATTATGGTTTATGTTAATAGCAAATACATGTGTATATGTAAAGTTTATTATTATTATTAAGGACATTAGTAAAAGTATTCCATATGAAATTTTAACATTTATCAAAAGTAGTGTTGGTTTTGAGAAATTTACATGTCAATAAATGATTCTCCCTAGTTCTTCTTTTAAAAATACAGTATATACATAAAATTGAAAAAGATGCACAATTTATCAGCATGGATATGTTTTACCTTGTGTTTATGTGAATATATAATGAATGTAAACATATCCATATGAGTTCATCTCTTATCTGATCTTCCGTAATGATGTACCTGTATTTTTAAATTACTTTTTGGTGCTAAATTGCAGATACTTCCCTTTTCAAATGCATTTTACAGAGGACTAACTGATCTCGTATCACCATCTTGGTTGAAATTATTTAATGCAAATGAATTTAATCAGGTATGATTTTTCTGTATGTAGATCATCCGCGTTTGCAATAACTATTCCACATCATATTTGGCAGTTCAAAGAATTTATCTGTATTAGTTTGCACTTATAGGTCTTCAAGGATAAAGTTAATGGGTGTTTAGGAAAATAGATGAAGTTTTATGTAATACCCACTAAATCCAGGGTACTTGATGGTCTTTAACTGGGGATGCTAAACAGAGACAAACAGGGATAACCAAACTTGCAATAAGTTCTTACACGGAAGCCCTCATTTGTATTAAGAGTAAAAAGTGCTGTAAATTTCTGAAGCATTGTTGAAATTATTACTAATATGGTCACCAGTTTTTGGTTGTAGTCATCAGTCAACTCTTTTAGACTGTTTTCTTACTATGTTATCAATTACATAGTCATCTGGTTCGTAGAACGTGAGCAAGATGTTGTATCATTCAAACTTTGGCAGTAAAATCCATTACAGTTGCTTTCAGGTGGGAAATATGACATTGACGTGAAGGATTTGAGAAATAATACACGTTATACTGGTGGCTACACAGAAGGAAGCCGTACCATTAAAATTTTTTGGGAGGTACTGGTCTGAGTACTGCAACCAAGTAGATTACTTTATGTTCTTTTTTAGATCTAAGTTTCTTAGGCATGAAATATGTTTATTTGAAATCAGCCATTGTTCTTGCCCAGTCATCTTTCTCTCATAATCATTTTCCTTACCTCAACCTATTTGAATTCTTGGTTGTTATGTTACAGGTTATTGAAGAATTTGAGCCAAAAGAACGTTGTATGCTTCTTAAATTTGTTACAAGTTGTTCTCAAGCTCCTTTGCTGGGGTTCAAACACTTGCAACCAACCTTTACTATCCATAAAGTAGGCCCTCAATCATTATACTTTTGACAAATTGCTTTTCTTTTCTACACACCATTTACTTATTAGTATCACCATCTATTTTTATAGTCATTATCACTTTGTACCCTCGTGAAACTTATGGATATATTTGAATCTGCATAGATTACTTGTGATGTTCCTATCTGGGCCTCGATAGGAGGGCAGGACGTGGATCGGCTTCCATCAGCTTCCACGTGCTATAATACTCTAAAGGTAAAATAGTAAAAAAAAAATCTCTCTTTTGATTCAAAATCATGGTGCAACTAGTATCTCCTCTTGTTCCAGTCATAGAATTAGATGAAATATATCAAAAAATAGAATTTTTTCAAGAATGAAATCTTATTGGAACTGTCCATATTTAGTTCATACTCGGAACAATATAACATCCCGGATCGCATAAAATATGATGAATTGGGACGGTATTTTCATTTTGTAAATACGCAATTATCTTATATATATTAACTATTTTTTTTATTTTCCTATCACTAAGCATATCAACCCTGTGAAATCTCCCCTTTCCTATATTAATCCCATCGAAAGGATCGAAAAATAGGTCCATAGAATATTTTTCTTTTCATATATTCTTCTGCTGACCATATACTCATTTGATCCTGCGATTGATGCATATAGCTACCAACCTACAAACGCCCAAGCACCTTGAGAGCCAAGCTTCTGTATGCAATCAATTCCAATTCAGGATTCGAGCTTTCTTGAAGATCGATCTACTTCTGGTTAGAACATTTGCTCACTCTTTGAATTTGTTATTACTTTATGTAAATCATAATTCCCGATTGTATTGGTTCTTTCACAGTTCCTACTTCCATGAGAGCGATTAGAAGAGCTCTTTTAATGCTGAGAGTGCTAATCAAAGAAAGTAAGCACAACTCTACCCTTTGTTTTTAACAAGTTTATGATTGCATTACTACTGAAATTTGTATGTAAATAATACTTGGCCACTCTCTGTACTCTACAAAACATGTCACGTTTGATTAATCTAAACATTTTATTATACCGTAAACATATCTGGTTTTGTTTGGACACAGACTCCATCCTACTGGTCTCTAAACTGCCTAGTTGGCTCTGTCCTGGTTCTAAATCCTATTTCTGTTAATTATTATATTCAAAATTCTTTTTTTGGGTACAAGAAAAATTCAAATTCTATCAGAAAGATTTGCACTCTCAGCGAAAATTAAGGATCCCAAGAACAAGAGATCTAACAAAATAGTCTTGGAAATTCGGGAGAGCACCTCCTGACAAAGGGGATAGCAGTGATGAGGTTGGAGCGATTGCTTCCCGACAACATATGGCAAAAGCATCGAATTTAGCATGAAATCCCTCCAACAAATTGCTTATTTCATAATTTTATTCGTTAGAGAAATTTTGACAAGTTGAAAAAATATTGATTTTGAAACTTGATAATTGGAAGCAATTATAAAATTAATTTATTTTAATTTCATTTAAATTTTTGGATGAAGACATTATTCAATCATTTATTATTTCTTGTATTTTTATGTAATTTACTATCATAATTTGTTAATTATTAAAATTGATAAATCATTTTTAAATAGTTAATTTACCAAATAGTTACTGTTTTTTTTTTCACAATTTATTATTTTAAAATCACAACTAATGATAACATCTATAATGAAAAATAAATAAATAAATTCCATCAAAGATTATGAACACCCATTGGAAGAACGTGACATTCCATTCAAACCAGATTCCAAAATCAGGAAGAAAGTGGAAATTGAGAAGACTCTCTCTCCACCCTTTTTAGGTTCAAACAGCTACCTCAAGTTTCCTTCTTCGATCATTAACAAACCCAGAAGATTTCAAAGCAGCCATTTTTCTTTTGTTTGAAAGAAATGGAGAGGTCTACATTCAAGGCAGAGGTGGTTAAACCAGTGGTTCTCAAAGCTGGTATTCCTCTGGCTCTATCAATGGCGGCTCTCCTATTTTGCAAGTTCCTGGCTAGTAAGGCAGCTCCCAAAGCTTCTGTATTAGAAAACGAGTCAAATTTGTTGAAACAAATTAATCATTTTGGAGAAGAACTAATGTCAACTAATGCTTCATTCGTGGTCGCCATAGAAACTGCAGAAGTTCATCAGAAACCCAGAAGTAAAACTTTCCAGAAGCTAAAAGAGGAAGAAGCATTGCCAATAGAGCTTCTAAATTTGTTGATATTGAAGACGGCCCATTTGAAGTTTCTGGATAGAGAGATTTTAAATATGGAGGAAAATGAAAAAAGGGTCGAGAATTTAATAATGGAGTATCTCCAAGGCATGGAGCAACAACATCAAAACCAGAAATCAGAAAACAAGCTTCTCGAGATAAATATGAAGGAAATTTCAAGGAAGAAATCAGGGGTCAGAAGAGAGAGAAATGTCGAGATTGAAGAGAGAGAAATAGCAATTTACAGAAAATGATGAGACTGAAAAGGAGTTGTTCACAAGGAAAATAAAGGATGAAGTGAGAGATCTGCAAATAAGCTTGAATAAACTGCAGCAGGAGAAAAATGAACTTCTGGAAAAGATAGAGAGGGTAGATGCATTAGCTTCCAAAACCAAGGTTTAGAGCTACTTCCATTCTGAATTAAGAAAGTGAGTATTGCTCATATTGTTCATACAGTAGTTTGACCATTTTGAGTTTTATAATGGTGCGGATTAAAGCAGGAATGGTAACAATGGAGGATTGTTGTTGAGCTTATAAGAGAAATAGAAGAGTTGAAAAGTAGCCAATTAGCTGAAGTCAATGAAATGGCCAGTTTGAAATAGAAAAATGAAAGTTTGACGGTCGAGTTGGGACCAAAAAAAGAAGCAGAACTTCATGGAAATGAAGGAATGGATGATTATTGACCGGATTGGGAAGAGAAAGGAATTCGTCTCGTTAGCGATAAATCTACATCCTATATTTGTATGGGAGGTTCAAAAATCATTAATGTCTGAAAACATTCCATGAATAACAACTTGAAACTAAACTATAGGATGTAGATTTATCGTTAACGAGGCGTTTTAATAAATAATTCGGGATTTGTTCGGAAAAATGGAGAGTATTTTGAAGCAAATATGTTTGTTAATTAGCTATTATTTAAACAATTTCAAATTCTACCTCAATGGTTGAATTAGGACTTCTCTCCAGGGTCAAGCTCAGAAAAGTCCAAGAGATGCAACCTAGATGAACAAGAAGAATCTATTGGCTCAAAGGTCAGTGTCAGCAGCAAGCCAAGCCGCCTGAATATTGGCTCCGATCAAGCCCGACAGGCCTTGAGGGAGAACAAAGTCCAGACCCGCCCTCAAGTGGGTAGTCGGAGGTCAGGCCCACCAGGTTTAACCTCGGGTCGGCCAGATTTTTTGCTCAGCGTCACTTCGCTGTCGAAAGAACAAACAGCCCACCTAGGGAAAGTAAGACCGGGCTGGACCTTATAAAAAAAATTCGGCCTGGCCAGATCGGGGCCGAGGATGACCCTAAGGTGACGCCCAATCAAGTTCGATTATTCATCAGTTTTGAATTTGGAGTATGGCTGATCCCCGATCCTTAAAATTGGGGAAATTTGATCATCTGATGCCCTAAACTTCCTCAAATTGAATGGTGGGTCTTCTCTGAACCCACAGCTGCATGTTGAGCTACCGTCCAAGCAAACTCCATTTGATTTGGGCGACTTGAGAATGGCTTGTGTAGTGGGTAACCTATAGCTCCCCATCTATGAATGAATACTTCCTCACAATTAGTTGAAACCAAACATATTTGCTTCAAAATAATTACCCAAAATTATTTGTAAAAACATCTCATAAATGATAAACCTACCGACTTTCCCAGTCTCCCCTTCAAATGGGTGTCTTCTCTTTCAGATATTTCCAAGTAAATAAGAAAACGTCATCTCAATGTAGTGCTAGCTTGCATCCTAAATTAATGTAAGAATGTTCATCTTTTGTGGAAGTGAAGAACTGATACAAATCCCAGAATTTAGTTCAATTTTTACATTCTGATTCGAGCGGGAAAGCCATAGCCACGCCACCGAAACATAAAATACGAAATTCACTGAAAGAAAATCGTAAAAACTGTATTTTCTTACCAATTTGGTATCTTTTAAAGAAATGATTAGACCTAAAATTGTATGACTTCACAAAACTCTACAATATTACAAGAGGGTGGCAAATGCTTACCTGTGATAGCATTACACTCCTGGATTTATATAAGCAATGACCGTTTTATCACCAAACGGCATAGCAGACTTGCCACGAGAACTCAAATCTCAGGCCCAAATAGGAGTTAATATGTCATCTGCGGTAGCGATAGCGCTTAAAGTTAAAGTAGACGTGCAAAATTCCACGCTCGAATGTGCACTTAAACCCCTTCTTATGAGAATATTCCCATTCTTTGTTCACAATGCGAAATGCCTGTCACCCGATCACAAGAAAACTTAGCAATCTCATTCCCCATATTCCAGAAAAATATCATAAACTCAAAAATTTCTATAACTTACTATATCTTCGTAAGGTGGTCCAGCGTGGAACCTTAAGATGCAAGTCTCACTACTATTCCCATCCTTCTCGATAGTATAAGTTGGGGCGCGAATCTTGTCTACGAGGTCCGGATAAAAAATGTTAAATTTATATCCCTGCACAATTTTGGGAGGTGGATTATCGTGATCGTAGTGAGTTTGATTGTATTTGTTCCACTCGTATCCTGTGTGAACCCTATTGAAGTATTTTGGTTTTCTTGGCCGATACTTATCGTGCCACCAGTACACCTGCATTGATTCGATAGACCATTACGAAAAAGTTTAATATGACTAGTATAGTACAAATAATTCAGGCATATGTAGCAGGGTATTATAAATGAAATCGAATAGGGAGATGATAACTACCTGTGAGTCGAGGTTCACTTCTGCACCAGAACCAAAAATTGCATCTCCATCCTCCAAGGCTCCCATGGCTTTTACTGCTTTGAGCTCAAAGTTATCTTCTGAGGCAGCTGGCTTCGAAGCTATAGCTTCTTGAATTCGTCTCTGCTGTTCTTCTAAAACAGCCATTCGTTTCCGTTCCTGTTCATACACAAGATGATGAAATATATTCTCCCCCACATACTTTTGAATCTAAAATACACAGTAAATTTGGACTTTCAGAAATGGTACCAATATTGCCCTATCGTCTTCAGGGTCTATTGCAACATCATTGTCATCACCATGCAACAGTTCTGGTGAAAAGGATCCGGCCTCCTCTTCAGCTTCATCATTCTCTTCCTCGGTGAGGTTTGGAGACAATGGCCGTGCTTCTGGATTTGGTAAAAAGAGATACAATTAGACAACCATCTCGCAACCAACTTGATGCAATAAAAATCCAAACACAACATGAAGTCCAACGGATGAACCTTCAACATCATGATCAACTTCCTCCTCGATAGGTGTCAAAGAATGCTCTAGTTCCAACCGCTCATCACCGCCTTCTAAAGGTTGTTCAAGGTGTAGCAGATGCTCGCGTAACTTTTTGGTATGAATTTCCTTCAAACAAGCCTGCATTTAAAAAATTACTCATTATGCTGTAAAGGAGCATATTAAAAGAGCATGTGATTCAAATCACAAATATCATCTAAGAGATACCTTAGCCTTGTATATATGGAGACGTTTAAGAATAGTCTCCCAATACTCTACGAGTTTCGCTGTTCCTGATCGCATCTGTGACTCAATTTGCAATCGCATAGCCTCTAGTTGACCATAAGTTTTACCATCCAATAGATTTTTAACATCTGATTCAATACTAGAATGCAAGCCTCTATCTTCTGCGAGTAATTCGGTAGGGGGCTCCTCCCCACGAACCCTTGCTCTATCTACTACATCTTTTTTTCGAGCTGCAGCTAGTTCCCAGTCACAAACCACTAGAAGTGCCTGTTAACATGTCAAACTGTAATTATTCATTTCAACGACAATTCTCTTGAATTAGGCAAGAAGAAGCACCTCTTAACTGTTGGATGCGTGCATAAATAGAAGCCATGAAACATGTTAAGACCAGCATACTTTGATTTAAAACCAAGGGCATTCGTCCGAAATGTATATCATCAAGGGTATAGAAAATCAAATATTCCTATAACGAATCAGACAAAAGGTATAGCCCACTAAAATTTAAAAAAACCTTACACAAGCACAAACAACAGGTAAGGCTTTAAAAAGCATGAAAATTTCAGAAAGTGTTTCTCTTATTTTTTCTCTTCAATAACTGAATCTAGCAAGCTTCAAACTTTGTTTATACTCAAATTTCAGAGAGCGTTTGTCTTAGATTTTTCACTTCAATAACTGAATCTAGTAAGCTTCAAACTTCATTAAGCATCGCTAAGACCAAAGAAGGGTAGCTATCAGACCACTTACTCATGCCATGTATAGTTTTTTCTGTTGTTTCCAAACTATTCATCGGTCTTATTTGAGAATCAAAAGCAATTCCTCCAACATTCTTTTTTTTCTTTTTAAATTCAAGTAAGCGCTCGATGAGTGGTTTGAACACCTACTTTCATAATTCATTAACTTAATTTTTCAAATTTCCAAATAGATTTATCTTGACAAAGGAAAAGAAATTAATATAAGGGTATATAATATCCAACCTCCCAGTACTCGCAATGTGTTTCGGTTGCTCTGTCCATATCCAGATGCATTTTGATGTCGTCACGGAGCTCTTCCATCTCTTTCACTGTTAAGCCCTGTATAAGATGAATGTAAACGTTAATACTAACAATAAATAATGTACGTTCAATTGTGATCATGTATTGAGGTATTAAAATTCAACATTCAAAATAAACCACTGACACAAGCTAGTAATGCATTACATAAAAACTTCAAAAAATTATTTGTTAGGAATCAATGAATTCTGCAATTGCACATGAAAAGTAAACTGTTGTTTCACTACACAGATAGTTTCTTCTTGAACGTTCCAGGGTAAGAACTAACAGTTGCTATTACTACGTTAAAGTGAAAAACCACTATACAAATGAAAAAAATAAAATGGAAATTACAATGAGAAAATTATTCTAATAAACTCAATTCCATAATAATTTTGTGTATAGCGACTAAAAACATTGATACAATTATTTGTAAATAGTTACAAATCAACCAACAGTTTTTACCTTGAAAACCATGTATGGTTCATTTATTTCTATATCATGCTCACTGTATCCATTAAGGTGCTTAGAGAGAATATCAATAGGCTTCATACGCCCTTCACGAAGCCGAATCTCTGATCTAACTTTGCTTTGATCAAAATGAAACTGTATATTGACAATTGAACTTGTCATCAAATAGAACGTGAAATTATTGAATGAGAACATTGCTAAAAACAAAGTTCAGTACCTCAAAATCAAAATATTGACAAAAACAGAAAATGATCAGTACAAGCCCATGTATTACCTCTTCTTCCTTCTTCTCCCAGTCCTGGAACTCAGCACGAGCACGTTCTCTAGCCAGTATTGCCTACCAAAAAAGTGCCGTTTGTATATGTTACGCGTAAAAGAAGGAAAGGCTTATGACATCATAAAATACTCGAGTTACTAAAGACAAGGTATTACTCACCATTTCTTCTTCATATTGAGCTTTTTCAAGTGCCCTTTCTTCCCTCCTCTTTTTCACTTTTTCAATCTCAGCCTGCATTATATATTAAAACAATTAAATCAGCTAATAGATAATTAATTAAGATTGATATTACATGTCATCAGCATAATTTTTCAACCAGCGTTTTGTACACAATCATTGCATCAGGCATTGACACGAACATATTAAAGTTGTACACAATCATTGCATCAAGCATTGACACAAACGCATTCAACACAATCAAGAAACCAAGAATATCTTATATTACGCCAGAGAATAAAAGAAGCTAAAGAAGAATAGGCTGAAAGAAAGAGAAGGAGAAGAAGCTATTGCGAAGAGTGGCAGTGGAAGATAGAAGTCATTTTCATTTCAATCAACATAATCTGTCCTTTTCCCATTTCAATACTAGACTTTAAAAAGACAACTTAACACCACTCTAGGAAATGAAGTGAGGGGAATTAGAAGGTCAAAAGATACATCCAAGTAGGCGAAAAGATTAAGTTCTTTAATACAAACCAAAATAAATAAAACGTAAATAAAATAATTAAAACTTTAATAAATGATGTTTTCATCAACTCTCTCAGGGTAGGAGAAACTCGACCCTGTCAAGTTGATAGAACCACAAGGCAGCAATCTGATCAATATTCCAACCATAAGTTAAGTGACTAAGCAACGTTCTTTCGATATCCATAAACTCGTGTAACTGGAGGGATGGATCAGGAATCTCCCCGAGCTGTTCTGAAATTAAGCAAAGGAAGATCCTGGTGACTCCGATAGAACTCCAATAAATATGGATCCAAGTGTTGAAGTGTTTCTCTAGAAATCCATGTGCAATCACCATCTGGCCGATTCACCCAACGGACTAGGAAGCGTAGAACCTCACCTTCATTAGTAAATACAATTTGTTCATCTAAAATAACATCAGTTTTATTCTTATGTGTTGTGACAGGGAATATTGGGGAAGCAGTGTTAGCAGATGTAGGATCAAAATCGACGGATGAATGTAGAAAAGAATCATTAGATGGACTAAAATGGCCTTTATAAGCTACTAATTCCTCAACATTAAAAGTAAAATGACAACCAAAATGAGACAAGAGATCAACGACATATGCATTTGGGCCAATTCACTTTAAAATTTTAAAATGACCAGGACTACGAGCTTGCAATTTAGAACATGATCTGGATGAACGCTGCTCAGGACGAATTCAAACTATAACATAATCTCCAATATTAAATTTAACATGTTGTTTGTGTGAATAAGCTCGTAGTTTATATGATGCATTACTTGCCTCTATTTGTTTAGAGATCTCTACATGCAAATCATGAATATGTTGTGAAAAATTTTCGGCCAACATAGACATACTAGCATGCGGAGACATAGAGAAGACGACCAAAGGCTTCATGGATTTAAAGCAATCAACAACTTCAAAAGGATTCATACCTATAGATTGACTTACAGAGCTATTATATGCAATCTAGGCTGTGAGGAGAATCAAATCCCAAACTACTAAGACTTCGATTAATAACTTCAGTTTGACCATCAGTCTGAGGATAATAGGCGGTGGAAAATTTTAATGTTATGCCTTCCATGTGTCATAAAGTTCGCCAAAAATGACCAGTAAAACGCACATTCCCATCGGAAACAATAGTCTTAGGGAGACCATATAGTTTAACAATCTCATTGAAATACAAACGAGCTACTTTAGATCCGTCAGTCGTTTTATTACATGGAATAAAATGAGTCATTTCCGAAAAACGATCAACAACAACTAAAATAGAATTTGGGAGTGCGCGGGAGTCCTAACACGAAATCCATACTAATATCCTGTCAAGGACAATTAGGGACTGAGAGTGGTGTGTAGAGACTAGTATTTTGTCGTCTTTGTTTGGCCGATTGACAAATTTTGCAAGTGTTGACTATCTTGCCTACATCTTTCTTCAAGTTACGCCAATAGAATTGTCGTTCAACTTCTTCGATCATTTTGTCACATCCAAAATGGTCAATTAATCCTCCTTCATGAATTTCCCACATAATGAACTCTCTCACTGAGGTTTGAGGAATGCACAACTTGTTGATCTTAAAAAGATAACCTTCCTCTAGATTAAAGTCATTGTTGTAGTCGAGTTGCCCATTTTTCAAGGTGAGGAAAATATCTTTAAAATTAGGACAAGACTCATGATCCTCTTTGAGTCTTTCAAAACCGATTACTTTAGCACTAATGACAGCCAAAAGAGATAGGCGACGACTCAACGCATCAGCTGCTTGATTCTCTACACCCTTTCTGCGTTTCAATACAAATGAATATGCTTACAAACACTCAATCCAAAGACCATGTCGAAAGTTCAACCGCTTTTGAGAATTGAAACATTGTAAAGCTTCATGGTCCGAATAAAGTACAAATTCTTGAGGTAACTAGTAATGACGATAACGTAGAGCTTGAACAATTGCATACAATTTTTATCATACGTTGAATATTGTTGTTTAGTATCATTCAACTCTTCACTAAAATAAGCGATATGGTGTCGTTCTTGGCTGAGAACACCACCCCCTACCCAAGATGCATCTCATTCAACCTCAAAGACTGAAGTTGCATTACAGGAGCTTCTGTCATTCGGATTTTAATAGTATTGAAAGCTTTAGATACTGCCAGTGTCTAACGAAGTTCTCCCCTTTTCATACACTCAGTAACAGGAGACATAATTATACTAAACTTTTTGATGAAACGACGATAAAAGGTAGCTAACCTGTGAAAACTTTGGACATCATTTATGTTTTTAAGCTCAGGCCAATCAACAATCGCTTTAATCTTTATGGGGTCAAAGGACACTTCTGCAGCAGAGACTATAAAGCCTAAGAAAGCAACACTCTCCGTGAAGAACACACATTTTTTAACATTGGCATAGAGACTTGAAGCCCGAAGAGTAAAACAAACTTGTTGAAGATGGCTTCAATGTTGATCTGTAGTTTGGCTATAAACAAGAATATCATCGAAATAAACAACAATAAATTTACTCATAAAAAGTCTAAGAGCATGACTCATTACTCTCATGAAGGTGTTTGGGGCGTTGATGAGTTCAAAAAGCATGACGAGCGACTCATAAAGGTCATCCTTTGTTTTGAAGACAGTTTTCCGCTCGTCACCCGGACGAATTCTAATTTGGTGATACCTGATTCTAAGATCAATTTTCGAAAAAATATTACCATGAGCCATTAAGTCCAACGTATCATCAAGTCTAGGGATGGGAAAACGACAATTCATAGTAATCTTGTTTATGGCACGACTATCAATGCACATTCTCTAAGTGCCGTCTTTTTTTGAAATCAGAAGTGCGGGAACTGTACAAGGGCTTAAACTCTCACGAATAAATCCCCTTTTGAAAAGTTCATTTATTTGTCTCTGTAGTTCAACATGCTCATTGGGATTCATTCAATAGTGAGGTAAGTTTGGAAAAGATGCTCCAAGAATGAATTCGATTTCGTGTTGAATATCTCATAATGGAGGTAACTGGTCAGGGACGTCATCAGGGAAGACATCCTTAAATTCTTTAATGATTGATTAGCCTTCTGCAAAGGTTATTAGAGGAGGATTTGACGGACTCTTTACTACCAACACGACAAAGACAACATAATCATTTTCAAGTGAACGCTCAAACTCCATAGGGTTAATAGCATTTAATCATTTGTGTTCAACAATTTTCTTTGTGCGAGGGGACTCCAACGATTTTGGATTTGCGGGCAAAGAATTAAGGTGAAGTTTCTTTCCATTATATACAAAAGAACAAGAATTAGATCGACCATGGATAGTGGCATCCAAATCAAACAACCATGGACGACCGAGGATGACATGACTGACATCCATATGAATGACATCACACCAAATTTGCTCTTTGTATTCAAGGAACTGAATGGGTACCAAACAACGCTCTTTCACAAATATGGAAGAAGTATCAATCCATGAGACATTGTAAAGTCGAGGATGAAGAACTGACTTCAACCCAAGACGAGATGCAATAGATACAGATACTGCTGCATTAATACAGCTGCTACTATTCACAATGATTTTGCAACCCTTGTTATTGATTTTGATATATGTGTAAAAAATAGAATAACGACGTCAATCTTCGACATTTTTGGGTTGGGTAAGTGTACATCTCACAACACTTAGTTGAGGTGAAGTGGAAAGAGTAGGTAGGGAAAGAGTTCGGATACAACCTAAAAAGTTATTGTTATCCAAATCTCCAAACTCTTTAAGGTTAGGTTCATAAACTTGTTCTTCACTTGTCTCCTCAATTTCATTTTCACTATCTTTTATGACTAGGTTTCAGCTAGGGCAATTAGAGGAAATATGACCAAAATTCTTACAATTGAAACACTACAAAGGAGAAGAATTTCTCGAATTGTCCACACTTTTACCTTTGTTTTCTCTCACCAAAGGGACATTGGATGGAGGAGGGACTTAGGAGTAGCAGGAGCTGAAACAGGAGGAGGTCTATTGTCACCACGTTTTTCATATGGAGTTTTCATAACTAACTCATAGTCTCGAACTAAGGAAGGAATAGGCATGATCGAGAGTATTGCCTCCTCGAAGGATAAGCTCGCGTCTAAGGTCATCTCTTAAACTTTGTCGAAATCTACTCATAGGCATGGCCTCATCTTCAATTACTTGACTTCTCATTCAGAATTCATCAAATTAATTAACATATTTAGTTACTGGTCGGTTGCTAGGGCATTCCATTGGTCTAATAGATTACCCTCATAGGATTGGGGATAAATACTTCTCTTGAAGCCATTGTTTCATTTCATCCCAACTTCCAATAGGAGGCGTATAACGCCTCTGAAAGAGATCTTCTACACTTTCCCAAATCAGTTGGGCAGTACCAGTCAATTTTAAACAGGCAAACTGAACTCTTTGGTTTTCTGGCACTCCGTAACAAATGAAAAAACGATCTATATCTTTTACCCATTGAGTAAAGATACGAGCATCAAAACAACCATCAAAAGTAGGAGCATCTAGCTTGATATTCCTAAAGAGTTGTTCGTCATGGTGATTAAGAGATTGAGAATCTCGACGATAATAATTTTGACTGCCCACACGATCGTAATTCTTATCTCTACGGTCACGTCCAAAGTGCCGTCAAGCGTCTTGTCGATGATGATGGGGCCTATTATGGAACACTTCAAAATTGTCTGTATCCGAGGTATGAGGAATTTGTTCCACATTGTTCAACTTATTCTTTATATTTCTATATGCCTCGCCAGTAGTGATCAACTCAGTCTGAATGATAGCTAATTGTTCTTGAAACTGTTGTTGGTTGATTGTCGAGAAAGTACATCAAATTGGGAAGATTTCATATTTAAGGCACAAGAACTAGATGAGACCTGACGACCACTACGTAACTGCATGCAATGTTACTAAATGAAGGGCAATGGAGAGATCAATAAACAAGCAGTACTCGTAATGAATAATATCTACTACATCCTAAATTTAGTTTTTTTTTTAGATTACATTAATTCTAACAAAGCAAACGCATAGAATTGATATTTTAAAATGATGAAGCAAAGGCCAAATACCACGTCAAAAAATCACCATAAAATTGATTATCAAAATGAACAGTGAAATTAATTGGTGAAGGTGAAATAATCAGCAAAGATTATATCAACTAACAGTTCAAATAAGAGGACATTAAGTTGGGTCAAATAATCAAGTTTAATACGGTGAAAGGCAACGGGGATTGATATGCTTATGATAAGGAAACAGAAGTAAACCACAACACATAAGAACAAAATTAAAGCATTATTTAAAATAAACAGCATTGAAAACTAAAGAAAGATTGAAACAGAAAACTCTGTGTATCGTTGTGCCAATCACGAATGGAAGATATTATCAGTAAAACCCAGACAGCATAACCAAACAAGCAGAGGGAGGAAATCCATACAGCAAAACCATCGGCAGTTAACCCCAACAGCAAACCACATAAGCAGAAAAATATCCAAATGAGCAGTGAAACCCAAAATTTGCATCAGCTTTCAGGCTGAGGACTGGGTCTTGTTTTAGTGAGAGAACAAGATGAATTTTCACGAAAGAAATATTGAAACAGTTCTTCAACTTCCAACAGAGGAGGGTGCTAATTTTGAACTCACCCAAAATCAGAAAAGTTAACTAAGGGGGTTAGAGAGAATATGGCGGCGAAGAAGTTGAAGAGGAGGCAGAGAGGCAGAAGTCGACGACGAAGAAACAAAAGGAGGAGGAAATTACAGGAGCTGCGGCGAAGGGCTGTTCGAAGTATGTTGATGAGCGGGGAGGAGGTGAAGCAGAAGAAGAAAGAAGGTCATAGGCTTATGAATGTCATGGGTAATTAAATGGAATTCATGGGGAAGAGAAAGAGAATATTGGGAGGGCAGCAGTAGCGCAGTGAAAAAGAAAAAAAAAAAAAAAAAAACAGAAAGAAGAGAGGGACGAGAAGCACTTCATGCCCCAATTTGAAAGGCAAAAATGATAAGACAGAGAAAACAGGTGCTAAACCAAGAGTTCAACTTGATGTATAACAAAATCAAGAAACCAAGAATATCAGATATTACGCCAGAGAATAGAAGAATAAATTGATAAAAGAAGCTAAAGAAGAATAGGTTGAAAGAAAGAGAAGGAGAAGAAGTTTCCATTTCAATCAATATAATCTGTCATTTTCCAGTTTCAATACTAGACTTTAAATAGACAACTTAACACCACTATAGAAGATGAAATGAGGGGAATTAGAAGGTCAAAAGATACATCCAAGTAGGTGAAAAGATTAAGTCTTTTAATACAAACCAAAATATGAAGCAAAATAATTAAAACTTTAATAGATGATGTCCTCATCAGAAGCACTGAAAACATCAGCCAACTCTCAAAAACTTTCTGAATGGATGAGCATATGTGAGCCGTCAAGATTTGGAATGAAAATGAAAATTGAATAAATGATTTATGGTCAACTAAATGCCAATATAAAATCTTCCAAATACTTGAAGTATAAAAAAACCTGGCAGTATACTTTAAAAAGAATCTCATAATGTGCAAAATCAACTAACAACCTCAAATTGTAAAAGTATTTTGTACTTGTACGAGAAAACAAAAAACCAAGACAAATGCATGTGTTTAATAAATTGAATTAAAAAAAAACTATCTTAAACTTCCAATCTCAAAAAGAACGCCACACAAAGACAAGCCCAATTTTGAAAAAAGAAAACAAGATTTAAACCAATATTTGTCTGATGGAATAATAGATCCAAATCATAAAAGCTGACCATTAGACAACTTGAATTGATAACAGGATTACCAGCATTTGTGCATTTACAATCCTATAAATTTAAATTCTAGTTTGTACGAAGAACCTCAATCAAGCAGATGAAAGAAGACCATAGCATAAATGAAAAGTAATCCATTAACTAGAAAAAATAGTGTACCATCCTTTCTCGCTGCCTTTTTTTCTCGGCTTTAACCGAAAATGCCTCAAGGGGTACTCCATGTGTGACATCACGCTCAATCTTCTTTCTCCACACAAATCTATGGATCACACACAAATAATTCAGATTAATGAAGTTGCAAACTTCAAAAATATATATTTCACAAGTCAACGAAGAATTCTCCCCGTGCCAACCTCTTCTCAATTACTGATGTTTTATACATATACCACTAATTATGCACAAAATTAGCCAGATTCCAATCTATAATGGTTCATCTAGTTTCTTTGCAATACAGAGATATCCCCCTCAGCTAAAAACTGTGTTTTAAAGTTTAACTGTATCCAATTTGCAATCAAGAATAGTGAAAATGAGCATTATCATAAAAAAGAAACTTAGAAATTTGTAGTCGTAAAAACTAACCAACAGAAGCATGCTACATACTTTTCACTGAGATTGGAATCGCCAAATGGATTTGAATCATTGGAATATCCCGAAACTGTGGGCGCCTTCAATTTCTTCGCAACTCGCATTGCCTGCACAGGTCAGCGAAAATAAATTATGATCACATTCCAGAGAACAAATTCAAAAGAATAACCCCTCGAAATAAACAATAAAACTCCCATCAGAATCCAGGAAAAACAAAACAAATGAAAGATGAAATATGAAGAAAATCCTAACCTTTTTTTGCGCCTTCTTGGCCAAGTACTCAGCAATTTCTTCTTCAGAAACTTTCCTCGAAGATCTCTTCTTCTTGCGCCCTCCTCCATTGCTCTCACCGCTGTCGTAAGAATCATCCCCGGAGTCCCCAGCGCGGGAGAAGTTTTGACGCCTGCTACGACTGTGTCGCTCCCTCCTACTCCGGGATTTCCTCGCCGGAGAAGAGTCGCCGCTGTCTGAGTCGTCTCCGGACTCCGAATAGGAATCAGAGTCCCTGTCAACCGACCTTCTACTATGCCTCCTGGAAGACGACGATGTTTCCTTCTTGCTCCTACTGCTTCGACCGTCGGACGCCATACTTGGAGGCAGAGGTTACTTTTTTGTCGCTGCTAAGTGGCTATCATCGCTAAAACGAACCGACTTCAACGAGTTCCGGTACGGTTCCGATCGGCCGAACTCGACCCGGTTTCAAAATTTTTTAACTATTCATATCCCTAAGTTATGAAATTAGATTATTCTTTTTTTATTATCAAATACAAATACAATGCTTAATGCTTATATTCGTCTCAAAATCAGAACACCCATAAATCTCAAAATCAGAAATTACCATCGTCGGTTCGTCCTTCACAGGCTGACAAAGGAGAAAAAGCCAAAAGGGGTTCGACTGTCGTCGAAGAAAGAGCCAACGGTAGTATCTAGAAATAGAATAATCGAGAGTCGAGAGGCATTCGAATGTCGTGGCGATTGCGAGAGAAATATGAGAAGTGAGAACTGAGAAGAGAAAGAAATTGAATGGATAGGATTAGTAAATTAGGATTAGTTCGGTCCGATTCGGTTTTTACGGCTTTGTATTATTAGACTCGAAAATCAAACCGAAAACTTCGGTTCTGATAAATAAAAACCGAAATTCATTTATTTTATGAGCAAAACCGACCAGAACCGGACCAACTATGTCGGTTCTGCTCTAGTTCTTCGATCCAGGCAGGTTTTGCTCACCTCTTTGTCAAATCAAATCATTGTAAATAATTTATTATTCTAATTTTTTAATTTATTAATCTAATTTATAAAAAGTGTAACGTAAGCTTTTTGTGGATTAATTGAACTTGAAGACCAGAAAAAACAACCCAGCTACTTGTTTATAGATCGTGGATTGTCATCAAATGCACACCCTTTCGATTTCTTATATGTTACCAAAACTTCCTTCTCCAACAGAATCAATAGATTCAACCTCCTAAATTCAGATAAAACTAATATGCGAGACTTAAAATCTCAGGCCAAAGAGCGTAGATTTCGGGTCCTCTTCAAAGCATAATATTGACAAGGTATAATGTTGAGAATGCTCGCTTACATGATCTGGTTTGGCAACCGACGACTTTCCCGTTTAGTGGCTTTGGCAATACGTTCCAAAAAGGATACTCAATTCGAACACCAAGACTAAAATAGTGAAACATTGAAAACATCATTGTCAAAACATAATACCGTGGTCAAATCCAAATGAAAAAGAAAAAGGGCAGTAGGCTCTAAAAGCCAAAGAACAAAAGAAGGTTGGTTGGTTGGTTCAAAAATTAAGCTATCCAATCACTGACCACAAGGGTCCTCTTTCAATTGGCAGCAACCTCAGTTGATAGAAAACTGGAGTTGTGAACTGAGTCTTGGCTCGATACTTTGGTCTTTGACATCTTCAGAACTTGGATTGCTTCGTCTACTTTGGCAGCCAGCGACTCGGGTGACTCCAATAAGTGTAGCAATTCCACGCTGTCCATCTCCAGAAGCATTCCTGTAATTTTTGCAGCAAGATCCGGCTGCAATTTTCACATTTATAAACTTCAAACATTTACAGCAACACAAATTTTTGGATTATTCAAAATACTTTGCCGCAATTTCTTTCTTTTTTCTTCTCCAATTTCCATATCACAAGTCATATGAGCAACGTGAACAAGTGTGTGCCTCTTCACCGTGCACGAGATTTAAGAACTTGGACAAATTTGGTAACCTTCTACTAAAGTGGACTTATGTAAGGAAATGTCACCTTATAATTTTCGACTAGTGGATAGAGACGATCCCCAAGTATTTGTTTCTGTTGATCAGGAGAAGCAGCAGCAAGCTTACAGCTCAGTACCACTGAGTCCTCTGATCCAGCTCCAGCTGTTTTGGAACGGGTATAATGAGACTGTCCATCCTGTAGTAAAGGAACCTTTCAGAATTAAGAAAATGATATTTTAAACTTATTTTATTTTTTCAGCCAAAAATGACATTACAAGCACAATTAAAAAAAAAAAGTAATTGCCCAAAATTGGATTTTATATTATGGTATGAAAGAAAATGAAGTGCTCGAGCAGAAAAAGCAAATATTTTAGAGGAATTAAGTTGCTTATTCAGAGAATACGGCAGATAACCTGTTTAAAGCCTGAATCGTTGGAACCAGCGTGAGCGTTGTTTTGAGCAACCGTTTGGCCATTCGACCTTACCCTGTTGTGCATACCTTGTCTAAGAATCTGTAAAAAAGAAGCCTGATAAGCAAGAGCGTAAGACCAAAACGCCCAAAATGTCTATTTCCTTGAATTATAAATAGTAAAATTAAAGGTGTCTATGATTAGAAAATGAAGTCAGGAAGAAAGCTTCCTCATTAAAAGTCCAAACTCTCAAGGTTTTCCCCTTTACCAAATTTCTTTTATACATATCATTTATGAAACAAATGACAAAACATCAAATTACTTGTTTGTTTTGGATGTTATTATCAAAATGGCAATTCTTTTTGTAACATCCAAAGGAATAAAAGCTAGCGTTTAACTTTTAAACATTAAAAGCCACTTACAAGAGTGCCAGGTAACGGTTGAAAGCTAGGTCCAATTGGAGAAGCAAAGTTATTGGACCTCCATACTGGCCTTAACCGTAAAGATTGATACATCAGGCCTGGTCTCTGTGGCGTAGGTGGAGCTGGAAGAGAACCAAGAGGAGATGTGTAGTGGTAGGAAGGATATCCGCCAGGAACTAGTCCAGCTCTACGCTGAGCAAAATGATGTTGCAGTTGAGCTTGTCTTTCCTCTTTTCTTTGAGCAATAGCCACATACAACGGCTTGTTTTGAAACATATGTCCTGTAAAACATTAGACACTATATATCATAAAGATAAAATAAAAAACTCAAATCTAGACTGAGTAAACAAAAAGAAACTTTCAGGAAATTTTGGATATTATCTGCTCTAGTACTACCATAAAAAATCAGGCCATCTGAAGAATTTCCAAAAAATTAATCAAGGAACAAACATCCTTCAGGGATATCCTATGATAGATACAATTTTTACCGTGAAGTTAAAAGGTATCATGTCTGTAAAATCAACACCAAAAACACTGATATGCAATTCCTACGCAATCATATTGTTTAATATTACTTACAGAACCTAGTTGACAAAATAATCATATATAATTAATTAGATAAATACGTACCATGTACATCTATAAAAAGTAGTATAAACAAAATGAATATATTCTGAAAATAATGTAAGTAGAAGAATATCAGTCATCAATTTACCATGAAAGGTGCTCACTGCTTTATTTGCCTCCTCCTGACAAGAGAAGCAAACAAATCCAAACCCTTTGCTTATTCCTTTGTCGTTCTGCATAATTTTTGCGGAAGTAATTGTGCCACACTGACTGAAATGTTTTGCGAGATCTTCAGTCGTGACATCATCATCAATATTCTTTACATACACATTTAAGCCCTTTATGCAAGGAAAAGAAAGATGATGTAAGAAAGAAAAAACAGAGAGGTATAAAACCAAGGGGAGAAATGTGCACAAAATACCTTGTGTTGGTCCTTGCACTTTTCTTCAAACTGTCTGCGTAACATTTGTTGGCGCTCTGTCTTCTTCTGTGCCTTTGCTACATAGAGAACCTTTGAACCTAATTGTTGCAGACAACAGAGGAACCATAGAATGACAAAGTTAGTTAACTGTTAAGTGTAATGCATTACAGTTGAGGGTGACAAGGATAGATTGCATACCAACTTGTGATCCGTTCATCACTTCCATTGCACGCTTAGCATCATCAGAGTTATCAAAGTCTATAAACCCAAAACCTTTAGATATTCCATTGTCATCCTTTGCAATAACCAAGCTAGCAATATTTCCAAACTCCAAAAACTTTGTATGCAGAAGCTCCTCCCCAATTTCTGGATCCAAATTCTTCACATACAAATTTGTAAATTTAGTATCAGTGCTAGAAGCCATAACTCGGTCGATTTTCTTGATGAACTTTCCAACATAGCTGGGAAACGAAATATAATAAACAAAGTCGGTGAGACAAATATGATTTAATGGACAAAATAGCAAGCGACAATGAAAGTAAACAACCAAGTATTACAATTACACATCGTAAAGCTAACATACATTTCCTTCCCATCTATATTTAAGCCATTTAACTTCTCAATAGCAGCAGTTGCAGAATTTTCTGACTCAAACTGTACAAAGCCGTGACATCTGCTCTTCCCGTCCTCAGTCATGGGAACTTTGCAGGAGACAATATTTCCAAAACGACCAAACATTTCTTCAAGCTCCATACTACTGACCGAATCACTCAAGTTCTGCCATAGAATAAAAAAAAGTCAGATTTCTCAGCATTCAGTGGGAAAGACTTGGGCAAGGATTGCTGCTTATTTACATATAAACTTTCTAGGAATGATGATGATACCTTGACAAACACATTGCCAATTCCACTTTTCCTCGCATCGGAATCACGATGTGACCACATGACTCTCATCATCTTTCCATTCAAAATACTGTGATTCTTTTCCCGGATAGCGTTGGTTGCTTTCCGAAACAAAGAAATAACAACAATGTCAAAGGAGGCGTAGGACAGCACAAAACGAATAATGTTATCAATCTAAAAATCTTGACGAAAAAGTGATGAAGCTGGAAAGCAATTCCTGCTAGAACTGTTTTGCGTTAAGCATTTTAAAACGCAACAAGAAGAAAAATCTACTGGTACTCAATTTGCACGTGAATTCTTGACCTTGTTCTTTAACGAGGGAAAAAAGTAAGAAAATCTTGCTACGAATGTGAAAATTGGTACGTAAACTTGAATAATCAAAGAAGTAGTGCGTCGCGGTATGTGGATGATCCTTTTATTATATAACTACTTCCAAGAATCAAAAGAACATAAAAAGAAAACGATTAGAGAAGAACGGATACCATCTTGATGAGCGACGAAATTGACGTAACCGTAACAGAGGGATCTGCCAGTAGCAGAGTCCCTGGAGACTCGAACCGAGGCGAGGCTCTCGAATTGGGAGAAAGCATCACGAAGAATCTCCTCCGTGACGTCGGGATGAAGATCACCAACGTAAAGCGAAAGTAAGTTGGTGGACGCCGTCGGAGCGACCGCCATTGTCAGAACTCACCGAGTCTTGTCGACGAAAAAAAGAAAGACAAAAACTGAAACTCCTTCAACGACGGCGAAATCAAGAGCGATATGAATATCGATTGTAACCAACTGATTCCAAATCAAAAGCGTTTCCCTCGTGACTTGATTACAGTAAATGCAGAAAGAGAGAAAGAGATGGAAATGGAAGGAGAAGAACAAGGAAATATTGGGAGAGAGAGAGAGAGAGAGAGAGAGTACGAGTGATTAAGAGAGTGGTACGGGTGGGAGGGAGGGAGAGAGAGAGAGAGTTGCAGAGGAATTTCAGGATTTTGCATGGCCAGGTTGTGCCGTCTCTACTGTTATACGCCGCTGACTTTCAACCATTGCCACGCGCTACTGGCGCGATTCACTTTTACGTTCCCGCCCGATAAAATTATTATTTTATTATATATTAATATTTATTTTAGAATAATGATATATTTGTTCTATTATTTTATTATTTTAAAATATTCACTGATGTGTCAATAATAATTGGTGCAATCAATGTAATAAATTATAAATAATTAATTTATAACATTAATTGCACCAATCATTGTTTGACACGTCAACAACAAGTATTTTAAGATAGTAGAATAAAAAAATAAACATAACATTATTCATTTTTATAACAACTTAATTGAGATTTTTTATTATAATATTATATTTTTTCTCGTATAAATAACACGTAAGTTGATAGATATAAACACATAACTTTTGACTCTTGACATCTCTCGGATCAACTCTCTCGGATCAACTATCTCCACTATCTCGGAATTCAACTCTTTACACTCTAGTTTTAATCTTTGAAGTGTGATATTGAGCCAAATCAATATCCTTTGAAGCGTATAACATTTACGATCATTTAAAGATTATACTGTAAATTATTTTTCGACAAATCAAACTTCCACCTTACAGCTATTAGTAATTTAGACTATAATATCAATTTATTTGTTAAATACAACACATATATTTTTAATGTATTCTATTTAACCAATTCTTTTATCTCAATTTCTAACCTCCCATTTGAATTTTGAACCCTATTGATTTTCTATCCAGCAATTTCAAAGTCTATCAATCGTGTGATAAAATTATAAATCGAGTTAGAAATATTAGAAATCAAAGTAAAATATTTTATTAAATCAAAAGCGAAGTATCAAATTTTTGAATTCAACGGATAAATAGACTACCATCTAAATTGCAAGTTCAATTTGCCTAAACAACAATTGAAGGCCTAATATGTAATTATCTATCTTACTCTATTATATATTTAGCAATTGAAATAAAAATATTATAAGTGTCAAATTTCCAAAGAATAACAAATGAAAATTACTGAAAAGCCACTTATGCGTAAAAGACCGGCGAGGGGAACAGAAATCACAATCGTTCGATGACGTGTCAAATAATTATTAGTATAATTAATATAATAAATTATTTTTTATAATATATTATATTAATTACACAATAATTATTTGAATTAAAAAATAATAGGTAATTCTTAATTAACAGAGATATTTTTAATAAGAAAAGGTTGAGGGTAAATATGGAATAGCACTAATACTCCGGTCTTATGAGTCGGCGACCGTACTGCTTGCTATGGTTTAACGCGCGATCCAAATCGCCAATCGTCTTCCTGATACCGCGGTTGCCAACAGCTCCGACGCGGCCATTGAAGTCACGTCTGTTGCTGTGGAGCTCAAGCGTTCTTGGGCCGACGAAGAAGATGACCCAATTGAAGTCACTGGATTCAACTTCCGCTGCTGCCGATATCGATTCGCTTAGAATCGATAAGGAAAAAATACTAGATGAACCTGACGATTCTAACATTAGCGCGGTACTACCTTATCTCCCCCTGGAGTGTTTTTTTTTGTCTTTTGTAATCCGTATTCTTTGAATTGGTTGTACTCTGTTAAATTCACTATTTTGTTTGGTCGTATAAAAAATCTAAATTAGAAGCTGGATTCACTGCTAGGTTCCAAATAAGTTAGGATTTCGTGAAGAAACTCTCTGTCTCTCTCCCTCGAGTTTTCTGATTTCTAACTATTTAAATTGCTTTTATTCTGTTAGATTTCTTTGTTAGGATTCCAAAATAATAAGCGTCGTCGAGAAAAAAATACAAAGAAATTTCATTTGCAGGTAGTAATTTCTTGACGTTAATTATATTTGACGGTAATCCAATGGGAAGCTGCAGCTTTGGAGTTAAATTCATTAGAGCTTATCATGTTAAAATATTCCTTCGTTGTAGATTTGGTCTTGAGGAACTGATTCAAGGTCTCAAGCTTATCATGTATTTTCGTTCATAACATTCCAGATTTTGTCTGGAACCAATGTGAATTATAATTTTGTGTGAAAAGTGTCATTATATTTTATAGTTCATATTAAGGTAGTTTGGTTGTGACACTGTATGATGGTTAATGAGGTGTAGGTTACATCTGGCGACACGCCATATACATCAGCTAGTGCTTTTGAAGATTTGAATTTATCGCCGGAGTTGTTGAAGGGCTTATATGTTGAGATGAAATTCTAGAAGCCTAGTAAAATTCAAGCTATCACTCTGCCAATGATGTTGACTCCTCCATACAAACATTTAGTCGCTCAAGCACACAACGGTTCTGGCAAGACAACTTGCTTTGTGCTTGGTATGTTGAGTGGTGTTGATCCAAATCTAAAGGCTCCTCAAGCACTCTGTATCTGCCCTACAAGAGAGTTGGCTATTCAGGTAAAATGTAAAAGAGTTCTATTGTTTCTTTTCTTTTTCTTTTTCCCTAGTTTAAAGCAAGTTATAGATTCTCTGTGCGTCAGAGTTTTGGTTTGTTAACCTAAATTATTTCCTTAAAACCTGCTACAAAAGGCAATACCTGGAAATATCGAAAATTGTTTCTGAAATTTTTTTTAATGGTATCTTAAATTGTCGAGAGTCAGTAATTTCATAAAATTTTGGAAACGCAGATGGTCAATTGTGAATATTAAAGATTCTCAACATGTGATTTTAATTTCTAACTTTTGCTAATTGTCAGAATCCACTTTCTTAATTCTGTCACTTCTTTAGAGAATAATGGTTAAGAGTTTCAGAATGTATGTAAAAAGTTCAATTTGTGATATTTTTTCTATTGGTGAATTTATGGATTTTGATGATGACGGGCTTATCTGGCAGAACATAGTTCTGAAAAAGATGGGAAAATACACAGGCATAAGATCAGAGTGTGCTGTGCCGATGGAAAGTACAAATAATGCACTACATAAAGATTCTTGTTTTTGACGAGGCTGATCACATGCTCGCTTAGGTAAGCTTTTGATCTGTGTTGCATGTCATTGATATGAAGATGTGTGTTTGGTTTATCAGAACTTGAGTTTGTCATGTGTATTGATAAGTGTGTATTTTACACACTTATTTCTACTTTTTAGACTTGATTCGATAAGTTTATCTCAAGTGTATGAATATATTTAATGAGTTTTGTGTAAGTGTGCAGCAAATTTTATTGAAAAAAATAGGAGAGAAAAGAAGTTGTAAAATAAGAAGAAATAAGAGAAGAAAAGAAAAGTTGATGGAGGAACCAGAGAAGGAAGCGAATGATCGCTACAAGGTGGCGATCATATGGCGATCATGCATGCCAGGAGAAATTATTACAGAAGAGTTGGCGATTATTCGCCACACCACCAGCGATTGATCGCCACAAGCACGGAAATTATTATAAACTAGCTGCGAGAACCAGAGAAGGTGGCGACTAATCGCCACAATCAAGCGATCAATCGCCACAATAGAATGAAATCTGAAGCGATGAATGGCGATCGAAGAAGAAGCGATGGAAGAGGCGATTGAAGGCGATCGACATAAAATAGGTGATGGCGATTAATCGCCATATTTATGGCGATTGATCGCCACATATGAATTTAATTTTAGAAAGATTTCTGATGTTGATCTGAGCCGTCAACGCAAAAAGCTTCACATCTGAACCATTGATCAGTTGAAAAGCAATAAAATAAGAACCTAAAGAAAAGAGAGAAGGCATTCGGCGGAAGGAGAGCAGCAAGCAAAAGGCGATTTCTAGAGGCAATTTTGAGAAGGCGATTTCTACGCATCAACCATAGTTTTTCTCACTTTTAAATTATGAATTTCATTAGTATCATTGTTTTTAATTTATTTAGCATGAACTAACTTTTTTACTAGGGGCTACGATGTAGCCGGACAATGTTTATTTTATGTTCTTCGTTTAATTATATTTATTGAGTATTTCTTTCAATATTGTTGGCGCATTTAATTTCTGTTCTTAAAGCCTGTAAATTTCTGGCCAATCTTTACTTGATATTTGGGATGTTTTGAGACCGATAGGTGATAAATATCCGAGCACTGAAATTAATGTCATGAATATACGTAGGCTAGAGATAGTTACGGTATTGGTGTGATCACTGTGATTTCTTGATTTATTTGTATTTGATTAATGCAGGATTTGAGACTGAGAAGTGATAACCCATTAATCAGATAAACTACGCAATGCTCGAGAGAGATTGTACTAGAATTTAGTGAAATCGATCATCAACATAGGAAAAATATTTATGAATATAATTGCGAAGGACGGAAATAAATATTGTCTTGGTGAAATCGTAGTACCTAGGCTTTTATCAATTTGATTTAATCCCAGTTTATTTGCTTTGATATTTTACATTAGTTTACTTTAATTGTTTGGTTGCTTAATTTAGTTTCAATCCTTGAAAACCATAAAAACGTGTGTTCAATTTAGAATTAAGAGTAGTTATTTCGATTATTAATTAACAAGTCCTCGTGGGTTCGACACTCTCTTTATCATTATATTACTTGTTACGACTCGTTCACTTGCGAAATATTTTGCACAACATATATAAACGGGCTGTTTCTCAGTTAGTGATATATCTTCTAGATTAGAATTTAAGCATGTGAAAGAAAGATTTCAAAGACAGTTCTGACTTGTTTAAGATTCAATTGTTGCTGCACAATATAGGCAAATGCTTAAGTCCTGCAATCATTCTTTGTTTGGTTTGCGAAAAGACTTCATGGCTGCAAGATGGCTTTCAAGACGATAGGAACATGATAGAACCCCTGTGCTTATCAAATAAACAATGAAAATATATTGTAATTCCAGAAAAATCAGACCGCACACCAACACAAATGTGGAGGAATTATAGAGCCTCCACCCTCTCCCCTTGCTGAGGTATTCGAGAACCTCAGTCTTCTCTGCCACTTTTCATAGATTTTTCCTCCTCTGTCTTCCCCATCCTTCCCACTTATATAACCCCCAAAATCCTAATTGAATTATAAGTCTAATACTCTCTTTACCCCTACAACTACTAGATAACTAAAATATGACCCCCTAACAATATTCCTATCAGAACCATATTGAAAATAGTGGTGCCCCCTGCCAGGTTCGTTGGTGGAGGTTTTTTTGGCTTGTTTGTATTTTTTCTTTGTAAAATGGATTCCTCCAGGCTCCATTCATACGTTTCTTTGGTACTATCTAGGCTATTAACCTCATTCAATAATTTGTTTCAGGTGCTTTTATATTCTGCTATCTTCAATGATGTTGCAAAAAAATTTGTCTCAATAGTTGTCAAAGACTACAACGAACTTTTTGTAAAGAGAGAGGAACTATCTTTGGAAGGCGTGAAGCAGTATAAGGTGATATGTCTTAATGAAGCTGCCAAAATTGAGGATATCAAAGACAGAATATTTGAATTGTGAGAGTATTTGGGACAGACGATTATTTTTGTCCGCACAAGAAACAGTGCCAGCGGGTTGCACAAAGAACTAGTTAAATATGGTTATGATGTGACTACTATTCAAGGGGCTCTTAGACACAAGGACAGAGACAAAATAGTCAAAGAGTTCAAAGATGGTTTGACTAAAGTTCTTATATCAACCGACCTTCTGGCTCGAGGCTTTGACCAACAACAGGTGGTAACATCTTGTCTCCTCGGTCCTTTTCTAGAGACATCCCGCTTGATGACCTTTTATTTCATCCTTTTCTCCTCTTCAGGTTAATCTGGTTATCAATTATGATCTTCCTCTCAAACATGAATCGACAAACAATAACTCTTTCCAACCTGAACCTGATTACGAGGTGTATTTGCATAGGATTGGTAGGGCTGGGCAGTTTGGTCGTAAAGGTAGTTCAGGCCTTGGTTTCATCTATCCACGATTTGGTTTTTGATAGTACTGTTCCTAATTTCATTGATCAGTGGTAAGTTGAACCAAAGAGAAGTAATTGAATCGGCTTTCTTGATATTATCTTTTACATTATATTAAGAATACTAGTACGGTGAAAATATGTTGCAGAAAATTGACTCTGAATGATTTAATTCAGGTGCTGTATTCTACTTGATCTGTGGCCAAATGGACACACTGCTGATTGTGGAGTTTTGAGTATCTCCGGTGATCGGGGAAGACAATGGAAGAAGGTAGAGGAAGACTGTGAGAGAGAGAGAGAGATTGACAGGGAAAAGTTAATCTGTATTTCCAATCAAATGTACTAAAATGAGTTTTACAAGATATATCGATATCCTATTGAATTGACAGTAACTAGAAAGTACAACTAGTTATACAAACCTAAAGGATATAGTTACATTAACATCCCCCCTCAAGAGCAAGGTTGCGAGCCGAAGATCTTGGAAAGAAACACATCGAACTTGGCTGGCGGAAGAGGTTTTGTTAATGCATCAGCTAGTTGATGTTCAGAAGGTGTAAATTTGACGAGCAGCGACTTGCTAAGAACTTTCTCGCGAACAAAATGAAAATCTATTTCAACATGTTTAGACTTCGAATGGAGAACGGGATTTGAAGCCAAATACGTGGCACTAAGATTGTCACACAGAATAAGAGGGGTCGTCGTGGGAGCAGCACCGAGTTCGGTAAGTAAAGATTGTAACCACAAGACTTCCGCAGCACCATTGGCGACGCTTCGATATTCAGATTCGGTGCTGGATCTGGAAACCACTTTTTGTTTTGCTGATGACCAGGAGATTAAGTTGTTTCCAAGAAAAATACAATAGCCACCGGTACTTTTGCGATCATCAGGGCAGGAGGCCCAGTCAGCATCGGTATAGCAAATCAAATCAAAATGTGAAGAAGGCGAAAAGGAGATGCCAAGCGTCGGGGTACCTTTGAGGTAACGCAGGATGCGTTTGACAGCCTGCTGTGGGCGCATGCATAAATTGAGAGACTTTGTTTACTGCAAAAGCAATGTCTGGTCGTGTCATACAGCAGTACTGGAGACCACCAACGATACTACGATAGAGATGGCCATCAGGGAACGGGAAACCAGAGTGGATGGATAAAATTGGTCCAGCTACCATGGGAGTAGGGACCGGTTTGCACGATTCCATGTTGGCTCTGTGAAGAAGCTCACATATATAGCGGGATTGTGAGAAAGTCATACCTGACGAGGTGCGAGTGACGGAAATCCCAAGAAAGTAGGAAAGCGGCCCCAGATCACGAACCTTAAATTTTGAATGTAAGTAAGCTAACAGGCGATCAATGTGACCATCCGAGTTGCCCGTTAAAATAATGTCATCCACGTACACCAGCATAATTAGAATAAAAGAGTCGGTACGGCAGACAAATAATGAGGAATCAGATTTGGTAGCCGAAAAACCCCATTGTACGAGGGCATTGTAGAGCTTAGTGTACCATGCCCGAGGAGACTGCTTAAGGCCATACAAAGCCTTATGTAGTAAGCAAACAGCAGATGGTTGAGAGGAGCTAATAAAACCCGGAGGTTGCTGCATAAAAACTTTCTCTTGTAGATCACCATGGAGAAAAGTATTTGAAATGTCAAGTTGTCTAATACTCCACCCAAGAGACACTGCCAAAGAGAGAGTTGTACGAACAGAGGCAGGTTTGACAACTGGACTGAAGGTTTCATCATAGTCGATGCCTTCAGTTTGGTCGTAGCCTTTGGCAACAAGACGAGCTTTGTATCGACTAATTGTACCGTCTGAATTTTGTTTGGTTTTGAAAACCCACTTGCACCCAATTATCTTAGCTCCCGAAGGAATAGGGACAAGAGTCCAAGTATTGGTTTCTTGGAGGGCCGCTAGCTCCTCATGCATAGCTGTTAACCAATGGGGACTTTTGGAAGCTTGAAGAAAGGTTTTGGGTTCAGGTAGAATGTGGGCGGAAAGGACTTTGGGTTTGAAAATGCCATCTTTGGCTCGTGTTCGCATAGGGTGGGCATTTTGTGGAGGTGGGCGAGAAATGGGAGAAGGTGAATCAGTATCGGTAGTGGGCAAGGATGGAAGAGGGTGGAGAGGCGGTGGTGAGGGAGATTGGGTAGACTCGGTGGTTAGGTGAATAGGTAAGGAAGGACAAGGGTTTGCTGGAGCAGACGGAGGAAAGGTACAAGTGATAGGAAGGGAGAAGACGGAGGAGGGGGATGAGTTTAAATTGAGGGAGGCAAAAGGAAATTGGGACTCAACAAAGGTAACGTGACGAGAAATGTAGATTCTATTAGATGAAGGATCTAAGCATAGGGAACCTTTATGATTTGGACTGGGACCTAAGAACACGCATGGAAGAGAGCGAGGTTGAAATTTATGGTTATTGAAGGGCCGAAGGAGAGGATAACACAGACACCCAAACACACGTAACGATAAGTAATCTGGAATGGAATGAGAAAGACATTCAGAGGGAGATTGGTTGTGAAGAACGGGGGTGGGTAAGAGATTGATTAAGAAAGTAGCGGTCGCAAAGGCATAAGACCAGAAACATGGAGGAACGAAGGACTGATAGAGGAGGGCAAGGCCAGTTTCGACAACGTGTCGATTTTTGCGTTCAACACGACCGTTTTGGTTTGGAGTGTAAGGACATGAGATGCGATGGTGTATACCAAGCGATTTGAAAACTGGAGTTAGAGCTTGAAACTCTCCACCCCAATCTGATTGGACAGATTTGATAGCTACACCAAATTGTGTATGAATGAATTTGTGAAAATGAATAAAGGTAGCAGAAACTTCACTTTTGAATTTTAATGGAAAGAACCATGTGAAGCGAGTACAATCATCGACAAAAAGCAAGAAATAACATGCACCAGTAATAGAGGTAACAGGTGACGGACCCCAAACATCAGTATGTATTAACTCAAAAGGATATTCAGCACGTGAATTCGAAATTACAAAAGGAAGTCGATGAGATTTACTCATCGAACAGGATACACACGAGTGAGGAGGGTCTGAAATTGAAAACGGAAGATTACATAATTGCATAACTTTCTTCAAAACAGAGGAGGATGGATGGCCGAGTCTGTTATGCCAAAAAAGTGTGGAAGAAGAATGGAGGTTTGGCAGCCGAGCAGTGAGGGCACGAGCTGGAAGGACTGCCGGAATTCAATAGAGGCCATCACTAACAGGTCCTTGGAAGAGAAGACTGTGAGACTTCCGATCCTTAAGACAGAAAAAATCAGCATGAAGTTCAACATACAGAGAATTATCGAGACACAATTTTTGAATGCTAAGCAGATTTTGTGACATTTGAGGAGTATGACAAATTGAGTTTAAATGCAAGAGGCGAGTGGCAGCAGGAAAAGAAAGGGAACCAGTATGAAGGATAGGAAGAGAGTTACCGTCGGCGGTGAGCACAGACGCTGTTCCGACGTAGGGCAGTGGCTGGTGCAGATTGGAGAGATTCGGAGTGAAGTGGTTTGTGGCGCCGGAATCAAGGAGCCACGGCTCCGCCGGAAAGTGAGACGGCGGCGTGGGAAGAAGACCGGTGCCGAAGTGGGGGAGATTGTCATGGCCGGAGGAGTTGCTGTGAATGGAGAACGAAGAAGGTGAACAGGAGACGAAATTGGCTGATGGGTTGGATGAGGAATGGGCCGGGTTATGGGTATATGGACTATGGGCTGGGTAAGGAGTGGAGTGGGATGGATTGCGAGGGAGGTGGGCTGGGGCAGGTGGCCTGTAATGGGGATTCAGGCGGTGATAGCAGGCCTGGGCGGAGTGGCCCGGTTTGCTACAAATCTGGCAACGGGCCTTAAAGCGACCACTGGGCCGAGTCGAATTCCAACCAGTCGGGCCTGGTCCAGGTTGCTGAAAACCGGGTGAGCCGAATGACGGCGGGTTGAAACGGGGAGGCCGATAGTTCGCAGCATTCGCCTGAAGAGGGCCGGGAACAGGAAGGGAGAAGGCGGCGTTCTGCTTTTCAAGACGGAAATCGAAGCTTTGGAGGAGGCTCTGGACTTCTTCCATAGAGGGCTCGTCCACCCGATTAGTAACGGATACAACGAACGCGTTGTACTCGCTTCCAAGACCGGCCAGGAAGTAGATCATCCGATCCCGGTTGGAGACGGGCTCGCCGATCTCAGCAAGGGTGTTGCATAAATTGGTGAGTTTCTGAATATATTGTGCCGCCGATATTCCATCTTTAGACAAAGAGTGGAGCTGAACCCGGAGGTCGGTGATTCGCGCCAGCGAAGACGAAGAAAAGAGGCGAGCCAGGGCATCCCAAATTTCGCTAGCTGTTTTGAAGGAAACTATCTGGGGCAGTAGATCATCCGACAGAGAAGAGAAAATCCAGGACATAATGAGGCGATTGTACCTCATCCAGAGGCTGAACTCTGGATTTGGTTGGGAAGAGTCCGACGCCAATACTGTCGGTGGAGGGGAGAGCGAGCTGTCCAGGAGGTGATCCACTCCATTGGCGATGGCAATGTTGAGTAACTGTGCTTTCCAGACGAGGTAATTAGTGCTGTTGAGTTTGATTGTTAAAACTTGGTTGGCTGAGGAGATGGGAGGGAGGGACGAAGGTACGGGTGAAGTCGGAACTGGTGTGAAGGAGTGAACCGTTGAACTGGAGGAAGCCATCCTTTGCTGTCTCTGATACCATGTGGAGTTTTGAGTATCTCCGGTGATCGGGGAAGACAATGGAAGAAGGTAGAGGAAGACTGTGAGAGAGAGAGAGAGATTGACAGGGAAAAGTTAATCTGTATTTCCAATCAAATGTACTAAAATGAGTTTTACAAGATATATCGATATCCTATTGAATTGACAATAACTAGAAAGTACAACTAGTTATACAAACCTAAAGGATATAGTTACATTAACACTGATGTCGAAAATTCAGGAGTATTTTGGTTCTCAAGTGACGGAGGTAAAGGGTTATTTACGAACCATTAGTAGATCTCAGTTTCAAATTTTGATGATTTTTATGTTTCAACTATTTACTGTTTATACGAAGATGAAGTTTCTGCTTTGCTAATACAGTTAAAAGACAGCAATGAAGATTATGAGCAAGCTCTACAAGCAGCTGGTTTACTTTGATGGACACTTTGCGTGAGTGCAGAGAATACAGAAGATGCTTATTTTTTGGGGGGCTTAGATCTGTACTTTGCAACAAGTTTTCCACCTGCTGCAGCTTTTGGAAATATCAGACTTTTCTGTGTCATCTAAAAGACGTGGCAGTGCTGTAAGTGTTGCTTCATTTTTCTTTCAAAGGAGAGCAAGTTCAAGTTTAAAATATCGAACTCGTGTTATTTAAATCTCTGTCATGTGTAGAATGGAAGAGGATTGATATGATAGGAGTTGTGTGCATTCAAATTTACTTCTTTGATTTTTCCTCAACATGGCTTTACTATATTTTCTTCAATTTTTTTAATTGTACGTTCATTTATTTGTTAAGAGGAAGAGAAACATTTGATGTAAATCTCAGTATATAGAGTGTCGTTTTTTACCAGGTTCTTGTTGAAAAAGTCTGTTTCGTGATTCATGTTCTTATTCAAAGATGAATATGTAACCAGTCAGCAAATTGGTAAGCAAAGTTGGTTCATAAGATAACAAGCAAAGTGTGAGTATGGCGAATAACGACATTTTTGAATTTGTTAAAAATGTCATTGTTATCGAGTTTTAAGTGAGGGTCA
This sequence comes from Begonia masoniana, assembly GCA_022432975.1. Classification (NCBI taxonomy): domain Eukaryota; kingdom Viridiplantae; phylum Streptophyta; class Magnoliopsida; order Cucurbitales; family Begoniaceae; genus Begonia; species Begonia masoniana. Next base: position 52,052,975 of record CM039505.1, read on the forward strand.
GCAACCAGTCTGTGGACAGGCCTGGATCCGATTTTTTCTTTTTTTTTTTCTTTTTTTTTTAGGGTTACAAAATGATATAACGCTGAAGTTTGAGCATTGTAGTGCTGAGAAAAAAATTAGGGGCATGCAGACTTCGGATCACTCAAATTTGGGTGGGTTCGGCAGGCTTCAAAGGGTTGGCATTCAAAATATTTTATTTTATTATTTTATACTTTTATTAGGTTAGATTAAATAAATAGAGAAATCATATTTAAAGTTGTAAAATGGGAAACCT